>CM034150.1:898428268-898860955 GCA_019776745.2 Taxus chinensis
ACCAATTAACCAAACACCTTAAACATATTTCTTAGACCAGGAAAATAATTCTACACTCTTATATCGAAGTACTACTTATTTCTAAAACCAACAACTAGACTTTTTACGATGTCCAAAATGACCAAGCTAAACCAAGGTAGTTAGCATTCAAGAATGCCTCTTAGCATATAATTTTTCTGGGTCACAAAATTCAACCTAGAGAACCCGTAAGACATCATGATAATCATATTATAAAATCTTTCACCCTCCAAGGGTGTCCTAAGAATTCTAACGGTTCAATAAGACCCAGTTCTCTTGATCTATGATCTATCCAAAATGGCAATAAAAAGGGCCTACCAAACAAGTACCCAATACCCAATGGTAAAAAAAATACTTCTAGCCAACTCTTTTTTATATAGGGATTCAAACAAGACATACAAAACCCCAAAACAGGCGAATGAATCTTGAAATGGAAGCACCTTCTCGAGGCTAACTATTAAAGTTTTGCTATTGCATTTTAACAACTTTTTAGTAAAATTGGCTACGAAATGGGTCTTAAAAATAAGTGATCCCAACTCAAAAACTCTTTCTATCCACTTCCATTTATTCTCATATATATAGAGAATCCTATGCAACTTGTGGAACATAATTATGATAACCAAAAATATAGTTATGACCTCATTTCCAGAGCTAATTATTATGATTGACTGATTTTGTTTTTGTTCCAGAACAACCAGAGGCCTCCTAAACACGCTTGAAAAACAAGCTCCCAAATCCATTTTCACAAAACTAATTTTTGCTACCAATTGACATATAGAAATACTAAAGGTTAGGAGTGGTAGATTAAAATTTTCTACTAAAGGTCCTTAAACCATGGGTCAAAACCGAAACAAATTTTCTTAGATTTCAGTTGTTGTTCATGCAACAATGCGATGAATAGGGCTCAAAATTCCTTCATTCAAATGATCAAATAGCCTTATAATTTCGGTTTAAAACTTGTTGTGACGTCCCATGTCACTAGAGAAAATGATCATTCGAAATGATCTCCACTATGGGAGCCACAGACCCATTTTGCATGCTATTTTTGAACAAATTTTTCTTAACTTTTACCAATTGTTTCAAAACAAATAAAGTGATCAAAATTTGTGTTTCAATCACCACCGGTGGCTCTATTTGTCATGGATTTACTCATACAAGTTGTTAGTCACTCACCATCCGTCGTGTTAGTAGAGATATTTCTCCAACATGTTATTTAAGAGGTGTTTTGACCTATTCCTTATTTCGACCAATATAGGAGGAAATGAAATGGTTTAGCAGAAACATTATTCCTAGATGGGAAAACCTAGTGTTAAAAACTCAATAATCTCAGTATGCCTGGTGTTGGAACCCGCACTCTAATACCGAATGTAATGCCCCAAATTTTTGGCACTCGAATTGAACCTCAATCACCTAAAACTCAGGTAATTTTTATATTTATATTTTTTAATAAATTATTTAATTAAAAAAATTTCATTTTCTTAGTTGTGTTTGAATTTAGAACATCCTGAAACCATTCGTGATTGCTAAGTGTACCATTTATCATGACGAGTCTTAATTTTGAGTGTGGCACCTTAATTACCTACAAGGGTTATGATTAAATTTCGTAAATGCACCAAGATCTTATCACACCCTGACTTCCTAAGGATTTTCAGACGCCAATAGACTACATGGTAATATTTGTATTTATAAGGCCCTAATATACCCCCAGAAGATAAATAAATACTCGAATGAGGACAAGAATAATCTAGTTTCTTCCTTGTTAAATCATATTGTATAATTTAAGACGTTATCCTTATATTTGGCGCTCAAACGATTATCAACAAAGGTAAACGTATTTTCGACCCTAGTTTTTTTTAAAAATCTAGAAGTTTTATTACTAGGCCTTACCACGGGTTGTTTGGTTTACCAGTGTAATGATTCTCTTAGGGAGGATCAGAATTTATTATTATTATTATTATTGAACTACTACTAGAAATAAACACATCCGTAGGTTTATTAACTACATTTGATAGCAATTTTCTCCAAATAATTTTATTAGTGCAAGAAGGCCCACGTATAATCCAACTAGTTTGATTATTATCCAAAAATAAAAGAGATGAGATATACCACTTACAAAAGATTTATGAATAAAACTAAATCATATGGCCACTTCACATGTGGCAGACTTAGTACCCAAAGAGGACCGTGGGCTCAACTTATCATGCACCATTGATCAAAAGGATCCCTAAAAGATATTTCTAGATCTCTATTTGGAATTCCATTTACAATTTTCTCATTCCATTTCCATTTGCTCCATTTTGCAGGTGCAGGACGTTGATATGATCTCTTGGCAATGTTTTATTTTTAATTTCCTCCTGGTGGAATGCTCTTGTCACAGGGGCAACGAAGTATGAAATTAAACATTAATAAGTTTACATTGATTTATTTATTTTCTGTGTGTTGAAGGGTTCGATTTGGGCCCGAGGCCTCAAATATTCATGGCTGGGAAAGCAGAGAAGAGGAGGTGGGGCAGGGTCTCCATACACGAGGGCCGCCTATGATTTGAATGGGCGGATGTGGTGTGGGGGGACATATTAGTATATAAACAGAGGGTATATGCCTATCCAGATATAATATTCATATTTATTTTATTATCACAGTTGGGCTACATATAAATCAGAGAATATGAATGTGAGATATATATATACATACATACCTACCTATGTACATGTGTGTGTGCGCGCACACACAAATATATATATGCTCCTCTATGCCAATAAAGGAGACTGTCATTTCTTTAAATTTGGTTTATATGTTTTTATAAAAATAATAAAATTTAATTCCACCATATAAATTTTATTGGATTAAAAATCTTCTTTCTTATATATCATTAATTTCTTTAAATAAAAAACAACTCATGAAAGGCAACATTGGGGTAATGGTTTCAATGGTAAAATAAATTAGATCAATTCCATCACCCCCTTGGCCCAACATGCGTGAGTTTTAAAACTAAAGGGATATTCTACAACAAGTTTTATGGTCCTCTTATACAATTATATTCCTTAAAAAATAAAGAGGGAAAATGTATCTAACTCTACATCATACTTCAATAAATTCCACAATAAAAATTTTAACACAAAAAGAGTGAGGAATATAATAAATTCACCTTAGAGTGCAAAGCTAAAAGTCCCATTAAATAATTTACATTCCTTTACTATCTTTTGTTAATAAAATACCACAATAAACAAAATATGAATTCTTTCATTTCCATAACTCATGTTAATAGAATAGACACCATGAAACTAATGAATAGGTTCTCATTTTTATTATTATAAAAAGAAAGACAAATAAACCAAGAGTAACAAGATATATTGAACTCAATCATTCCTTTAATTCATCAAATATTATTTTTAACATACTAGAAAATACAATCTTTCCATTCCACAATATAATACTTAAAATGATGCTTTTACAAGAATACAAGACTACCCATATATTTCATTATGCAATGTCTATAAACATACATAAGGCAAGAATATAAGCTTCTTTCAACATAAAGAAATCAAGATATAATATAACTATGTTCCTACAAACTAGAGTGGAATATTTCTTCATTATGAAAGGATCAAGACTTCAATACAACAATATTCCGTATCAAGAGGGGATTCAAACATAACTAGCTCTCTAATTTGACAAGGTTTGCATCACATTAGAAAAAATAAAAATAGGAAACTTTACAACATGATGGAGTAGGAGTTCAACATGCTCTATAGCAAGAATAAAGGTTATTACCACAAAATACATTAAGCTTACAAAAGAACCAACATTCCTTAAAAAAGAGGATAGCTCAAAGCAACTCATACAAATGCAAAATACAATATTTATCCCAAGATGTGAACCCTTTTACAATGGTTATTCCATCATTACAAAGTCCCAATAAAATCCAAGTTGAAAGGCCTCCCAAAAAAATTGGGAACAACATGCCAAGGTCTTCAATTTTCTTTGCCAAAATCCAAGCAAATCCGCAAGTTCTTCACCTCAAAATGATCTCCATAGCACAAGAAGAAAGGCCTGGGTTACCTCCCAACCTATTGGCATCATTACATGCCATATCCAATACATGGAGGATATTCTATCCTCCTTCCAAGGCCTTGGGAGAGAGAGCATACATGCCTTGGTTTTGCACAAGTGAATAGGGTAGGTAAAACACACATACAAGCACATTTTCACACATACACTAAAAAAAAAGCAAACCATACACAAGGGAGAAGATTCAAGCTTTCCCCCAAGATGGGGAAGAGTGGTAAGAAACTGATAAGAACCAAGTGGTGAATCCAACCATAGGAAACACAAGTAAAACTCCTTGCAACCTCCTTATCTCTCCAAACCCATGCACCAAGCCTCCTTCTTGGAAGGCTTTTCAAACCATTAAGATTTCCTTACCAAGGATGGGGGAATAAGTTCAAACCATATGAACATCTTTCCCCACATCAAACCATATGAGGGGAGAAATAAAGAGAACCATCATGGCTTGCCCATCAAGCCATGTGGTGAGAAGGTATTCCCCCCCTCTTCCCCAACACTCCAAAATCCATCACAAACATGATGGATGGAGAAAAATAACAATAACAAAATCCACATACACACCCATCATCCACATACAACTACAACACAAACAAAACACCATTATCATTTAAAAACATAAGCTATTTTCCATAAGAAAAAAAAAGTAGAAGAGCAAGGAGGCCTACCTAAAACAAGCTCTCCAAAATCTCTAAGCAATCCAAAATCCCAAAGTTCCAAGCTCCATAAGCACACCCAAAATCCCCAACACTCTATAATGAAATAATCACCAAGAATTCCCAACCCCTCTCCATGAGGGAATATTAGAAGAAAAAAAATAAACAATTCCCCCAAATAAGAGGATATACAATTCTCATTCTAGGAGGTAAATTCCAAATTACCTAAAATGTGATTAAAACAAACCTCTACAACTTTGAACACACAAATAAAAACCAACTCACTTACAATAATGTGATGTGTGAGGGGTTAAATGGGAGGGAAACTCCCATTTGGCCTTGAAAGAAGGCCCCCTTACCCATAGGTAGGGTCGATGGGGTCCTTTTTCATGTTAGGGAAGCTCCCACAATGCAAAGAGAACCCCAAAAGTGCCACTTTTATCCCAAATCCGAGTTTGGGCTAAATGGCACAAGAGTTGAGGTGGTGGGGCCCACCCAAGTGCCACTTAGGTGGTCCCATACCTCTAGCAACCCACTTAATCAACACTAAACACAATTTAGCACAAGTAAGGACCACTAGGTCCCTAAACAAGCTCAATAAAACTAAATAAATTAAAAATAATAAAATTTTACAAGTTGGGATCACCTATGGTGCCCGAATACAACACGTAACAACAAATAAGGATTTACACAATAAACATGGCGAATACTCAGCCCAATTGGCCACTTGTGTAAACCCAAAGTGTAGCCTTGAAACCCACGTTCTCCTCTGCCCTGTAATTTGCACACTCATTGCAAACATTAAACATATATGCCCAAATAAAATATATAAATTCAACAATCTAAATAAATCATACACGGGCAATCATGCTAACTATACTAAACCATGTCAGTGTGAAATGACTAATGATAACATATACATCCATACTAGCTCAAAAATATATTAACCATCCAAGCAACACATGACAACATCCAATTAGCCATTTTAATTCAAAATAAAACCAAGTATATGACAAAACCATTAGTAAATCCATCTCATGTGAATGAAGTCAACTATAACATAATATACTTATATCCAATATCATGACATGCAAGAGCTAAGAAATAACCATCAAACTATTTTGGTGTTATGTGCCCAAATCACATAAGTGTCGTCAAATGAACCATAATAAAAAAAATAGAAATAAGATAATGCTAAATTCCATGTCCATCATCAATATAATTAATGATTCATCAAGAAACTATGGTAATAAAAAGGGTGGGAACTACATCTTAGAATGTTACAGTTGACCGACATTTGGACTTCTAGATTACATATCCAACCAAGAACAATATCTAGCCATAGATAGAAGGGAAAAGGGTTATAACATGTATGATAAGAGACTAGATGAAGAAAAGACATTCAAATCATAACCAGGAAACAAGAATTAGAGCATGAAGAAATTACTACGAATAGACATTCAGGCCAATGGCGACTATAAATAGTATTCGAAGCACTTACAGAAGCATCTCGAACAAGCTGATCCAGAGAATATATGAGTAGCCAAGAAATAATTCATTAATGAGGAATGGATAATTATTTTAGGGTGGAACAAATTTTTTGGCTAATGGGGAATGGATTTCCATTTCCTGGCAGCACAAATCCTCTGGCTTGCAATAATAGTTCAAAAATAAATTAATATAAAACAAACCAAACAAATTCAAGTTGCCAACAAATGGGAAAAAGGTATTGGATTAAATAGTGTGAAATCAACAACCAGTTTCAACTTATGGTTATTCCATCCTCCAAATCATTATTCCTTGAAGCTTCTAAGTAGTCACAGATCCATCATAATTCAAATACAAATTCAAATATAATTTTTTCAGTTTTCGTCAAATTATGAGCTCACTATTATAAAAATGCTTCAACATCTAACATAAACTAAAATGCTAATTAAATTGAGTTACACTGAGGAAATAATTATGAAAGGTATCCTATAACAAATGGTAGAGCAGAGTCTGGAGTAACTCTAAATTCAAAAAGATACTGTAGAGTATAACATTTAATCTATCATAAAAGTGTGCCCTAAATTTTAGCTTAATATGACATTCTACCCTAAATTTACTACACTATGGCTTAAATTCAAGGCTTGCATAGTTGCATACAAATAATTGCTCTAAATACTTTGAATTTTTCATAATCCAACATAATTCATATGAAAATAAGAGAGCAGTTTGAAATCAAACCCAACCTAAGATGTGTGATGGGTTCTTGGGTTGTTTGGCAGGGAAGAGAGGTGTGATGCATGATGCCTATTCTTTAACCAAGTACACAAAATAAAACCCTACTTCATAAATTTGCCTTATAATTCTAAAGCACCTTTAGTTTATTTAGACATACCGAGCTCCTATTGGGTACATCAATATATGAATATGGTAGTTGTTTTCCCAAGGTTGTGTGCCTTTATTGGTATATATCCATGCCAAACTCTGGTTGAAAATTATGATTCTTTTTCAATTCAATTAAACTATTTTCTTTCCCACTACTCTTCTTTCTTTTGACACTTCCGTAGCTACGTAAGGTCCCTCTAAAATTCCTCAATGCCATGTAGTCATGTCAATGTCATTATTCTGATTTTTAAGAGAGATTTAAGTTTGTCAAGCCTTGATTAAAAAAAAATTCTATTTATCTTCCATAATTTAGGGATAAATATTTCTACCATTTTTCCAGCTAATGAGTTATTGATTCAACATTCTTCATGTTAGGAAATCACATAATTTGTAGCAATGAATAGGCAGAAAGTTGAATAACAAAATAACAATTTACAGACATAGAGATAAATGAAATATACAAACTACCAAACATGCAAGAGATGAACACAAGAGTTATGTGGTAAAACCCCAGCTAAGTGCTTAGGAAAACATCCACAACGTGAGATATCAATATTTTATTTACTCAAGATGAAAATATTACATGTGAACTATGAACTTGTTGTGAGAAAATGTAGATCTCCACAAAAATACATACAACTAACTCGCAAAGTACAATTAATATTTCTCATACTACAAATAGATTGGAAAAATGCCATTAGGATTTCCTTTCTAAAAATAGAATTCAGTTGGATTCATGTTTCTAGAAACAAGAGATTGAATTCAAATTTTTTTATTTTATTTTATTTTATTTTTTATTTTTATTTTTTGGGGGGGGTGGGGAGGGGGCGACCCCGTGCCACATTATTGGCCCTTCTTTGAGAAGTGAGGTACAAAATGCGCCACAAAGGGATCCAAAATTCAACTTTCTTGACACATATCTAACAATATCCACCTTGACAACAAATCCCCTTGATAACTTACACGACCAACTCATCACCTTTTCAGCAAGACAAGAGAAGCCAAACACCATTTTAGCTTCTCTAATAGTATTGGTTTTGTGAACATGTCAACACAATTTTTTGTGGTGTGGACCCTATTGTCCCTTCACTAATAACATGTCTAAGAAAAAGATACTTAAGTACAATATGATTTGTCTTACTTTGATGAGCTAGATTCTTGGCCAAGGAAATAGCGCTTTGATTGTTACACAATAACTTCATCTTGTATTGATCTCTTCCAAACTCATACAATAGGCCTTTTAGCCAAATTACCTCTTAATAAGAATGATAGACAACTACATATTCTGCCTCAGTAGTTGACACAACATGAATCATTTGAATCTTTCACATCCAACTAATAGGTCCACCTGCAAATGTAAAAACATAATGAAAATTTGATCTTTTTTTTATCGGCTACAAAATGTAAATCAACATATAAAAAAATAGAATTATCAGTATTATCGTAGGTGATGCAATAATCATTTGTGCCTTATAAGTAGTGAAACACCCACTTCATTGTTGACCAATGTTATCTACCTATATTTTCTATAAATCTATTGAAAACTCCAACTGCGTGTGAAATGTCAGGGCTTGTGCATACCATAACATACATTAAACTTCCTACTACACTAGCATATGGTACATGAGACATATACAACTTTTCTTCTTCTCTAGGACATAAACTTAAAGTAAGTTTTAAATGGGAAGCAAAAGGGATTCTAACTGGTTTCACATATTTCATACAAAATTTGGTTGGTAAATTTTCCAGATACCTATGTTACAATAATCAAAGCTTACCATTTATCATGTCTATATGTATCTCCATGTCTAAGATTTGCTTTGCAGCTCCTTGATCTTTCATATCAGATGTCCTAGCCAAATGAGCCTTTAATTTTGTTTTTTCTACCATGTGTTTTTGCTTACGAAAATCATATTGTCAACGTACATTACTAATATAATGAATAATCCATTGTCCAAAAAAATTAATTAAACACAATGGTCATACTCACTCCTTAGAAAATTTTGGCTCATCATGAAAGCATCAAACTTCTTGTACCATTGTCTGGGTGACTGTTTCAGGCCATACAATGATTTTATGAGCTTAAAAACAAATCCTATTTTACTATTTTTTACAAATCATTCAGGTTGTTCAATGTATATCCTCTTCCAAATCTCCATGTAAGAATGTTGTTTTACGATCTAATTGCTCCAACTCCAAATCAAGTAAAGCAACTAGTACTAATACTACCCAAATTCAAACAAGTTTAAAAACTGGTGAAAATATTTCATGATAATAAATACCTTCTTTCTGTGCAAATCATTTTTCTACCAGTTTATCCCTGAACCTTTCAAATTTATCATCAACACCTATATTTCATTTGTAAACCCATTTACAACCAACAAGTTTTCTACCTTTTGGAAGTTATACTAGGTCCCATGATCTATCCTTTTCCAAGGCATCCATCTCCTCCTACATTTCCCTTTTCCATTTGGCACTATCCAAATCTTCTAATGATTCCTGATAACAATTAGGTTCCCCATCATTAGAAATCAAAGCAATTGAAATATTGGGATTGTACTTACTAGAAGGATGCCTAACATGAGTAGATCTACAAACTGGTTGTGGAGGTTTTTCCTCGTGTTGTTATGACCTCCATACTTAATGCTCAAGTGTTTCCTCAAGATATTTTGAATCTTCAACGTCTTCCACATCTGCAAATGATTGTTTTTCTTCCTTTTTTATTATCTGAAGATGGCTTAATTTCAAACTTCACATGTTCATGTTTAGGTTCATGTACTTCTTCAATTTCAACATCTACTTGTAAGAGAGGAAATTCTGAAAACTCTACATATCTAATAATGATGATTTTGTGGGTAGTAGGATCCCACACTATGTATCCCTTAACATCATCCACATCACCATACCCAACAAATATGTAGTTATTCAATCTTGGTTCTAACTTTAAACAATGATTTTTATCAGTAAGAGCATATGCATTATAACCAATAATTTTCAAGTAAATAAATAATCACATGGATGACATGTCCATACCTCTTCAATAATCTAACAGTCTATTGCAACTGATGGTGAGTGATTTATTAGATAACAAGTCGTATAAAATGCTTCTTCCCATAAATGTAGATCCAAATTTGCATTGTTGAGCATGTTCCTTGTTTTCTCTAAAAGAGTCTTATTCAAGCATTCAAAAATCCCATTTTGTTGTGGAGTATAGTTGGTGGTTATATGCAATTCAATCCCATCTTTCTTGCGATATTTTTGAAACTCCAAGGATTTGAAATTTCCTCCATTATTTATTCTTATACATTTGATAAACCTATCAATGCACTTTTCAACCAAAGATCTAAATTTCTTAAATTTACTGAAAACATCATATTTTATCTTAATAAATTAGACCCATACTTTCACGGAGTAATCATGTATAAAATTAACAAAATACAATGTTCCACCATATGAAATTAAAGGTATTCAACCCCAAATATCAGAATGAATATAATTAAGAATACCTTTACTTACATGACTTCCAGATTTACACTTTGTCTACATTGTTTCCCAAAAACACAGTGCTTGCAAAAATCGAAGTCTAGAAACTTTAAATCAGGGAGTAAATTACAATCTTTCATAACTTGTAATCATGTCTTGTTCATGTGCCCCAAATGTAGATTCCATAAACAAGTAGAATCTTCTATTATTTTACATACCATAGTTTCTTGATTGATATTTGTAATCCCTTGTAATACGTAAATATTCCCTACTTTTAGAGCCTTCATTACAACTAAGGCACCTTTAGAGCTCCACCTTGTCCTATGAACTTATAACCACTAGAGTCTAATTCACTCAAGGAAATCAATTTTCTTTGTAGTTATGGTACATGTGTTACTTTTTTTAGAGTCCTTACTATACCATCAAACATTTGTATATTGATGCTACCAATCCCTTCAATTTTACAAGAAACATTATTTTCTAAAAGAATAGAACTATCGTCAAGGGTTTGGTAAGATGAAAACCAACCTCTATGTAGACACATATGATGTGTAGCACCAAAATCCAACAACCATTCATGATGATAAGAGGAAACATTACAAACCGATAAAACTTCATCACTCATACCTTCACTTATTTCTAATTGATTTGCTTCCTTGTTGAAATCTTCTTTCTTTTCCGATTCTTTCCTCTTCCAACAATCCTTATTAATATTGCATGATTTGTGTAGTGTTATCATATTTCCTTACTCTTCCCGCATTGTGACTTATATCTAGATGTACCTCTTGATATTTGATGTATTTCTTTAGATTGACCTCTAGCAAACATGGATGCAACTGTAGAGATCTCTCCAGTAGATTTTCTTCTCATTTCCTTAGTCAATAATGATCCCACAATAGAATAATAGTCAGGGTCATCAGTAGTACTAAAACTAATATAAGTTACTATATGATCCCAAGAATCTGATAAAGTACATAACAAGGTGATTACCTTATCTTCATCCTCCACTTTCACATCAATACTAGTCAACTAACATAACAAAGTATTGAAAATATTTAAATGATCAAACATTTTCATACCTTCTCTTATCTGTAATGGATACAATTATATTTTTAGGTAAATAATTTTTTTTATAGATTTCATCATGTAAAGACTTTCTAATCTGGTCCACAAACCTATTGTTGTCTTTTCTCTAACTATAATGAAGATAACCTCATCTGCTAAACATAATCATATTGCACTGAGAGATTTCATATCCAACTCTTCCCATTCATCATCATCCATCCCTAAAGGTTTCTTTGGCTTTCCATCTAGAGATTTTTGCAACACCTATTACACCAATACATTACGTGCTTTGAGTTTTGATAGCTCAAAGTTGTTCTTGCCATTAAACTTCTCCAACTCAATATTTTCACTCGACACTTTTTCCATTTGATATAATAGCAACACAAAATACAAAAAAATTACTGCGAATCTGAAAACGATGCTCTGATACCACTTGTTATGAAATCACAAGCTTTTCAGCAATGAATATGCATAAAGTTGAATTAAAAAATAAAAAATTACATAAATAGAGATAAAAGAAATATACAAACTACCTAACATGCAAGAGACGAACACCAAATTTACATTGTAAAACCCCAGTTGAGTGCTTATGGAAACATCCATGGAGTAAGAAATCAAGGTTTTGTTAACTCAAGATGAACATATTACATGTGAACTCATTGTAATAAATTGTAGATCTCCACAAAAGTATATACACCTAATTGGCGAAGTATAGTTAGGATTCTTCCTCCCAAAATAGAGTGGGAAAATTCCATTAGGATTTTCATTCCTAAAAATAGAGTTCGCTTGAATTTTTCTTTATCTAATAGAGAAGAAAAACACCATTTTAATTATCTAATAGTATTGGGTTTGTGAACATATAAAAAAAAAATTGTGGTGTGGACTTTTTCCAGAGTTATTGTCCCTTCATCACTAACATGTCTAATAAAATGATACTTAACTAAAATATGCTTTGTCTTACTATGATAAGCCGGATTATTGGCCAAGTAAATAACCCTTTGATTATTACACAATACCTTCATCTTGTATTGATCTCTTCCAAACTCATCCAATAGGCCTTTTAGCCAAATTGCCTCTTGACAAGCATGATAGGAAACTACATATTCCTCCTCAGTAGTTGACATAACAGTAATCATTTGAAGCTTTAAAATCTAACTATTAGGTCCACCTAAAAGTCTAAAAACATAACCAAATGTTGATCTTATTTTTTCCAAATCACATGTAAAATCTGAATCAAAATATCCAAAAAGAGAATCCCTAGTATTATTATATGTGATGCAATAATTACTTATGCCTCACAAGTAAAGAAACACCCAATTCACTGCTAACCAATGTTCTCTACCTAGATTTCTCATAAATATACTAAAAACTCCAATTACATTTGAAATGTTAGGCCTTTTATATACCATAGCATACATTAAACTCCCTACTACACTATCATATGGTATATGAGACATATACTCATTTTATTCTTCTTCTCTAGGACATAAACTTGAATAAATTTTTGAATGGGAAGAAAAAGGGGTTCTAATTAGTTTCATATCTTTCATACCAAATATGGTTAGTATCTTTTCCATGATGTGATAATCAAAGATTACCATTTATCTTGTCTCTATGTATCTCCATGCCTAAGATTTGTTTTACAACTCCTAAATCTTTTATATCAGACATCCTAGCCAAATGATCCTTTAAAATATTCATTTCTACCATTCTTTTACTTGGAATAAGCATATCATCAACATACAATACGAATATAATGAATAAGCAATTTTCTAGAAACTTGAAATAAACACAATGGTCATACTTACTCCTTAGAATATTTTGGCTCCTCATGAAAGCATAAAACTTCTTATACCATTTCCTGGGTGACTATTTCATGTCATACAATGATTCCCTAAGCTTGCAAAAAATCCTTTTTCGCTATTTTATACAAAATCTTAAAGTTTTTCCATGTATATTTCCTCTTCCAAATATCCATGTAAGAATTTTGTGTTAACATCTAATTTCTCCAACTCCAAATTAATTAAAGAAACTAGTTTTAAGACTACCCGAATTGAAACAACTTTCACAAATGGTGAAAAGATTTCATGAATTTCAGTACCTTATTTCTATGCAAATCCTTTTTCTACAAGTCTATCCCTAAACCTTTCAAATTTATCATTAACACATATCTTCAGTTTGTAAACCCATTTAAATCCATCAAGATTTCTACCTTTTGGAAGTTCTAATAGGCCTTGTGCCCTATTATTTTCAAGGCATCCATCTACTCATGCATTTCCCTTTTCCATTTGGATTTTTCCACATCTTCCAATGCTTCCTAATAACAATTAGGTTCCCATCATTAGAAATTAAAGAAATTGAAATATTGGGACTGTACTTACTAGGAGGATGCCTAACACATGTAGATCTCCAAATTTTCTATGGAGGTGTTTCCTAATGTTTTTGTGACCTCCATAATAAATGCTTAGGAGCTTGGTCAATATTATTTTGAATCTTCAACGTATAAAAATGCTTTGTATTTATATAGCTTTCCCTTGTTTTAATATGGTTGTAATTGATCAACCTTCACATGTTCATGCTTACCCCTGGTGTTATTCTAAGATGCCCAACATCTATTTTTAGGAGAAAAGGCTCCTAAAACTCTAGCTTCTCTACTATATAGAAAAGGGTCAGTAGGCAACCAAAGCTCTATGAGGGTGCCTTAACACCATCTGGTGTCACGGAGTTATAAAATATAAATAAGTAAAACTTTGATCAACTAGGTTGTAGGGTGTAAAAGACCAGAAAGAAGACTAGTAAGAGCATTAGTATTACAGAGGCCAAAAGTAGTTGTCAATTATTAGTTTTATCACATGGAGGAATTGTCCATACCTGAATGCAAGAATCTTGCAGTCTATTACAACTAATGGTGAGTGATTTATTACAATAAGAATTTATTCATATTGTTTTTTTCCCATAAACGTATATCCAAATTTACATTGTTGAGCGTGCTCCTTTCTATCCTTAATAGAGTCTCATTCATTTGTTCAACGGCCCCATTTTTTGTGGAGTATAACAGGTGGTTTTATTCCTTTAAATCCCATCTTCCTCACAATAGTTCTAAAACTCCAAGGATGTGAAATTACCTCTATTATTTTTTCTTAAACATTTGATAAACGGAACTGTTAGTGAATTGTTCAAACCAAAGCACTAAATTGCTTAAATGTACTAAAAACACCAATTTTTCTCTTTAAAAAATAGACCCATACTTTCCTAGAGTAATCATCTATAAAATTAATAAAATACAGGCGTTCCACCATATGAAATTAAAGGTGTTGGACCCCAAAGATCGGATTGAATATAATCAAGAATACGTTTACTTACATGAATTATAACTTTACAATTTTGTCTACATTATTTCCCAAAAACACGGTGTTTGTAAAAATTTAAGTATACAAACTTTCATTCAGGGACTAACTTATGATATTTCAAAACCTTTAATCCTTTCTCGCTCATGTTCCCCAAATGTAGATGCCATAAATGAGTATAATCTTTGATTTTTTTACATACCACAATTGCTTAACTGATATTTGTAATCCCTTGTAATATTTAAATATTCCCTACTTTTAGAGCTTTCATTGGCAACTAAGGCACCTTTAGATAGATTTAGTGCTCCACCTTGACCTATGAACTTATAACCACTAGAGTCTAATTCAATTAAGGAAATAAAATTTCTTTTTAGTTATGTTAAATGTATTACTTTTTTGAGTCCTTATTATACCATCAAAAATTTTGATCTTGATGTTCCCAATCCCTTCAATTTTATAAGAAACATTATTTCCAAAAAGAATAGAACTACTGTCAAGGGGTTAGTAAGATGAAAACCAACCTCTATGTAGACACATGTGATGTGTAGGACCAGAATATAACAACCATTCATGATGTTAAGAGGAGACATTACAAAGAGATAAAACTTCACCAATCATACCTTCACTTATTTCTACTTTATTTTCTTCCTTGTTGACATCTTCCTTATTTCTTATTCTTTCTTCTTCCAGCAATCCTTCTTAATATTCCTTATTTTGCTATAGTACCAACACCTTGCTTTACTCTTCTTGCCTTGTGACTAAGATCTAGATGTACCTATTGAGCTTTGACCTCTTTATTTAGATCTTCTTCCTGGCTTTAGGTGTAGAGATATATCCAATAGATTTTCCTCTCATTTCCTCAACCCATAATGCTCCCACAATAAAATCATATTCAAGGTCATTAGTAGTACTAAAAATAATAGAAGTTACTATATGATCCCAAGAATCCGATAAATTACATAACAAGGTGATTATCTTATCTTCATCATCCAATTTCACATAAATACTTGTCAACTGACATAACAAAGTATTGAAATTATTTAAATGGTCAACAATTTTAATACATTCTTTCATCCACAATATGTACTATTTCTTTTTAGGTAAATACAATTTTTTACATATTTCTTCATGTAAAGACTTTATAATCCGGTCCATAAACTTCTTGTTGTCTTTTCTCAAAATATATTGAAGAGAACCTCATCTGGTAAACATAATCATATTGCTCTGAGAGATTTTGTATCCATCTCTTCCCATTCATCATCATCCATCCCTATAGGTTTCTTTGCCATCCATTCAGATATTTTTACAGCACCTGTTGCACTAGTACATCACGTGTTTTGAGTTTCCATAGCTCAAAGTTGTTCTTTCCATTAAAATTCTCCACCTCAAACTTTGCAATCGAAAATTTCACCATTTCATGTAATAGCAACACCAAATACATAACAATTACTGCAAATCTAAAAATGACACTATGTTAGGAAATCAAATAATTTGCAATGATGAATATGTAGAAAGTTACATAAATTACAGAGATAGAGATAAATTAAATATACAAACTACCAAACATGCAAGAGAAGAACACCAAATTTATGTGGTAAAACCCTAGCTGAGTGCTTAGGGAGACATCCACAATGTAATATATCAATAATTCATTAATTCGAGATGAACAGAACACTAACCCCTAGTTCTGTGAAGCACCAACTCCACAAGGAAGACACAAACCCCAAAAATGATCAAGCACCCACTCAACCACCTTTAAAGAATATATATGATGTCTTTTTTGCTTCCACAACTGATGGATATGACTTATTTAACTCACTCACCTTGAAACCCTCGTTCAAACCCTAACTTCTCAAACTTTCTCTATCTTTCACTTTTTTCACTTCACTTTTCTTCAAATCCTTGCATAAAATATTGCAAATACTATTCAGCCCTATCATACACTCTCTTATCTCTATATATACTCCTTAATACCTATAAATTACTCTCACATAGGTCACACTTTTCATACACATCGCCACTAGTTCAAATTTCAACTACAAACTCACTTTTATACCCTTCTCATGATTCAAATTTTCACCAAGTCAGTTTCCCTCCTTTGGTTCGACCAAGGAAACTCAAAAATATTTCAAATACTTCATTTCAACATTCAAAAATGACCCATATAGATGTCCATGCTCAAAACCATCCATCCTGCACCAAAAAGGCTAAAAACCCCATCACTAGGATGAGTAAAATCCACTAACACCAAAAAAAAAATGATTACTCAAGCTCTAAAAATCATCACTTAAGCTCTAAAAATCATCACACATGTGTAATATGACATTTAAAACATCATGCATGGTTTCAATTTTACTTGTACCTTTTGGTTCCCATTTTGAGCCCCTAAACTGAGTTAGTCTTTTTCATAGACTCTTAGTTAAATCTAATTGTTCTTTGTGCTCTAACTCGCTCCCCATGCTTCAAAGTTTGGTCTAAACAAAAGAGAAATATAAAGTTGTGAGAAATATTGTGCCTTTTTGCAATAAATGAAAGGATTTATAAGAAATGTCGGGGACTATTTTAAATGCTCTGGTTTATTAAAGAAAAATCTTCAGATAGACGGGTGATCAGTGTAGACACCTATAATTACGCCCAAGCAATTTAAATACTTAAATTGTGCTAATTATCCCCTTTCTCGCAAATCAACGACATATCGTCAAAGGCACTCATTTTCCCTCATATCATCATTAATTAATTACACTAAGCTAATTAATTAAGTTGCCTATCCAACAAATACCCTAATTAACGACCTTCCGTTAATAAATCACCCCTTCTACCTAGACTAATTAAATATTATTAATTAATTAGCTTTCCCTTCCATTTAACCAATAAATCAATATTTAATTGATTTAATCCCCTTTTAATAGCCTAAATCACACTAATATTCTTCTAATTGGCTTCTATAAGCTTACACCTACCTATTAATTAATCACCTTTGATTAATTAAAATACCCCCCAACTCCCATGACTTGCTAAACATGTATTAAACTCTTCTAAAGTAAGGTTACCTTTAATAAAGCAACCTTATCCATTCCTAATCATGTTTTACCTTTATCCCACATTCATGAGAATGTGTTGAGTCCTTTATCCTTTGGGCTATATAAAGAGCCCTCCACCTACCTTTTTACTTACACCTAAACTTTCTAAGAGAGCAAATGCAAAGCATATAGCAAAGAGACTAAGAGCTTGCACCTTGCCCTTTTGAGAGTTCATCATCTTGAAGAGTTAAGTCTCTTTCTTAAAGTGCTTGGGTCATATGGGAGGTGTCAAAAGGGTCTTGTAGCCCAACTTTGATTAGCCCCCATTCCTAGGTTCTTGGAGCATTAAGGACAACTATTTTGATAGCCATGGAGCTTACTTAGGTCCATTCATTTATTTGTTGTTAGAGAATAGAAGAGTTTAGATATTTAGCATTGTTAGTTTCAAATTTTGTATTGATGAATGCTAGCATCTAACCCTTGTTTAATTCTTATCATGATGGTGTTTATGCTTTGTTTTAGCTAAATTGTAGAACTATTTTAGGTGGTAGTTCTTGCTTCATTTGATTTAGCATTAAGCAAAGTATACATGCACACATTTGGCACGCCCGGTGGGAGTTACTCCATTGTCCTTTGCACTTAATTTCAAGTTTTTGTAGTTAAGTTTTATTTTTGGTTACTAACCCTCTTTTACACATGTTGATCTAACTTGTTTTTTTTAACATGTTTTCTTGAGTTTGCATGTGTTGGGGTCTTCCTTGTAGGTATGAAGGAGGTGAAGTGCTGTCAAAATTGGAATTGAGGGGAAAATTTCAAGATTTCTCCATGTTTTCATTTTGTAGAGGCTTACTTTTTCAACATTCTACATGCTAGTTTTGTCAATTTCTTGAAGATTTTAAATTCTTGAGCATGTAGGTTAGTGTTTGATAGTGATGAGTCTTCTATTTACATATTAATGTGGTGGGTTGCTGTCAAAATTTAATCTTGGTGAGAAAATTTCAAGATTTCATCATGTTTTCATTTTTTAAGCTTACTTTTTCAACATTTTACATGCTAGTTTTGTCAATTTCTTGAAAATTTTCAATTCTTGAGCATGTAGGTTAGTGTTTTGATAGTGCTGAGTCTTCTATTTACATATTAATGTGGTGGGTTGCTGACAAAATTTAATGTTGGTGAGAAAATTTCAAGATTTCATCATGTTTTCATTTTTAGAGCTTACTTTTTCATCATTCTACATGCTAGTTTTGTCAATTTCTTGAAAATCTTAAATTCTTGAGCATGTATGTTAATGTTTGATAGCATTGAGTCTTCGATTCATATATTAATGTGATGGGTTGTTGTCAAAATTGAATCTTGGTTGGAAAAATTTGCCCATTTTGCATATTAAGGGACGCTTTTTTTTGACATTTTTTAAGTGCATGTCAAGTGCATACCCATGAGCATAAGAGCATATGCGTAACCCATCTTCCGAAAGCCATAACTTTTGCTCCCGACCTCGAAATGACTCCAATTTTTTTTGCGTTGGAAAGGTATTAAAGTTAAATATGCAATGAAAACATAAATTCAGGATTTACACTTACAAAAGTTGTAGGTTTTTCTATTATTTTAAAACTGGTCATTTTCTAACATGTCTAATGTTTTGATGAATGTTGTATTTCCATGCTTACTCGATTTAGACCAAAGTGTGTGTATGCTCTTCTCTTGCACCTTTTGGTGATCTTGAGAATCAAAAACAACTTTGATCTCTATCTTGTTAACATTGGGATTAAACTTGGAAACTTGATTATTCATTTTACTTAAGGGAATGAACCTTTTACAAAGCATTTTTCAATGGTCCTTTGATTTGAAGTTTTCCATTTCTATATAGTTGGGATAAAGTTTTTGTATGCTCTTCTCTTGCACCTTAGGGTGATCTTGAGAATCAAAAGCAAATTTAGTCTTCATTTTATAACATTTGGTAAATTGAAAACTTCATCTTTCACTTTTGGTTTAAAGGGAATGAACATTTATCAAGAATTTTGTATGGTTCATTGATCGAAAAGATTTTTTTTACTTTTTAGTTGGATTATTTGTTGTGTATGCTCTTCTCTTGCATCCTTGGATGATCTTGAGAATCAAAAGAAACTTTTAATCCTCTTTTAAATAATGTGATTTTCTTGGAGAACTACTAATGCTTGAGTGCAGGACCTAAAAACGCTTGTCAAAGAAAGGAGGAATTAAAACGAAATCAAAAACTACTAATACAGTTGTTATACAGGTTGCCAAAAGGTGTTCAAGCAAACCACACCTAATTAAACAAGATAAAAAGAACAACATATTCAAAACACTGTATTGCAGGTTTCGGAAAAGGGTACGTCCCTCTCCGCTCAACTAGAACATAACCCCTTTGGCATAACGCCTTAAGCTACAACAATGGGGGTGGTTCTAGGAACCCCAAAGTAGTCCATGCAAGAGGGAACCTTGTGGACGAAACGGGAAGTGCTCCGCACTACCTACTTGACTAGTGATTCCTTTGTGAGATAGAGTTACAAGTTGTCCGTTGTGGCGACCCCAGTGATAGTACACGTAGATGCACTAGTTGCCTACTGTTCTTGAAGGGGGTAAAGTAAAGCCGAGATTGGGTAAATCACGCTCGCTTGTGGCAACTTTGTAACACCTAGGGCGAGAGAACCACCTAGGAGAATATACTTTGGCCAGGAGCCCACTTTGACCACTTTAAAACAGTGTTGAGTTGTGAACCTTCTTTTTGAGAAACGTGTGACGTATTACTTTCACCTAGTTTTTACTTGCCTTAGGGCAAGGTGAAACTCTGCCGAAGTGAGACTAGCATTTTATGTCATTTTTTCTTGATTTATTTCCTTCATATTCTTTTGACACTTTGTTGATCAAAAGAGGTGTGATTACCTTTGTGTTGCCATTCGACTGTTTCTCTCACTTTTATGTCCGTTTACGCCCATCCATGTTTGCGGCTGCGTTAGTTAAACGTCTAAAGTGAGTGGAGGCGTTTTCACGTCATTTGGTAGCCATTGTGATCTTGATACCCACGTCAAGATCGTCATTGTAGTTAGGCGTGGTTCATCACTGCGGACTTCCATAGAGGAGTTAGTTTGTTTGTCTCGTATCATTACAATTTCGATATTTACGTCTTGTTTCTTGTAAACTCGACATAAATACCTATATTGTACGGTTACGCTGCACACATTCTTAACTATTCCTAGCTATACTTTGAGTTTTTTTTGTTCAGTTTTATTATTACTTCGATTTCAAAAGGTGTTAGGAACTACCATTTGTGCGTGTTATATCAATAACACCTCGATATCAATACTCCACTTTCTTGCAAAGTGGGTTAACATATCTTGGTGATATTGTTGTGTCATTCGCAAATCGTAATTGACACTTTTTGAGATATAGGTCTTAATCAGACTTGAGCTTGCTCATCGTATATCTTGATTGGGAGATCGCATTTAACTTCATGTATTTACTTACGTCTTGTTCATTCCTTTGAACTTGGCATAAGTGGAGACATCTTGTTAATTATCTGGTATCACAAATTACTTTGAAACGTAGTCTAGGAAGTATTTCATTTGATTAGGTTTTGGTACCAAACGATTGTTTCATTGGTGACTTTATCACTCTATCACATTGGTAATTCTCACACTATTAATTTACTCTTAACACGTACATCTTGTGTTTCACTTAGGGGTAGACATTGAATTTTGAAACAAATCTATAACTTACTTTAGGTAAATTTATCATGAAAACATGGCTCCCAAGACGCGTCTAGGGTTAAAGAAACAAACATATGAGGAACAACAGGCGCAAGCTTGGGAAACCTCTAACAGACAAGGGTCAAACCCATTTATCGGACACAATCTAGGACCACTATTTTCTGCAGAAAAGGAAACAAAAGAGATGGTCGATCATAGTGGAAATGAATTAGAATTACCACACGCAGACTTTGATTTTGACCCCACTCTACTAAATGAGTTTCTCCTTAGAAACAAAGATAGAGTTTTGGCACGGGTCATGGAATTAGGGGCCAAATTGCCCATTGAGAAGGAACCAATACTACAAACAAATGACACTACTAAGGAGGAACACCCCCTTATCAATATGGAAGATATTTTAACAGGAGGACATGCTTCCACTTCTTACGCAGAAAATGATAAAGTGGTAGGGCATAGAATACCCCTCATCAAAGTGCCATGAAGAAACAAGATAGAACATGAGACAGGGGAAGAACCTCCACAATACGAAGAGGAGGAACCTTTAGAAGAAGAAGACACAAACCAAGTCACAATCCAACAACAACTCAGTAACTTAAGCCGACAATTAGCTTTGCTTACTTTCCAAGTACAGAAAGACACAAACAAGAACGTTCAAAAGTCAAAGCCTAAGTTTAGGATCCACGAACTCCATCGAGAAAACCAAGGAGAAGAAGACACAGGGGTATCATCATGTACACATCCCCGTTTTCTCCCACTAAAGAACAATTTCTCACACAAGAAGTACAATCTATGAAAGCAACGCTTGCTAGCATACAAGAAAGCAATATAGGGAGTATTAGGAAATACCAATACGAAGAACTATGCCCCTATCCTTTTGACAAGACAATGACCCTTCAACCCTTTCCAAAGAAATTTGATATGCCAAAGTTCGACAAATACAAAGGAAAGGGAGACCCAAGGGATCATGTTAAAGATTTCTACATGGCATGTCAAGAGGTGTCTTATAGTGATAATTACCTCATCAGACTTTTTCCTAAAAGTCTCGGAGGTCAAGCATTAGAATGGTTTACGCGCTTGCCACGAGGATCAATTTTCACCTGGCCAGAATTGGCGGAAAGATTCGTGCGTCATTTCTCATATAACATAGAGAGTGACGTCACCATGGTAGACTTGTGCGGCACAAAACAACGCCCAAATGAGACCTTCGCCAGCTTCCTCCAACGATGGAGGAGGGATAGCTAGTCGCTTCCCTTGCGCTTTCCCCTGAGAAGCAGCTAGTCATTATTTTCATCCCTAATCTCAACCCAGATATAGCTTTCCACCTCCAAATGCATTGTGTCCGCACCTTTGAGGAGGTTATCGAGAAAGGGATTCAAATAGAAAAGGCTCTCATTGCCAAAGGCACCCTCAAAACCCAATCTAAAGAAAACCAAAGTGTCAAACCCACTGAAAAGCCAAAGATATTTAACAAAAACAACAACGTGGTAGGAGACGGAATCACTGATTCCAAACGTGTTCAAACGGTCCCAAACCAGTCAACCTTTTAAACTGACCAAGGGCCCAATTCAACCACCACCAAAGTGAAGAACATTCACCTCCCTCAATGAGCCGTTGTCTATCATACTAAAACAGTTGGATGCGGCCCACATGATGACCTATCCTACAACACAACCGTTCGATGACAACGCTCCTAAACCTTCATGGTATAAGGAGCATGAATACTGCGAAATGCATCACGTTAAAGGTCATAAAACAGACAAATGTTTGCGACTTCGCCACTATATTCAAGACCTCATTGACAACGGGGAGATAGAGGTGGATAACCCTAGCCACATGCAAACACCTAACGAGAAAATGGGGATTTATAAGGAAACCATTCCCCAAGCATGATAAGTCGGAAAAGGAAAAACTGGATCAGGGAGAGTCATCCCAAACCTATAAAGCCACGAATTACTTGTATACCAAGAGAGATAACAATCATTACGATTCACTTATCGGATGTATTCGCTCCCCTACTGACCGTGTCAATACCATCCGGATCAAGGGAAAGGACTGCACTGCAGTAACAAGGCGTGCCCGCCTCGTGATTCCAGAACCCTCTCTGTTGACCCCCACAAACTGGTAAATATAACCTTTTAGAACAACTTGAGAAGACACCTGCTAAGATCTCGATCTTAGATCTTCTCAAGATATCCAATGTGCATAAGGAAATTTTGTATCAAACTCTTCAGGGGTCGGGAGTGCCTTTAGAAGTTGATCCTGCATACCTTCAAGCCGTGGTGGAAAATATTGCACCCAGTGAGCATCTCACTTTCAACCATAGGGAGGTCCCTACTGAGAATCCTACACATAATCTTCCCTTATACATTGAGGTAGTTGTCACCCGCAGGAAAATCAAACGGCTGCTTGTGGACAATGGATCAGGATTGAATATTTGCACGCTTAAGTTGGTCAAAACAATTGGGACATATAGAGGCAGATCTTGAGTCCCATATCATCACTATCACCGCATACAACAACGCGGAAAGAGAGTCAGCAGGAACCATTACGCTGCCAATGGAGGTGGGCCCCACTTGCCATCAGAAAAAGTTTCACGTCTTAGACTTGGAACTTCCATATAATATGCTTCTAGGCCGACCATGGATCCATGCCATGCAAGCAGTGCCATCAACATTTCATCAATACATCAAGCTGAAGCATGAGGGACATACAGTAACAATACCAGGAGACTCAGAGCCCGTTGCTCATTGTAGAGCTCTTAATAGCTTTACACGAAAGGGTACATACGCATGTCCCTCCACAGATATAGTTGTCCCTCTTCATTCTGAGGCCATGGAATCTCGAGTAGATTCAAATTCTCTTAGTTCTTGCACTCATGGTGCATCTACTTCAACATCTCCATTTAATTCATGGGAGATGAAAATTATGGAATATGGCTATGGGGAGTATAATGTACGACAAGCACTCTTGGTTTCTGACCTCTCCTTATCGCCCAAGACTAGAGGTCGACCCAACTACTGTTTCAGGAGACCTAGAGAGGAACATACTATTGGGTCGTTCCTACCTGGAGGCTTGTTAGCTAAGGAAAAATTACTTGATCCACCTACTACTTGGGTCCCTGAGGACACTCAGCCATCTTTTTATCAAACCCCAGAATATGAAAAATCTAGCAGAATGATGTACTCCATGGGCTACAAAGGCCTAGGATGTGGGAGGAATGAACAAGGACAAAGAGAACCAGTCCCTCTTCCACATTTCAAAACAGAAAGATATGGCATTCGGATTCGCCCTTATGGAGCACACCCCAACGATCAAGATGTGACTTGTTCTGAGCATGAGGATAGCTCCGATTATCTAGACAAGCGATACAGATTCCTGTTGTAGCCAATATGAGGATCTGGCCTCCACGAACCTTTTCATGAATAATGTTGTCCTAACCATCACCCCCAATGAACCAACCCCTTGACCTTGTATACCCCTCCCTTGTTGAATGGGACCAAAAACGTCACGTGCCACTAGATTTATTCAAGAATGATGAGGCTATTGCAGAGTTTATGGGCATAAGGGATACAATTCCCATTGGAGATCACAAGAAGGGTTTCTTTATCGACTTAGATACCTGCGCCTACTTCGGCGAGGAGGCTGAACTTCGTGGTCAGCAAAATTTAAAGAAAAGAGAGGGCAAGAGTTCTAAAGAAAATCCTCGGCAAAAATCAAAGTCCAAGTCACATAGTGAAAATCTCTTTGAGGCATTGGCTGACAAACAAATAAGAAAATCAAAGGACAAACAAAGTGACCATGCCAAGGATGAAAATCTTGTAGAGACATCCTTGGATGAAGATCTCAACCTACCTCCCGATCCCACGCGTATGGAGGATTTATCAAAATTTTTAGTTGAAGAAACCATTGATGTTAATATTGGTACTGAAGAAGATCCCAAGATAGTAAAATTGGGAGCATCACTCTCAGCCAGAGAAAAAAAGACGTTCACTATGCTACTGTAAGAGTTTATTGATGTGTTCGCATGGTCTTACAAAGACATGCCCGGCTTAGGATCCAACTTTGGTCGTGCATAACTTGGTTGTGCACGTAGATGCTAAGCCTATCAAACAGAAGCTTCAAAAAGATGCACCCAAGAGTGGCCTTGTTAGTTAAAGAAGAGTTGGAAAGGTTGCTTGCAGCAGGATTCATCAGGCCGATTGATTATTCTGAATGGATATTGAACATTGTTCCTATCCAGAAGAAACCTATTGGTATCCGAATTTGCACAGATTTTAGGGACATCAATAAAGCTTGCCCTAAAGATGACTTTCCGTTGCCCAACATTGACATGATTGTTGACTCAACCACAAGGTATGAAATGCTATCACTTATGGATAGCTTTTCGGGTTATAATCAAATTAAGATCGCTGAGGAAGACCAACACAAAATAGCTTTCACAACTCCTTGGGGCACCTTCTGTTATCAGTTGATGCCATTCGGCCTTAAGAATGCGGGAGCAACTTATCAGTGGGCCATGACAGTAATATTTCACGATATGATTCATGACATCATGGAAGACTATGTAGACGACATCCTTGGAAAGTCCAAAACAAGAGAGGAACGATCCTATCATTTCGTGGCGTATCTTTGAACGCCTACGTGAATACAAAGTTAGGCCTAAATCCAAAGAAGTGTGTCTTTGGTGTGCTATCTGGGAAACTATTAGGCTTCATCGTGTCAAGATGAGGTATTGAGGTAGACCCTGCTAAAGTATCTGCCATCACAGAAATGCCTCCACCTGAGAATATCAAGCAACTGCGTAGCTTGCAAGGGAAAATTCAAGCCATTCGCCGCTTTATCTCCCAGCTTGCAGATAAATGTCACTCATTCACTCATTTGCTTAAGAAGGACATCACTTTCATTTGGGGACCTGAGCAACAACAAGCCTTTGCTTTGCTTAAACAGTACCTGGCTAATCCACCTGTCCTCATGCCTCCCACTCCGGGAGAACCACTTTTGCTCTATATTTCCGCTACGCAATATGCTATTGGTGCACTGCTTGCCCAATATGACCTTAGCCATAAAGAGAAAGCAGTGTACTATCTGAGTCGCACCCTCATAGCCTATGAATGTAATTATCCTCAGATTGAGAAGGCTTACTTGGCTGTTGTTTTTACCTTTCAAAAACTTTGCCATTACCTGTTAAATACTAAGACCAAGCTCATATCCAAGGTCGACCCACTCAAGTATTTGTTGTCCAAACCCTACCCTCACAGGTAGAATGGCTAATTGGATCATTCTACTCAGTGAGTTTGATATAGAATTTGTCCATCAAAAAATCAATTAAAGGACAAGTACTTGCTGACCAGCTAGTGGAAGCACCTTTGCAAAGCATAGAACCTTTGAGTCTGGATCTGCCAGATGCATCTTTGCTCTACATTGAAGAATCTATCGTATGGCAGATACATTTTGGATGGATCTTTTATGTTTCATGGTTTAGGTGCAGGAGTGGTCCTTATTACTCCTTCAAGTGATCCTATACCACAGGGTTTCCGCCTGGCCTTCCCTTGCACAAACAACATTGCGGAATATGAAGCACTCATTGCAGGGATGAAGCTAGCCATCAAGTGGAATATTCAACATGTGAAGGTTGTAGGTGATTCACAGCTAATCATCAAACAGGTTAATGATGAGTATAAAGTTAAGGATGACAAGCTCATACCTTATAAGAAGTTGGTGGAAACCCTGAAGGAGTATTTTGTGCGCATTACCTTTGAGCAAATCCCAAGAGCGCAGAATAGATCGGCAGATGCTATGGCAATGGTGGGATCTATGCTTCGTATTCCGCTAGGGAACAATGATATGCCATTCTTCATAGAAAATCTACGCCAGCCTGCGTATGACATGCCAGAATCTTGCTTGGCTTGTGAGGTTGTTGGTCCCCATTCACCATGGTATGAACCCATTTTCACCTATCTTAAGGATAGTACATTCCCTCTCAAAATCATTCGCTCTGAAAAGTAGAGCCTAATTCACCAAATAGCCCATTACACCCTGTTAGGAGGTACACTTTATCGTCGTGGCTACGATGGGAATCTGTTACGTTGTCTGGATGTGTCGGAGTCAATCCAGGCAATTAAAGAAGTAAACGAAGGAGTATGCGGAGCACATACAAACGGAATGGTCTTGGCTAAGAAACTGTTAAGAGTAGGTTACTATTGGCCCACCATGGAAACTGATTGTTGTAATTATGTTAGAAAATGTGTGCTATGCCAAAAGTATGGAAATTTCATCCATGCTCCATCGCAACCATTGCAACCAATCACTACCCCGTGGCCATTCTCCAAGTGGGGGCTTGATCTAATAGGGAAGCTTACTCCTACCTCATCTGATGGTCATACACATATCATCACAGCTACCGAATACTTCACAAAATGGGTGGAGGCTATCCCTTTAACCTATGTCACAAGAGCACAGATTTCTAAATTCATCATGAATCACATTATTTACCGATATGGTATCCCTGCAGCCATTGTCACAGATAATGGGAAGTCATTTAAGAACAAAACTATGAAAGGTCTTTGCCAACGGTTCCAAATCAGATTGAAATGGTCCACGCCATATTACCCTCAGGGTAATGGACAAGCTGAGGCAACAAACAAGACTTTGGTAAGGATAATGGAGAAGATGGTTAGCAAAACTGGTCGAAACTGGCACCTACAAATCCACCCAGCCCTCTGGGCCTACCGAACATCAATTCGCACTCTTACGGGTGCGATGCCATATTTCGTCATGTTTGGGACAGAATCTATCATCCCTTTAGAGATTGAACTCCCATCCCTGCGAATTTCTCTTCGAGACTATTTGGATAAGGATGAAGATTACCGAGTAGCAAGATTGGCTGAGTTAGAGCTCCTGGATGAGAGGCGCATTCGCGCTCTTAATCACCTGAAAGTATATCAACACAGAATCTCCCGCAACTACAACAAGAGAATCATCCCTCGCCAGTTTGAGGTGGGTGATTTAGTTATTAAGGAGAACCAGTTCAACACCAGAGCAGAGCGAGAAAAGAAAGGGAAGTTCGAACCACACTGGTTAGGACCCTATGTCATAGTTGCCAAGTATGGCATAGGGGCATACAAGTTGTCTCACCCCAATGGTGATGAGCTCCGGGAGCCCATGAATTCCATGCATCTTAAGAGGTTTTATGCCTAAACATGGCACACGAAAGTCATAAAAATCACAAAAAAATATAAAAACATCAAAATATATATAAACATCAAAAAAAATAAAAAAAATCAAAAACATCAAAAAAAAGAAAAAGAGAAAACAGGTCGTCCACTAGTGAAAACCACGCAATTGTGGCACTTTGGACAAGTCCTTGGGTGAAAACCAGTTTCCGGCGCCTCGGGAGGATTCGTTGTTCACAAGCATCCTGTATTAGAAGGGTAGTTGTCTTTGTCCTGGACCTGGTTCTACCTTCGAGTTTCCTTGTGCACACCATCTAGTCCAGCCTTGATCCGGCTTTGCCTTCTTCTATTCATCTGTAAGGGACGTGGTCTTTCGTTATTTCCCATCTTACGCTGGGGGCAACTCAACGACTTCACCTTCTTGTTCATAAGCGCATGGCTTCTGCCCTTGTATATTCCCCACCTAATGCTGGGGGCATCCATGCTTTCTTGGTTACCTGCACATAGCTTTGGAAAACTGTTAAAAACACAAAAACAATAGAAAATTGTTTCACAAAACACAAAAATAATAGAAAATTGTTTCACAAAACACAAAAACAATAGAACATTGTTTTGAGAAAACATAAAAACAATAGAAAATTGTTTCACCAAACACAAAAACAATAGAAAATTGTTTCAGACAACACAAAAAAATAGAACATTGTTTCGAGAAAAACACAAAAACAATAGAACATTATTTCGAGAAAACAACAAAAACAATATATATATATATATATATATATATATATATATCAAACAAATAAAACACCCTACAAAATCGTAACTTGCTTCTTACGGCTGAAACTTGTGTCTTGCGCATGGTATTTTCTCCATATCCTGTTGGTTTGTCTCACATATTCCCCAATTAATATGACTCGCGGATCACTGGATTCACAACCATTCACAAAAGCTAGCTGCTTGCTTCGTCTATACTCTGGGGTACTTTTGGTTGCCTGGTGCTGTTTCATTGCGCACAAATTCTTTTCATGGACCTCGTGTCCATTTTCATTTCCCCTTGCATGTATCCTTGCTTGGGGCATCATTTTTAACCCTTGTCGTCAATCACAAACTTGTGGATCTCTTCAGCACTGATAACAAAACATTTGTACAACTGTCTTGACCGTTGTTGGGTTAGATATGTGTTCGTACTTGTTTTCCCTGTTATATGAGCTTGTTTCCTTCTCGTATTGCATTGCATTATTGTATGTTGCGTGGAGTTGGTACTTTTAACAATGGACAATTGTTCATAGTATGGCTTTTCATGTCATTCTACCTTTGTCGTATGCTTATATTTTTCATAAGGACCGATGATGTAGTTCCTATGGCAATATGATGACATCAAATTTGTTCCAAACAAATAAGTGGCTAGAGGTTGAGCTGTTCTCTAGGAACAAGCATGCATGTCTTCTACACAAGTGTAAGCTTACACAAACTAATGTATAAGATAAAATGCAAGAAATCACTGCAAGATCCCCAATCTTCTGCCTACTTCTCACCAAAGTAGGTTGTCGAACACAGTTCTACTATCACCTCATCGATGTTGCGAGGGGACATCTCTCCCTCCAACTAATTTGGCTTCACATCTCAACAAACATCTCTTGTGTCTACTACCAAACAAAGTGGCATCACTTATCCCACATACAATAGAGGGGCAAATAAGTAGATAAACAATAAGTACGCCCAAGCAATTTAAATAGATAGCCATTGCAAGAAAATAATCCCCTTGAAAACAAATGCAACAACATGAAGCACCCATTAGGCACTCATTAGAAATAGAACTCATATCATCATTAATTAGCATGTACACTAAGCTAAGTAATGTAGAGTTGCATAAGTACAACAATTAAACTGATTAGCGACCTGTACGAGAAGAATGTGGATTCACCTCTTCTACCTAAACCATTGTAGGTGTGTAGGAGATGAGAATTCATGCTTTCCATGTCCATTTAGACCAATATATCAATATGATAATTGATTTAATCCCCTAAAAAGGTAGCGTGAATCACACTAATATTCTTGTAATTGGCTTCTATAAGCTTACACCTGACATATTAAGAGATCTAGTCTAGCATGTGATTAATTAAAGTACCCCCCAACTCCCATGACTTGCTAAACATGTATTAAACTCTAAGAAAGTAAGGTTACCTTTAACTAAAGCAACATGTAATCCATGATCCTGGATGGATGTTTAAGATTCGTGTGCCCACATTCAAGTGAATGGAATGTGCATTGAAGTGAGGTATCATTTGGGCTATATAAAGAGCCCTTCACCTACCTCAAGAATGACACCTAAACTTTCTAAGATGAGAAAGTGCAAAGTCATATGGGAAATGAGCCGAAGAGCTGTGTGGTGTATAGCCCTGTTGTGATGAGTGTCATCATGCGTGGTCGATGAGTTATGTGACTTTCTTAGAAGTGCTTGGGTCATGTGTGACCCTATAGCCAAAGGGTCTTGTATATCAACTTTGATGAGCCCAAATATCCTAGGTTCTTGGTGCATGTAAGCCTACAAATATGTACCATTGACAAGCCATGAAGAATACTTAGGACCATTTATCCTATTAGCATATGTTAGAGACTAGACCTAGTTTAGATATGTTAGCATGGGTATAAGGTTGTCAAAGTGTGTATTGATGAATGATAGCATTTGACCCTGGTAAACACTTGGTAGTCAAGTATAGTGTTTATGCTTTGTTATAGACTAGATTGTAGAACTATTTTAGGTGGTAGTTCATAGGGTCATTTGAGTGTAGCATGTAAGCAAAGTAGATGTGTATAGAATCATGCGACTGAAGGACTGACCCTCTTTGATGTGTGAACATGTGTAATATGCGATGGATAGTGTAATAATGATCCAAACTTGTCCAAGATATCCTAATAATGTGACAGTGTGCCCTAAATTATGCAACCCGACCATAATATGTAATGTTTTACTCTTAGACAATTAGTAGTATGACACATGGGTCGTTGAATAGTAATATGGGGTGTAGAATACTGAATTAGTGTTTAGATGTGCAAATGTCAAAATGATGCTAGACACTAAATGTAGAATGTCCAAGAAAGTCGTATGGACACTGTAGAGATGTCACCATAAATTTGATGTGAGACATGTGAAGAGATGCAATGTGTAGTGCATATTGTGATGTGTGAAGAAGAGGTTCTTGTGTGAGCTATGTAGCCCTTCAATAGTCAATAAGATAGTGACTACGTGGCAGTAGAGCAACAAGTCAGTGTCATTGGGTACGTGACGATATTGTGTCAAAACCTGTAGATGAATAATGCACCTATGTGAGGAGATTGAGTCCACATGATCAATGTAAAGTTGAGAGATGCGTTGATGGGTCCAAATAGTTTGAAAAGTCAAGGGGAGGATGTGAAAATGGATGTTAATAAATCCACTAAGATATTGAGATAAAGACCTTGCAATCATGTATTTTCATCAAGAAGGTATTCGCTTTCGGGGTCATAGTTCAACCAGTGTGGATAAGTATTGGTTACTTGATCCCCTAATAGATGTGTGGTTGGAGAGTCCCTTAACGAGTCATTGAGGAAAAATTATAGGGATACGCATGGAATATTGACCTCATCAGTGAAACTAAGGAAGTGGAGCACACCACTGTGTGCTACCATCTTGAGTTGATATGGATATTGTTGCATGGACTAGCCAAGAAAGGATTGAACTGTAAAGTTAAAGACATGACCAAAGGGCATGGGATTCAAAGATATGGATCTATATGATCAGGGTTTCCTTTTAGATGTAGCCCACAATGCTAATCTATTGGCCATGATTAGTTGTAGATTGTCAGGTGGTTAGAAGACATGATGAATGTGCAGATATATATTGTAAGATGGAAGACATTACAAGCCAAAAGTCAACTGGTGGTGAATGATACAGTGGATTTTGAATCCATGAATCAGTAGTCTGAGGAAGCATGTGACCTAGGGAGGATATGGAGGTCCTCAACAAGCTTGTAAAACCGAGTCGAGCTCAGATCCATCATGTGAGAAAATGGTGTCCCATCACCAAGTAGGATCAAATGGAAGTTATGATTCGCAATATGAATAATTCAATGAAAATTCTGCAAGTCCAATGATGGACGTGCTAGTGGAGGTGGTACATGTTGAAGGTGTAGGTGATAGAGTGAAATCACATAGACTCCCCCTTAAGATTTAACCTAGATACAAAGGGATTGGAGTAATAGTGTTGAGATTACTGCCGGTTGTTGTAGTTAGTAGGTGGTGTAGAAGGTACTACATCTATCACACAAATGACACCTTCGGCAGTGACTAGACAGAGGTTGAGTTTTTCTGGTTCACCCATAGGTCTGAGGATCGTATTTCTCTGCCTCAGTACGTGGGAATGCCCCCCTTAACCTTACTAGTACTAGGAGTGCGGTAAAAGTATTGGAATGGACCGTGATCACAAAATTTCTAATTCCACTCATAGTTTAGAGTTCCTTCATGCGAAGAATTTAACCAATAAAAGGTGAACACCTGCCATATGTAGAAGCTTTTCTATTGGTTTGCATGTCATGTAATTGTCAGTTGAGCCCTACCAAGAATTTTAACACATTTTAAGAGACATGTGAATGATCAATAAAAAATAGCATAATGTTGACAGTTTTTGTTCCTACAGTGATAGGTAATGTAATTGTTACCAACACATGGATGAACAGAACCATCATATGTGCACATTGAAAGACAAGATGGACTACTTCACGATTCTGAAATAGGCCTATCTTCTCAAGAAAAGTACATGGAAACATTGGGTTGAGTTTAGATCCATTATGTAAAATTGACAAGTGTCTTTGTGACACCTAACAGTGAAGTCTGAATGATGTAGAGCATGATCATTGGCTCAAAGGTGTTTACATTAGCCAATACAAGTAAGTGAACAATCTCGGTGGGAGGATTATATGTGAATGTTATGTGTTGGGAAAATGGCATCTACAAAATTTTGATAGAATGAGTCAGGATGCATAGTCAACACGAATAGTTTAAGGTAGGTAGTAGCAAGATGGTATGTATGGATTAGCTCGTATGTCGTAAAGGAATGGATTTATAAGAAAATTAATCATAAAATTGAGGACAGGAAATGAATACATAGACTTAAATATCCCGAGCCAATCAAATGTTGTGATATGTCACTCCTCCTGTGCATCCCAGATGGAATATGAATTTCAAATGGCCATAAATTTTGATCCAGAGCTCCAAATCAAGTAAAATTGGAATCATTCTAAAGGTATAATCTATTATTAATAACATTGTGTAACATAAATGCTAAATAAATTGTATTGTGAGTATTATTAGTGAAATAGAAATGTGAAACTCATTTAATGAGATAATAGAGGGTTAGAAGAGCTTAGTTGAAGTTGTGATAAACTACTTAAGGGTTGTGTTGATAGATTGAAGACTGAGATGAATAAAGGAATGCAAGAACGTGGTTCATAGAAGCTCCAAAAAACATAGAATCTGGAGGTAAGGGTAAGTGCAGGAAGTTGATGGACACAATATAGGGTCATCCGTGGACGTCATATTGCAAAAAATAGTAAAATATCAACTTGTAGGGATTATTAGCTATATGCGCACTCAAACTTCGAGAAAAATTTATATAAATATGAATCGTAGAATTTCCGTGAATCTAGTGGTCTAAAATACTATTTTTTTAGAAAACGGAGCAAGCTTTAGCTATATTAAACACTCCAAAATTATATGACAAAAATATCAAGTTTTTTTTTTTTTTTAATACTATATATATATTATATAGTCCATTTTCCCGCTTTTTGGGATGACCAGATCTTGTTGATTTTTTTTTTTCCTTTGGTGAAACATTATATGTAGTTGTCTATCTTGGGATGGATTTTATTTTGTTTTTTTTTAGCAATATTTTTTTTAATGACCACTTTCACGTGAAAGTGGTCTGAAAATATCATTGAAAACGGAGCACTTTCCGTTTGCCCGCCATAACTATATCAAAAAATATTAAAATCCCTACAAGTTGATATATCATTTTTTAACGTGTATAGAATTTTTCCACGCTTGGGATGGTATAAGTTTTATCACATTTTGATAAGTGAAACAAAAGTTACAGTCTTAAACATAGACATGAACATTCACGGGAAAATATGTCTTAAAGACCTATTGTAAGTAAAAAATTATAAAATGATATTTATCTTATTCCTATTCACTTTAAAATCAATATTTCTACGAAGCTAACCGTCTCCTCTATGCGATGGCACCATTTTTGTGAAATGTTTTTAGTTTTTTAGTATGGTTCAAGTCTTTGGAAGAGCAGATTTGAGGTTTTTTGACCTTTTACACTTCATAATGACCTTCCATAGCTTTGGTTAGGGAAAAAAAAAGGATTTCCCGAGGCTTAGGTTTGGCAGATAGATCCGCGATTGCGGTTTATAAAGCGCGATCATAGTTTTTTTAACACAAACCACGAGTGACATTTTATAAACCACGATCGCGGTTTTATAAAGTGTGCTCGTGGTTGATAAATCATATTTACACACATTCCCAATAGGTATGAATTACCATGTGATTTTTACTCTTCTGATCCTTACCGTACGAATTACTGTGAAATTATGTCTTTTTCTACACGTTTTTCTTATCGCCAGAAGTAAAACATCATGGGAGACAAGAAACAAAGTCAAAAAAGGAATTCATTAAGGTAAAAAACACCAAACGAATTAGAGGCCAACAAAATTCAAAATGCTAGAGCGAATGCGGAAATCTTTGTGAATCAAGAAGAGGTTCATCTTCAACCCCAACTATTGTAAGCAATGAAGAACCAGGGTAATATTTCTACTTGTCAATGTTGAAGTTGAATTAAATACTCGTGATGAAGATGTTTTTACTGTCAATGTTGAAGAAGAATTAAATACTCATGATGTAGCAAATGTTGAAATTGAAGGAGACAGTGAAAATGTGAATAAAGAAATTCATGTTGAAACTGTAGACAGGTAAAATTTGACAAAAACACCTCCTAGGATTTTTACATAAGAAACCTAATTTTGTTTATTGAAATTGATGAAAATTTTTTTGAAACCAATGTCTGACAAACTTTCTAAACAAAAAATCAGAAGAAAAAACCACTGAAATTTTGGGATAATCATTTTGAAATTTTAAATGATTCCCAAAGATGTCAGTTATTGGTTAGTTTGATGAAATTGATTAAAATGAGACCTACATTAAACACCTTAGGATTGACAACATCTAATATACATGGTCAAATCTCTACAATTTTTTTAAACCTTCATGATGCATATCACACTGTTAGTGTCAAGAGACACACTAGGGATAGTAATATTGTGTGTCGTATGTACTTGCTACTAGTGTTGTAAGTGAAAACAATAAAAAAACAACGTTTGATTACTCAAACAAGTTGAATGTTACAAGTTAATCAAAGAACTCTAATGAAATCAATTAAAAGACGTAATATCCTTCAATCACTTAATAACAGCTAGATTTTTAGGCATTTTCTGCTAGAGCACCATGCATAAGGAAAAAAATAATTTTGATGCTATAAGAGAAGTTGTTATTAAATTTTGGCATGATAACACTAGAGTTTCACCTAATACAAGAAATGTTATAAAACAGAGAGTTGGTTTACTACTAATCGTGAACCACATCCAAAGCATTTCTTAGATATGACTCAAACTCAACTTTTTCGTATGTTTGAACAAGAGAATCTGGAAATTAAAATTTAGTCAATGTTTTTTTTGAAATGTTGAAACCATTCTATGTGAAAATCAACCACGCTTGCACCACGTGTTGTTGTAGGCAACATGTTGAAATTGCGATGCATTATGCTAAATTTTTATGTATTCATTCTAATTTTCATTTTGAAACTATGTTATCGGAATGTGGTGTTCAAGTTCCACCAATATCTTCCAAGGATTTCATTCCTACTATATTTTGTGAAAAAGAAGTTGGACAATTTTTTTATAGTCAAGATTGTTTAGATGGAAGTTGTAGTACATGCAGTGCAGATTACCTAAATTAGAAATTTGCATCCATGAGCAAATTAAAGGTACAATAGGACATAATTTATTTGAGTTTGATAAATATAAAATCAGTTGCATACTAGTTGAAAGATGGAAAAGAGTCTAAACGGTGTGAGCTAGTTACAGAACAAATGCCTGTTTTCCAATTTTTGAGAAAATTTAAGGATGAAATTATTTATAAGTATGCTAGACATACACATAGAGCTCGATGGTTGGGATGAATAGTTCAAGCTATGTAAAGACACATTTCCTATTAGTAATATTGTTTTAGTGGTCGATTTTACAGAGAATTACACATTGCAACCACAAATGGAGGTTCAATCGCAATTATTACAACTCAGTACAAGTTGCCATTTTTGTGCATATAGCATTTATACATTCTCCTGATAGTACAAATAATGATCAAATTTTTTTTAAGAGAGTACCAATTTTATATCAGTTATGATCGTACTCATTCTACTAGAATTCGTGCAAGGGTGTTTCCAGTTATTTTATGGAAACTTGTCTGATAGGGACATCCACTTCAAACAACATTATATATGGTTAAATAATTACACGTCTTAGTTTAAAAATGCATGAATGTTTTATTAGATGAGCAGAATGCACGTTAAGATGGGTGTGCAACATATTTGGAGTTTCACTGAGGCTAGACATGGAAAAGGAGAGCATGACGGTGCAAGGGTATGTGTGAAAAGAGCTCTTGCAAGAGAAGAGTTGAAGTACAAAGATGATGTTAAATTAAAAGATGCAAAGAGCATAATGGAATGGTATATTGACAACATGGCTCGAGGTTCTCAAGAAAATTCCACAGTTTACATATATTTTTGGTTGATAGAGGAACAACAAATGGCTAACTACGAGGATTGTATGACACTCACTGGGTCTAGTGATATGCACTCATTTGGTAGCTCAGACGCTACTTCATGGGCCGTATGGACAAGAAAGTTGACATGTTTTTGTGCATCTTATATCAAAATTTGTCACTGCTGAGTGTGATTCACAAGAATGGGTGGAATGGATGGATTTGTAGGCCTCTAACTCTGCTTCCTAGTTATCAACCTCCACAAGCATTATGACTTGTTTTCTACATATGAAGTTTCAACATCCAAGGACTTTGACGAAATTTCGATTTTGGTGCAACAAGGTATTTATGGCTCTTTATTTAATTTTTTGTATTGAGTTATGTCCATTGAAATTTTAATATGTAATTTAAATTTGATGTTGTTCAACCTTTGTTTTTTTATAGGACATGTGTTTTGCAGTAATTGGGATACAGAAGACAATGAAGAAGGAAACAAACTATTTCTTATGTCATTACATCGAGGAAAGAAAGAAGTTGACTTCTCCTATTATAGATGGCGAATATATTGAGTATCATACAGGGTCAATGGTAGTTACTAGAACTTGGCTTCGATGGTATCCATTAAAAAACTCCTTTGTTTGGGTGTTTGAAGACTTTGAGACACACAAGAAAATACTATTATATTCGACATCTAGGTTCTAGCGACAAATATATCAGCTGTATAGATATCAAGGAAGGCCTAATAACAAGATTCTTTGGAAGGTTAGAGAGTCAGACTCATGAAGCAATCTTGTCTGCTATTCAGAGTAGATCCGATCGTGATGGTTCATTGGAATGAATTTACAATGCTCATGTCTGGTATATATAATTTCTTTAATATATATATATAATTTGTTATTTTAAATACCTAGATTTAAGTTTGAATATATTTTATTTTAAATTTGTGTATTTTGTATATAGTAGATAATATATGGTTTTGATTTGAAACTTGAAATTTCTTTGACTAACACTTTTATGTTTAGGTTAATGGTGCCAGAAAAGCTTCCACCTTCATGTGGTTGGCACTGTTAGTAGATGAATTTTAAATTCTCGAAGCTAAGAGAAGATTTCATTGTTTTACAAGAAAAGTTGTAAGCATTTTGACAACGATGTATGTACCCGTTGAGGGGGTTGTTGGCTCCGGAGGATTTTGCCCAGAAGCACCTGGAGTTGTAAATTTTGAACCAAAACAACTCCTACCCAAGTGTTTGACAAGACCAGATTTACAATTTTGTAAAATCGGTTTGGTGCCAAGACCCACCATTTGAAAAAGTATAGCGTTTGACAGCCTTACATTGGCTCAAACTGCACTCCTCCCCAAGTGTTTACAAGACAATAGGGCTATGCGTGTGCACCGATCTGGGAAGGAAAAATCTGAGAGAGGATATTGTAGAGGGTCCCTATGCACTGAGGTATCAAATTAGATGAGATGTCTCTAGGTTCCACAGAGTTCCGAGTAGTCACCTGTCGAATTTGAACGATATTTTGGTCTCAGGGCTCTTAAGGGACTACACCCGAATGAAGTAGCCTGGATAGCAACGAACTTGTCGCGCACTGAAACAACACCTCCTTTAGCGTTCACCTAGCAACCTAGACTGTGTCGGCGTAGTCGGTTCAGTGCCATGAACCACCGTTTTCAAAATATAGCAGTTTGACAACCTTACACTGGCTCAAACTGCACTATTTCGCGCGTTTGCAAATAATAGGGCAATGAGAGCACCGATATGAGAAGGAAAAAATCTAAGAGAGGATTTTGTAGAGGGTCCTTATGCCATGAGATGTTGGATTAGATGAGGCATCTCTAGGTGCCACGGAGTCCGAGTAGTTACCCGTCGAAGTTGAACGATATTTTGGTCTCAGGGCTCTTAAGGGACTATGCACTTAAACGAAGTAGCCTGGAAGCAACAACCTTTTGCATGCACTCAAAAAACTACCTCCTTTAGCATTCACCTACCCACCCAAATGTGTCGGTGAGTGTTGGTTCAGCGTTGCACATGACCCATCGTTTACAAAATATAGCGTTTGACAACCTTACCACTGGCTCCAACTACACTATTTCACGCTATTTGCAAACAATAGGGCAGCGGAGAGCACCCGAATCTGAGAAGGAAAAAAACTGAGAGATGATTATTGTATAGGGTCCCTACACAAAGGTTTTGGATTAGATGAGATGCCTCTCTAGGTGCCACAAAGTCTGAGTAGTCACCTATCGAAGTTGAACGATATTTTGGTCTTAGGGCTCTTTAAGGGACTACGCCTGAATGAAGTAGCCCGAGGAAACAACGACCTTGTCACGCACCGAAACATCTACCTCCTGCTAGTGTTTCATCTTGGACACCCAAACATGTTTCAGCGTAGTCAGTTTGGTGCCACAACCCAATGTTTGTAAAATATAGCATTTGACAACCTTACATTGGCTCAAACTGCACTATTTCGCGCGTTTGCAAATAATAGGGCAGCGAGAGCACCGATATAGATAGGAAAAAAAATGAAAGATGATTTTGTAGAGGGTCCCTACGCCATGAGGTGTTGGATTAGACGAGGCATGTCTCTAGGTGCCACGAAGTTCTTAGTAGTCCACATGTCGAAGTTGAATGATATTTTGGTCTCAGGGATCTTAAGGGACTATGCCTGAATGAAGTATCCCAGAAGCAATGACCTTGTCATGCACCAAAACACCACCTCCTCTAGCATTTACCTGGCCACCCAAATGTGTCGGCATAGTCATTTCGGTGCAGTCAGTTCGGTGACATGAGCCACCGTTTCAAAAAATAGCATTTAACAGCCTTACACTAGCTCAAACTGCAGTATTTTACACTTTTGCAAACAATAGGGCAACGAGAGCACCGATCTAAGAAGGGAAAAACCAAGAGAGGCTATTGTAGAGGGTCCCTACACCAATGTTTTAAATTAGACAAGACATCTCTAGGTGCCACGGAGTCCGAGTAGTCACTTGTCAAAGTTGAATGATATTTTGGTCTCAGGGATCTTAAAGGACTACACCGAAAAGAAGTATCCCGGAAGCAACGACATTATCGCACACTGAAACACCGCCTCCTCTAGCGTTCACCTGGCCACCGAGATGTGTCGTTGCAGTCGGTTTGGTGGCACGACCCACCATTTACAAAATATAGTGTGTGATAGAATATATTATTGATGGTACCTATGCCAAGGTGTCAGATCAAATGAGACATCTCTAGGTGCCACGGAGTTTGAGTAGTCACCCGTCGAAGTTGAACGATATTTTGGTCTCAGGGCTCTTAAGGAACTACACCCAAACGAAGTAGCCCAGAAGCAATGACCTTGTCGTGCACTGAAACACCACCTCCTCTAGTGTTCACCTAGCTACCTGGATGTGTCAGTACAGTCATTTTGGTGCAGTCAGTTCGGCGACATGAGCCACCATTTACAAAATATATCATTTGATAGCCTTACACTGGCTCAAACTACACTATTTTGTGCTTTTGCAAACAATAGGGCAGCGAGAACACCAATCTGAGAAGGAAAAAACTGAGAGAGGCTATTGTATAGGGTCCCTACACTGAGGTGTTAGATCAGATGAGATGTCTCTAGGTGCCATAGAGTCTGAGTAGTCACCCATCAAAGTCGAACAATATTTTGGTCTCAGGGCTCTTAAGGGACTATGCCTGAATGAAGTAGCCTAGAAGCAACGACCTTGTCGCACACCGAAACACTGCCTCCTCTGGCATTCACCTAGCCACCCAGATGTGTCAGTGTAGTTGGTTGGGTGGAATGACCCACCATTTACAAAATATAGCTTTTGATAGAATATATTGTAGAGGGTACCTACGCCAAGGTGTCGGATTAGACAAGACGTCTCTAGGTGCCACGAAGTCTGAGTAGTCACCCGTCGAAGTTGAACAATATTTTGGTGTCAGGGATCTTAAGGGACTACGCTTGAATGAAGTAGCCCGGAAGCAACAACCTTGTCATGCACCAAAACACCACCTCCTCTAGCATTTACCTGGCCACCCAGATGTGTCGGCATAGTCATTTCGGTGCAGTGAGTTCGGTGACACGAGCCACCGTTTGTAAAAAATAGCATCTAACAGCCTTACACTGGCTCAAACTGCAGTATTTTACACTTTTGCAAATAATAGGGCAGCAAGAGCACCGATCTAAGAAGGAAAAAACCAAGAGAGGCTATTATAGAGGGTCCCTACACCAATGTTTTAAATTAGACAAGACATCTCTAAGTGCCACGGAGTCCGAGTAGTCACCCATCGAAGTTGAACGATATTTTGGTCTCAGGGATCTGAAAGGACTACACTGGAAGGAAGTATCCTAGAAGCAACGACATTATCACACACTGAAACACCACCTCCTCTAGCGTTCACCTAACCACCCAGATTTGTCGATGCAGTCGGTTTGGTGGCACGACCCACCATTTACAAAATATAGTGTTTGACAGAATATATTATAGATGGTACCTATGCCAAGGTGTCAGATCAGATGAGACGTCTCTAAGAGCTACGGAGTTTGAGTAGTCACCCATCGAATTTGAACGATATTTTGGTCTCAGGGCTCTTAAGGGACTATGCCCGAACGAAGTAGCCCAAAAGCAACGACCTTGTCGTGCACTGAAACACCACCTCCTCTAGTGTTCACCTGGCCACCCAGATGTGTCAGTGCAGTCATTTTGGTGCAGTTGGTTTGGCTACACGAGCCACCATTTACAAAATATAGCATTTGATAGCCTTACACTGGCTCAAACTACACTATTTTGTGCTTTTACAAACAATAGGGCAGCAAGAGAACCAATCTGAGAAGGAAAAAAATGAGAGAGGTTATTGTATAAGGTCCCTACGCTGAGGTGTTGGATCAGATGAGATGTCTCTAGGTGCCATAGAGTCTGAGTAGTCACCCGTCAAAGTTGAACAATATTTTGGTCTCAGAGCTCTTAAGGGACTATGCCTGAATGAAGTAGCCTGGAAGCAACAACCTTGTCGCACACTAAAACACTACCTCCTCTAGCGTTCACCTAGCCACACAGATGTGTCGGTGCAGTTGGTTAGGTGGCACGACCCACCATTTACAAAATATAGCGTTTGACAGAATATATTATAGAGGGTACCTACGCCAAGGTGTCGGATTAGATGAGACGTCTCTAAGTGCCACAGAGTCTGAGTAGTCACCCGTCGAAGTTGAACGATATTTTGGTCTTAGGGATCTTAAGGGACTACGCCTGATTGAAGTATCCCGGAAGCAATGACCTTGTCATGCACTAAAACACCACCTCCTCTAGCGTTTACCTGGCCACCTATATGTGTCGGCATAGTCATTTCGGTGCAGTCAGTTTGGTGACACGAGCCACCGTTTGCAAAAAATAACATTTAACAGCCTTACACTAGCTCAAACTACAGCATTTTACACTTTTGCAAGCAATAGGGCAGCGAGAGCACCGATCTAAGAAGGAAAAAACCAAGAGAGGCTATTATAGAGGGTCCTTACACCAATGTTTTAAATTAGACAAGACATCTCTAGGTGCCACGGAGTCCGAGTAGTCACCCATCGAAGTTGAACGATATTTTGGTCTCAGGGCTCTTAAGGGACTACGTCGGAAGGAAGTATCCTGGAAGCAACGACCTTATCGCACACCGAAACACCGCCTCCTCTAGTGCTCACCTGGCCACCCAAATGTGTCGGTGCAGTTGGTTTGGCGACACGACCCACCATTTGTAAAATATAGTGTTTGACAGAATATATTGTAGATGGTACCTACGCCAAGGTGTCAGATCAGATGAGATGTATCTAGGTGCCACGGAGTCTGAGTAGTCACCCATCAAAGTTGAACGATATTTTGGTCTCAGGGCTCTTAAGGGACTACACTCGAATGAAGTAGCCAAGAAGCAACGACCTTGTCGTGCACCAAAACACCACCTCGTCTAGCATTCACCTGGCCACCCAGACGTGTCGGTGCAATCATTTTGGTGTAGTCGGTTCGGTGACATGAGCCACCATTTGTAAAATATAGCATTTGATAGCCTTACACTGGCTCAAACTACACTATTTTGTGCTTTTACAAACAATAGGGCAGTGAGAGCACTGATCTGAGAAGGAAAAAATTGAGAGAGGCTATTGTAGAGGGTCCCTACACTGTTGTTTTAGATTAGACAAGATGTCTCTAGGTGCCACGGAGTCTGAGTAGTCACCTGTCAAAGTTAAACGATATTTTGGTCTCAGGGATCTTAAGGGACTACACCCGAATGAAGTAGCCCGGAAGCAACGACCTTGTCGCACACCAAAACACCACCTCCTTTAGCATTCACCTGGTTACCCAGACGTGTTGATGCAGTCGGTTTGGTGGCATGACCCACCATTTGTAAAATATATCGTTTGATAGAATATATTGTAGAGGGTACCTACGCCAAGGTATCAGATCAGACGAGACGTCTCTAGGTGCCACGGAGTTTGAGTAGTCACCCGTTGAAGTTGAACGATATTTTGGTCTCAGGGCTCTTAAGGGACTACGCCCGAATGAAGTAGCCCGGAACCAACGACCTTGTCATGCACTGAAACACCACCTCATCTAGCGTTCACCTGGCCACCCAAACATGTCGGTGCAGTCATTTCAATGCAGTTGGTTTGGTGACATAAGCCACCATTTGCAAAATATAGCGTTTGACAGCCTTACACTGGCTCAAACTTCACTATTTTACACTTTTGTAAACAATAGGGAACTAAGAGCACCAATCTGAGAAGGAAAAAATTGAGAGAGGCTATTGTAGAGGGTCCCTACACTAATGTTTTAGATTAGACAAGATGTCTCTAGGTGCCACGAAGTCTCAGTAGTCACCCATCAAAGTTGAACGATATTTTGGTCTCAGGGCTCTTAAGTGACTACGCCCAAATGAAGTAGCCCGAAAGCAATGACCTTGTCACACACCAAAAAACCACCTCCTCTAGTGTTCATTTGGCCACCCAAACATGTCAGTGTAGTCGGTTCAGCGGCACGACCCACCGTTTGTAAAATATAGTGTTTGACAGCCTTACACTAGCTCAAACTGCATTATTTCGCGTGTTTGCAAACAATAGGGTAGTGAGAGCACCGATCTGAGAAGGAAAAAATTGAGAGAGGCTATTGTAGAGGGTCCCTACGCTGAGGTGTTGGATTAGATAAGACATCTCTAGGTTCCACGGAGTCTGAGTAGTCACCCGTCGAAGTTGAATGATATTTTGGACTCAGGGCTCTTAAGGGTCTACGCCCGAATGAAGTAGCCCGGAAGAAATGACCTTGTCATGCACCAAAACACCACCTCCTCTAGCATTCACCCAACCACCTAGATGTTTTTCCGAAGTCGGTTTGGTGGCATGACCCATCGTTTGTAAAATATAGCATTTGATAACCGTACACTGGCTTAAACTGCACTATTTCACGCGTTTGCAAACAATAGGACAGCGAGAGCACCAATCTGAGAAGGAAGAAACTGAGAGAGGCTATTGTATAGGGTCCCTATACCAAGGTTTTTGATTAGATGAGACATTGCTAGGTGCGACGGAGTCTGAGTAGTCACCGGTCAAAGTTGAACGATATTTTGGTCTCAGGGCTCTTAAGGGACTACGCCTGAACGAAGTACCACGGAAGTAACGACCTTGTCGCACACCCAAACACAGCCTCTTCTAGTGTTCACCTGGCCACTCAGATGTTTCGATGTAGTCATTTTGTTAGCACAACCCACCGTTTGCTAAATATAGCGTTTGACAGCCTTACACTAGCTCAAACTACACTATTTCGCGCATTTGCAAACAATAGTGCAGCGAGAGCACCGATTTGAGAAGGAAAAAACCAAGAGAGGCTATTATAGAGGGTCTCTATGCTAAGGTGTCAGATTAGATGAGACATCTCTAGGTGCCACAGAGTTCGAGTAGTCACCCGTCGAAGTTGAACGATATTTTGGTCTCAGGGCTCTTAAGGGACTACGCCCGAATGAAGTAGCCCGGAACCAACGACCTTGTCATGCACTGAAACACTGCCTCCTCTAGAGTTCACAAGAGGAAAGTGGTGAGAAAAGGTCACATTTCAGTTTGAGGCAATCATGTAATGGCTATGATCAATAAATGAAGAAAGTGAAGGAGAGAGTGAATACTTGTTGTACATGAGGAAATACAAAGGCTTGAGGAGATATTTATGATAGGATATTCAAAGCAACAAGAGACTAGTCAAGAGAAAAAAGAGTCAACAATGGTAGAATAATAAGGAGAAAGAAATAAGTCTTGAATGTACAAGTAAATAAAAGGATGGTAAGTCCAAGAAGAAAGAGACAAACAATAAAAATGAAAGAGAAGTGAATCTACTTTAAACGATAATCAAATTGTATGTTTAACTCCTTAGTTGATTAGCATATACCACCAAATTATAAAGAGATTAAGGTGTGTACATCTATTGATTCCCTTAATTTCTCTAAAATAATGTAAATGCTTCCCTTAATTTCTTAACAATTGTACCATGCAATGTTGCACCATAAGTAACGTTATATTCATATAGTTCAAGATGAACTCTACCTCGCTTATTTATATCAATGTTCGCATTAGTTGATATGCAACAGATGAGTGTTATCTTTAAAATAAAAAAAAATTAATTACGTATTGCCCTTTTGTAGTTCACCTAGCATGGTTTCGCTTAATGGAATAGGTTTTCTTAACAATTGTACCATGTAGTGCTCCAGGACATGGTTTTTTAATTTTAAATCAAACATACATATCTAGAAATAATAAATGGTTATGAAAACATATATAGAAGGATATCATACATGTAATGAAATTGAATCAAATATATAGAAGTAATATCGTTATGAAAACCAACACACATGGATATATAAGAATCAAACAAAGTGTGCTCCAGACACACGTCTATGAAAATATGTAAGTTCATAACATGTATACATCTTGAACTAAGTGTGTCATACATATAGGACCATATGTGGTCGCAAAAGGCTATATACATATATACAATGGACTATATGAAGAAACATGTTCACTAGGACCAGATGGCCCATATATATATCTAGGTACATCTAGGTGGACTATGAATCTACTCATGAAACATCTTCCCTCTCTTCACCCTGCTAGAAGTAGCACGTCCACGACCTGGGGATGTAGTGGAGGGAGATGCCACTATGAATTTCATCTATGTGGTCCTAGGCATCTCTAAGCAGGTCTGCAACCTAACCTGCACATTCATAAACAACAAGTTTTTAACACCCAAAATTTTAAAATACATTCAAAATTTAGAAACTTGTACAATTTAGTTAAAATGCGTGTGAAAGCTTACCGCAATGTCATGATCCCTATCAATTTGTCGTTAACCCATCGCAGGGACAATAGTAGACTCATGAGGCGTAAGCTACATACAAATAATTAATTTTTAAATTAAATATTTCACATACATACAAAATTTGATATTGTAGATTTAAGTAATAATAAATAATTAACCTCCAAAATTTAACAAATATGAAAAATTGTACCTCAGTTAGTGGATCTGCAAATGCTATGGCAGTATCTACAGCAGCCTCCACAGTCTACATATATGGAGGAGTCTCTCTGGCAGTCATAAGCTATACAAAAAATATGTACAAATCAATACTAAAATCTACATGACTACACCACATAACAGAGACCTCCAAAGCATGTAATCCATGTGAACTTCCACAATCAGAAACAAAGTGTAAAGAGAAACTAACCTATGTAAAACTCATGTGAGGCATGCTAGTAGCCTTAGTTCCCAGAGTAGATAATGGCCCGTCAGGCTCCTGTGTATAAAAGACAAACATATTAATATGTACAACATACACGTGAAACATTATAATAATAATCTCGTGCAATCAGATGAAATTAAAAATGTAATTTTATATAACTTGAAACTTACGTTTGAAACACGCCCAGCTGCAGTAGCTAGCATGTCAACATCGGATGTTTCCTTCACCGGCTCTTACTATTTAAAATAAAATAAAAAATTAGTTTTTACATGTATGTACATGACGTACAATCAAATACATATATATTAAAATCTCAAACATGAATTAAATTATTGCATATATATATATTATTTATATTTATTTGAAATTTACCTGTGAAAGACCAATATCAGTGACACCAGTTCCAAAAACATCCCCCAGCATCTCATCTATAGAAAAGAAATCATGTGAACCAGCAAATGATGTCTCACCGGCAGTTCATATGGCACCACATGATCCACAGTGGTGTGGTGCGCTAGAACTGGCACCTCCACCAACATCACCAGATGCAATCTAGTCACTATGTTGGGTCAAAGTGTTAGTGAGCTCCCTTAATGCATGCAGTGTGTCAATCTCCACAACCTCCTTCACTGTAGGAGGGATAACTGAAGGTAGTGGGGGTTTTGGGGCATGGGGGATACTTGGTTGACCTACGCGTGCACCAGATATACTCTGTGCAGAGCCACCTCCTTGCCCAAAAAAGTCAAAAAAATTCAAAATAATTCAGGACCTCATTAAGCATGAACTCGTAATATAATTTCTTCAAAAAATAGAGAGGAACCTCATTGTTGTTGCATGGTGGATAATAAAAAACTATCCACCATTGGTCCCAAAAAAAAATTGATTCAGTCATCGTTGCACCAATGGATTGGGAATCATTTGCAAGTAGCTGTGGGGGGACATTGGTTCTCAGGTCAGTAAATAATGCACAAATGAGGTCTTTTCCAATTTTTTAGTCTTTTACGACCACATGGGATAATTTATCCGCATACCACTACCTACAATCACCTTTAAAGGTATTCCATCTATGTATTTGGTTGGTTACGGAGTCGACTTCACCAATCAATGTTTGCAATGTGTTGGCTAAAGTCATACGGGACGGATTTGTGGCATGATTTTGTCTTATAGTCTGAATAAGGTTCTCAATGACAATTTTATTATCTCAGATTATTCCAATGATATTATCTTGTGTTCCTACTGGTTCAAAAGGGACAGAAGGAGCCACAGGAAGCAGATCTATGTTTGGAGGAGGTTTTTGAGGAATGTTCGGAGGGTTTTGAGGAATGTTTGGAGGGTTTTGAGGAATGTTTTGATGGTTTGCATGATTTTGAGCTTGCCGACCAACTGACAAAACAAGAAAATTGTATACATAAACAAACATTTAAAAAAACCCATGAAAATGCAAAAAAAAAACCTAAAATGCAAAAAAAATGATTAAATTCGAGGGCTTACCTCCTCGTCTTGGCGGCATGGTTGAATCTATCGTGATACAGAAGTCCAATGAGAAATTTTGAGGTGGTATTCAAATCTCCAGTGAAAAACGTCTAGGAGAAATCGTGGTTTGAAATGAAAAATGGGGGAAATTAGGACTCGCGAGACTAATTTTTTTGTCTCAGAGTTCTGCGATCGTGGTTTATAACCGCGATCGTGGTTCTAAACCACAGTCACAGTTTTAGGTTTGGTTATTACCAAACCTACTAAAAACAGATCTGTGATCGCGGTTCCTGAATTTCGAGTTTTTATGTCCATGAAATTTTCCACCAATTTGGTGCACTTACCCAGATTGGTGTTGACACCATCTTTATAGGAGTTGTTATCTCTATATAATTTAATCACTACTCTATGTAATACACCATGTATGTTTTGAATCAGATTATTATTTACGGTGTTTTTTTTAAGTTTTGTGCAATAGCTCTACCAAAAATAAGATTTGGTATCAGAGCAGGTTCTATGGGAGGATAGATGAATTGAGGGAAACATTGATTTATGTCTTGTTTCTTGTCATATGAGAGTATGTGAAGAATTTATAAGCATAGTTTGATTTAATTTTTGTATAGCCGAGATCTTGCATTCATCAGTCTTGTCATCAAGGATTTTGCACTCAACTTTAGATTTGCAGGCTCATTTTCTATCTATGTCCAGATAATAGTTGCAGACCCCACGATTTTCTTTTGTGTGTAAGTGTCGTGTTTGTATATGGCTGAGAAGGATCCACGATATGATATACCTGCATTTGAGATCTAATCAGAGTCCATGAAGTGAGAAAATCAGAGAGCTAAGGGGAAATCTCCCACGACCTATGCATATAAAGTGGGTTACATTTTCAAATCCGTCTAGTCTAGCATCCTGGAACGGCATACAAAAAGAATCTTCAACACTATGAACAATGAAGCAATCCACGTGGAGTATCCCATGCATCTATAGTCAGGTATTGACAACATCTGCAGATCCGTTTTCTCATGTTGAGGAGCCTTGTGAATCAATGATTAGGTTTCTGATTTCGGCCGTAATACAGATCCGCATTAGGCAAGGTAAATTAGTTTATTTTCCTTTTTTGGAGGCAACATAAAAAAACACAAGCACAGAAAACAAAATTTTCCATTTTGTGAAAGGGTCTGGAAAGATTTTGAGATTTGAACTTGTAAGTTTTGTAACTTTTAGCTGGTAACTCAGATCTAGGTGTCATTTTTTTTGAAAATGCGTATTGATCCAGTTCTTTCTACTCTGGAAATTTTTTTCCATTTTTGGAAAATATTTGAAAAAATAAATAAAATAAATAAATTCACTTTCAGCATTTAAAGTTTATTGTAAGGGTGCATTATCGGTTTAACCCGACACCCATGAGAATTGTGTAATGAGCCTCAAAGATAAATTTTCTAAGTAGCAAACTGATGGAGGTTGGAGGCAACAGAGGAAGGAGGTTGATCAGTGACCTCTCATCAGGCACCATCGACGAGGCTGCTGTACTAATTTGGTGGTGAAGTATTTTCAGCTGTGTGGTAGATAGTAACAACAGATGATACATTCATGTTATTGTAATGTGTGACAAATTCCTATATGTAACCTTCTAATGAAAAATATAGTGGGGAAGTAAAAAAAACACATGCATACATGGATCTTGAAACGGTTCGTGGAGATCCAGAAAACCACATGAGGTGAACAATAGAGTAGAGAATTGTTCATGTCTAGGTAGGTGGTAAACCTATTATAAAACCATAAGAGGTTGAGTGTTGCTTCCTTCATTTATATCAAGGTCATGAGCTACAGGTGTGCTGCAAGGGTTGGCATTCTGCTGAGATGTGAAAACGTTTTTCTACCTTGTTCACATTAGAGGAGTGTATATTACGAATTAATAGTGTTAAAAATATGGGAGTGAATGTTACGAATATATTGTGCAACATTATTAATAAATTGTATTGTGTGTATTATTATTTAAATGAGATGTGAAACTCATTTACTAATAATATAGTATAAGTGAATGTGAAGTTGTAATAAACAACTCACGGGTAGTTTGATAGAGTTGAGCGAGAGAATAAAGGAAAGGAAATGCACACATAGACAAAATCCCGAGCCAATCAAAAATTGTGACGTGTCACTCTCCTATGCATTCCACAAACAAAACTTCAAATGGCCATAACTTTCGATCCAGAGCTCCAAATCAAGTAAAATTGGTCTCGTTGGAAAGGTATCCTCAATATATTCAAGTTGGGATCATTCAATTCAAAAATTCATGACATATTGAAGAAGAAAAAGAGAAAAATAATTCAGGTTTCTGTTTGAGTTTGTGAACAAAGTAAAAAGAGCATAAACGCACCTGATAGTATCAAATAATTATTTTGTGCATGGTAGTAGCTTTACCAAGTAGCCAATTATAATTTATCATATGGAAGATCCCAAAATACAAATACAAAATTAGATATTTACAGTTAGAGAATTCTCTCTTTGATCAATATCTTTTATTTACAAACAAGGGGGATTTTCTGTTACTGTTCTGGGGGAAATATCAAATTGTAAGAACACACCAAGATTGTTTAAATATGAGGACTTGTCTTCATATTCAGGTGGTTATTTTTCTTCTATTTTTGAAAAACTATAGAGAGATTCAAGTGTATATATTACATGTTTCCTCTATGAAATGCATACCCATCTTAGTTTCCTTAGTTTTTTTGTCAAGGTAATTACAATGTATAGAAATTTACAAGCTTTGAGAGCATTAAATTGATGTTCCCTTACTAAGAAATTTTGAAGACCTGAATGAAATATGTCCTCTTTTGAGTTTAAATTATGTCTTTTGGGTTCTGCGTTTTAAATTGTCCATTAATGAGTTGTATTTTCTACTATAATATTGTGTTTGTTTCTTAGCTTTGTCATACACTATATTTTTCCTTGATGTTTATGCTTTGGTCATTAAGTTTTATATTGTATTGTGATTTTTCCATATGTAATATTGAACTGGATTGTAAAATCCTTTTCATAAACACTTTGCAATTATAGATTTTTTGTTAGGCTTTGCAATGTATCTTGGGTTTAAACTGGAAAGCTATGATAAAGACCCTAGTACACCATGTTTCAATTGTACACCATATCCATTGTAAGACATTTACACCCGTTGGTGTGTGGGATCCTATATGTCCTCCACACACATATGGAGGGTCATCTCACATGGGTTAGGTTTAGGGTTTCTTGTGTGTCATGCACTAGGGTTACTCATCACCCTATATGTATCCCTTCATTTGACATTTATGAGTATCCAAGACACTCCACTGTCTTTTCTCTATGTGCAAGATTTGTTTTGTTATGCAAGCTCTTCCATTGATTGATCGATTCCTCCTTGTGATTACACTGGAGCTATTACATTTCCTTAGTACAACTTTAGAGTGCAACTTTATCGTGGTGCACAGTTTTCAGATACACGATTCTATCACCAACTCTTTCATGGTATACAAAGCCAACACCATCCCACACGATGCTGGCTAGATCAGGTAAACATTAGGATGCATGACACCGTCATCTGACTAGTTGTGATTACTCTTGGTTTAAACGTGAACTTTTATTTTTGAGTTGTGATTTTTTTTACTCCTCGTGTAAGTTTTTTTTCGATCATTAGATTTTGGAAATTTCATTTGCTAACATTATTAACAATTTGTTCTTGGAAAGTTTTTTCGGTTTGTTGTGTTCTTCATGCATGTGCAAGTATGTCCTAAAGATATCAAGGGTTTTATAGCTACATTTAGCTAGCTACAGCTAAATTTAGCAGATCAGCCAAAAATAGAGGTTATTTTCTGGTTTTTTATTTTTTTATTAAACTAGAAAAATTTTTAGATCTCTATTTTTTTGGTCTTCTATGTGTTTTGCATGGTTTTTTAGAAAGATTTTTCAAAATTTTCAGGTTTTTGTGGTTTTGAGTGTTTACCAGCCCCTCACCGACCTGTTAAGCTCTTCAAGCCAACCGAGATGAGCTCCCAACCGAGCTCTCCAAAAACTCTCTTCTTAGCTTCACCAAGCTCCTCTACTAAATTGAGCTTCTGGTGTTTTTTAGCACTGGCTGAGTCACTTTTTTTTTTCTCTGACCAAGCACCTACCACTTTAAACTAGGCTCCTCTGGCTTTTTAAACCTACCTAGTCGTGGTTTTATTTTCCCCATATTTGTTTTTACCTCAGTTTCTCTTGGTTTGTGTTCTCTGTGTGTTGGGTTTTAACCTGAGGGTTCCTCTGGCTTTTTCACCAAGGGTTTCCAATGGGCTCCTCCGAGCCCATCCACCATGCTTCTTCTCCCCTCCATTCAGTCTCTATCTATGCTAAGTCTTGCTGAGTCCCAAGCCTTCTTCTTTGTTCCATCGCTCATCAAACTTGCTCTCCTTTGCTGGTGGCCTCAAACAACCAAAAAAACTCACATTTTTTGGTAAGTAAGTATGCCTCTTTTTCCCATGTGAGTTTCCCTTCATTTGAGCTCCACCAGTAAGTTATTGGCCTCCCAAGTTTCTAAAATGTTAGTCCACCGGGATTGCTAAAGTTTTTAACTTGAGCCCTATTTACTAATTCCTCATAAGTTGTTACATTTATTTATGGTAAGTTTCCTTTTTTAAAATCTTTTGGTGGGATTTTTTTGTAAGTTTCCAAAATTATTTAAAGTTTCCTTTTTTTATAAACAGTAAGTTTTTAAAAAATATTCAAATTTGGTTTATTTACTTTTCAAGATATTGGAATTTTTTTAAAGTTTTTTAAGAGTTATTTAAAAATCAATTTAATTAGGATTTAATTTTTTATTAGATCTTAATTCAGTTTTTGAAATTAATTATATTTAATTTAATTAAATCTAGTTTTATTAATTTCACAATTTAACCTTCAATTTTTCGATTAGTCAATTTTTTAAAAAACATCGGTCTTTATAGTAATGTTTTTTTTATCATTTTTTTAACTCCAAAAGCTCTAAAATTACCTAAATCAGACATTTCAAAATGGTAATTTTTTTAAAAAGTGTTATTGTCAATTTTTTTACTAATCGTGTGCTCAAGTGTGCAGTACACTCTAAGCACCTCTTTGTCTTCTGCGTGCCTTTCTAGGTGTTCTGAAGATTATCCGGAATCATCTTGAGTTCATCTAAAACATTGTATTTTTACCCTTATTATTGCTTGCGACTAGTGAGCGCATTGCCACAGTTTGTAGCAAGGGGGTATCCTTTGCGATGTGAGACACTTTTTCTCACAACTAGGATTTGATTTCACCTCCTTCCTAGTTTTTTGTAATTGTGCTTGTGTACGGTGTCACTTTGCTGCACTCCACAAAACACGATTGTGGTCTCCTCTCTTGCGCGTTATTACGTTGATTGCAAGGTGAGTTACCAAGTGTTTCCAGATGCATGCTCAGGACCCAATTGTATTCAACGCACTAAAATATAAAGTTCAAAAGTAGGGGGTTATTATATTGTCCTGGGTGGTTGTGGTGGTTTTGTTTTTTTTCATTCCTTCTCTCTCCTTTCACTATGGATGCACTTTCAATTCCTTTTCTTACGTCATTCAACTTCTTCGAATGGAGATTAAAAATAATTATGAAACTAAGGGGTAAAGGGTTATTCTGCATCACCATGGGAACTGAGACTGAACCAGATGACGACCCTGAAAAATATAAGTGGTTAAACCATAGTGATGAAGCTTTAGGTCTTCTTTGCATGTTCTATTTCTCCTGACTTGCTCTTCCACATTGAGTCATCTGAAACACCTAATTCTGCGTGGAAAATGTTGGATGGAATGTTTGGACAACAAGATGACATGAGAGCACATGAGTTGGAAAATGAACTACTAGGGTTAAATCCTAGTGATTTTGAAAACCTACAAGCATTCTTCTCTAAATTTTTCCACACTAGATTGTTGTTAAAGGAATGTCAAGTAGAGAAGAAAGATTCTCAACTGATCTTGTCGATTCTCTCTAAGTTAGGTCCTGAATATTCTGTCTTTGTGTCAACTTTTTACGCTACAAAATTTGCCTTGGGAAAGGATTGGAATATGCCCTCCTTTGACTATTTTTCGTCCCAACTCATTCGAGAATAGGAAAAACTCATTCAAATGGGGTCTCTCAAGTCCAAGTCTCATGCCCTTGTAGCAAGTACTAGTAAGGAAAAGAAGACTAAAAAGAAGAAAGAAAAAAAGGATCAACCTAAGAAGGAAACCAAGACCAAAACTAAAATTAACACGAACACTTCAAACTTCTGAGCCTAGAGCACAGAAAGACAAGTATTTGTGTTCCTATTGCAAGAAGCCTGGTCATAAAGAGCATACATGTATGAGAAAACAAATTGATCACCTTACTCATTTACTTGAGAAAAATCAAATAGGTGTTCCTGAGTCTATCAAACAAAATGCTCTGAAGGCCGAGTCTTCTACTGCAAAAGGTTCTAAATCTGATAAGAAGAAAGGAAAGGCCCTTATAGCCAAAGTTTCTCCTTCATCGATGTGGATTATAGATTCTGGTGCCTCGCACCACATGGCTTCTTTGCATGTTGAGTTCTCCAACATCGAGCCTTGTGGTATGTCCCAAATCACGATGTGTAATGACATGAGAGTGTCAGTTTCTGGTAGTGGATCGGTAGAGATGGATGGGGGAACATTCAACCAAGTGTTGAGTGTTCCTGATCTCTCTACCAATCTCCTATCAGTTTACCAAATTACTCACCTTGGTGAAGGAATGCGAGTGGAATTTGGTCCTAACTTGGTGATTATTCGTGAGCTTAATGATGACACTACAGTGGCTGAGGGAAAGGTGGATCACCATTCACAGTTGTATACCTTTTCCCACTTTACTTCTGATTCTACACCCACTACCTTTCTCACTCATGCAAATGAGGTTAGTAAGCTATGGCATGAGCATTTTAGGACATCTAAATTATTGCTACCTTGAACAATTGAGCCAAAATGAAATGGTCAATGGGTTACCCCGCGTCAAGTTTTCTAAGGGTCTTTGTGAGGGTTGTACCCTTGGAAAGCATCCTGAAAAGAACTTTGACAAAGGAAAATCCTGGAGAGCTACTCGTCCTTTGGATCTTGTTCACAGTGATATTTCTGGTCCATTTCCGTCTCCTTTGTTTACTAGAGCTCTTTATGTGCTGACCTTCATTGATGACTATTCGTGATATACTTGGGTATATTTTCTTAAGCTTAAGTCTGAAGTCTTTGAACATTTTTAGGACTTTAAGGCTCTTGCTGAGAAATAGGAAGAACAGTCTATTAAGGTTCTTTGAACTAACAATGGAGGTGAATATGTAAACAATAGGTTCATGGATTTCTGTACTTCTGAAGGGATCTCCTTGTAGCATACAGTTGCTTATAGCCCTTCATAGAATGGAGTTAGCAAAAAGAAAGAACCGTACTCTTAAAGAGATGGCCACTTGTATGATTCACTCAAAGTCTCTTCCTCTGCAGTATTGGGCTGAAGCAGTGAATTGTGCTAATTACATTCAGAACCATGTTCCACACAAGGCAGTAAGAGGGATGACACCCTTTGAAGCCTAGTTTGGATGCAAGCCTGATGTTGAGCACTTTTGAGTCTTCAGATCCAAGGCTATGGCTCAGATTCCCAAGAAGAAATGTAAGGCATTGAACCACAATCCAAACCTTGTATCTTTGTAGGGTATCCTGATGGTGTGAAGGGATATCAATTGTTGAATCCTACTTCTCATGAGATTTGTATTGAGAGAAGTGTTAAGTTTGATGAGTCTTCTTTGACTTCTACTTCTCTACCTATTGAGGTTCTTCAGCTTGCTGATTCAGATTCTAACTCATCAGATGATGATGTTGTTGAGTGTGCTCCTCTTCCTGATCCTCTGACCATCAGACCCTTGAGTCTTCTAATTCTAATAGTAGTGATGATGAGGACTATGTCCCTTCTCACTCGAGTGATGAATCTTCTGACTCAGAGGCTGATCCTCTTGGTCCTCTTTGGGCTAGGAAAAATCTGTAAAGTTCTGGAGATTTAGTTGGAGATACTTCAGATATGAGACGTACTCACTCAGATTTCATTAGACCCCACTCTTTCTTCACCTCTTCCTCTGATCCATAGTCTTTCTGGGAGGCTTCTGGTATTCCTGAGTGGGATTCTGCCATGGATGAGGAGTATTCCTCTCTCATGAAGAATGATACTTGGGATCTCACCCCTCTTCCGAAAGGAAGAAAAATCATTCAGTGTAAGTGGGTGTTCCGAACAAAGTATGGAGTAGATGGAGATGTCAAAAATTTTAAAGCGTGATTAGTAGCTAAGGGTTTCTCCCAGATAGCTGGGGTTGATTATACTGAAACCTTTGCTCTGGTTGCAAAGATGACTTCTATTCGACTGACCCTAGCCATTGTCGCAGCAAACAGATGGAAATTCCATCAAATGGATGTTAAGAGTTCCTTCCTTCATGGTGACCTAGAGGAAGAGATCTACATGGAACAACCTCTGGGTTATGTCCATGATCCCTCCCTCATTTGTAAGTTAAAGAAGTCTCTTTATGGCCTTAAACAAGCCCCTTGAGGCTTGGTATGCCAAGATGGACTCCTTTTTACTTACATCAGGGTTTACTAGGTGTCACTCTGATCCAAATGTTTATATTCTATGGCAAGATGACTCCATACTCATTCTTGTTCTCTATGTTGATGACTTGTTGATCACCGGAAGCTCTTCCTCTATCATTGATTCTGTGAAGACCGCCTTGGCCAATAGGTTTTCCATGACTGACTTAGGTCTGCTTCATTACTTTCTTGGGATCCAGATTTCACAATCTGACTCGGGAATTTTGATTTCACAACCTAAGTATGCTCTTGACTTGCTTGCTCATTTTCAGATGTCTGATTGCAAGTCTTCTCCTACTCCTTTTCTTTCTGGGGTTAAGTTGGTTTCTGATTTCTCTACTCCCTTGGTTGATGGTACCCTTTATCGACAGTTGGTGGGGAGCTTGATTTACTTGACTCACACTCAACCAGATTTATCTTATGTTGTTGGGATTGTGTCTAGATTCATGTAGGAGCCACATGAGTTGCATTGGAAAGTAGCTAAATGGATCCTTCATTATGTTTGTGGCACCTATACTGATGGCATTCACTATCATGGAGGGGTGGATATTGAATTTGATTGGGTTCATAGATTTTGATTGGGCCGGTGACTTAGATCATTGGAAATCTACCTCTGGCTATAGTTTCTCTCTTGGTTCGGGTCCTATTAGTTGGTCTAGTAAGAAGCAGAATGTAATTGTGATATTTCTACAGAGGTAGAATATAGAGGAGTAGTTAACGCTACCACAGAGGCTATTTGGCTATAGGGTATTCTGACAGAGTTTGGCATCCACTTTCGGTGGCCCACCATTATCTATTGTGATAACATGAGCACTATCTCAATTTGTGAAATCTAGTTCAGCATCAGTAGATGAAGCACATTGAGATCCATATGCACTTCATACGAGAGCTTATTCATGATGGTATCATCGACATTTAGTACATTCAGAAAGCTGATCAGATTGTAGATATATTCACCAAGCCCTTCACTGAGGTGAAGTTTCTTCACTTGCGGTCTCTTCTTGGGGTGAGGTCTTATGCAGCTGCTCATCTTCTTCGGGCTATATAGTCTTCTTCTTCTTCTTCTTCTTCTAGGAAGATGTTGTTTGTACATGGGCACCTTATCAGGCCTTTAGTTTCGGGCCCCATTGACACATCTTTCTTAGTTGTTTAGGAGTGTCTTCCTTTTTAGCTTGACTCATCATAGCCACTACCCCAACTTTGATGAAGGGGGTGTTGGTGTGTGGGATCCTATATGTCCTCCACACACATATGGAGGGTCATCTCACATGGGTTAGGTTTAGGGTTTCTTGTGTGTCATGCACTAGGGTTACTCAACACCCTATATGTATCCCTTCATTTGACATTTATGAGCATGCCAAGACACTCCGCTATCTTTTCTCTATGTGCAAGCTTTGTTCTATTATGCAAGCTCTTCCATTGATTGATCGATTCCTCCTTGTGATTATGTTGGAGCTATTATGTTTCCTTCAGAGTGAAAATTTATCTTGGTGCATAGTTTTTGATACGATTCTTGCCAACTCTTTCAGAGAATTTGTAAAAAATTAAGGTAATTTCTATGTTTTGGGCACTTGTAGTTTATTTTGGGCACTTGGAATCATTTTGGGGCATTCTTCTACCATTCTTCTAACTCTCTAGTTTAGTAAAAATCTAAATAGTTGAAGAAACAATGGAAAAATTTGAAGTTTGCAGTCATGTGGAGATTTGATGTGGACAACTGCTAAAAGTAACTAAGTAATGCTCAAGTAAAAACCCAAAGAAAATCAGTTGTAAAACCCCACAAAGTGAAAGGGGAAAGATATGGAGTAATGCAATGATACAAAGTTGCCTTACTTCTTAAAAGTAACTAAGCAAAGTTACTCCAAAAACATCATTTTCATAGATGCCCTCTTTGCACTAAACCAAATTTAATTTACTTCTAAAGTCAATCAAGTAAAGCAATCCCAAAATTCTGAGTCAAGTAGTTGGGGGTCAGAAACCTACAGAGAAGGGAAGTTGAAGAGTAGTCTGGAGTTTCAATTTGGCATTGTTGCAAAGTAATGCTCACTCGCAAACTCAAGTAAAGAAGTTGCAAAAACCCGTAAAGAATGGCCAAAGAAAATATTAATGCAGAAATGCAAAGTAGAACTACTATGAAGTAGTAGGGGGTCAAAAACCCACAAGAAAAGCACATGCAAAATCCTGCAAAGAAGGGTGAAGAAGGTAGTAAGGGCACCTCAGATTCCTTTAACAAAGGAGAAGAGTAAATGGTGATAACTTTTGACCAGGTGCTCCATTTTTTGAGATCTTATACTTTCTAGAAACTTCACATCAAGCCCTACACCATGGAATTTAAAAAATCATATTTTGTGAGGGTGGGTAGGAAGAAAGGTAGAAAACTCTCCCAGCTCAAAATACAATAGCCCAGGCAGTTGAAAATGTATTAATGAAGGCAAGGGGGAAAATTACTTCTCCAGCAAGGTAGAGGACATGAAGGAATGGGGTTGTTTAGGCCTCCATGATGTTTTGCAAGAATTTAATACCCTTTGTTGGTTGGTAAAGCCCATATTTTGAGTTCCCTCTTCTCGTTCTCTTTCTTTCTTCCATATATTGTGAAATAGAGCTCATTTTTAGTGGTTCGACATTTTGGAATGTTTGTCTCTCCTCTTCTTAGATCTTGAGTAGATGTTGGAGCTCCAAGCCTTTTTTTAGCATTTTAATGATGAATCATGCCTTCTACCTTCAATATGATGTATTGTGCAAATTTTTGAAGCACTAAAATCAAGTTTTTTTGTTGTTTCACTACCCTAGCTTGGGTTTTTACTTCTTTATCTTGTATTTCTTCATGTTTTCAGGTATTTTGTGCATTTTCTTGTTCTCATGGAAATATTTAATGATTTTTTTCTTATGAAATTGGTCCATTGAGTGTTTTTATGGTCTATGGTTCTTTTTCCACCCTCTTCATCTCCATTTTCTCCCATTTTCATTCATTTGAAAGTGTACCAACCCCCTTTTTCTGGTGTTATCACCTTTTTTAGTGTATGATTTCCTTTCCATGCATATTTATAACCCTATTTCTCTCTCTCTCTGGTCCCTTGGAGTGGGTAGTTTAGGATTAGTTGCCTACATTTTCTTTCATAGGAGTATTTTTAGTATTAGGAATAAGTAGATGAAGCTGGCCTTCTTCAGAGATCCATCATAAGTAAAAAGTCCCACAACTTGAGATATGGTCAAATGTTACCAAAAACATTGGTTGATCATTCACACATGCATGAGAAATAAGAGGGTGTTGTTTTCTGGTGATAACATTTTTGGCATGCCCGCTGGGACAAACATTAAAAGATTAAATTTTATCATTTGTTAAATTGATGTGTTCTTGGTAAAATTATAGCCTCTGGAGGCTCTACAGAAACACTAAAGCGAGATTAAAGCAGTGAAGGCTCAAGATACTATAAATAAAAAGAGTGATGCAGGGATTAAAATAGTACTAACTGCAACAAAGCATTCCTCAAACCTCGCAGACCAAAGGAGAAGGTGACAAGTGACTCGGGTTTTCAAATCATGCTAACTTGAAGTAATGAATGTTTAAAGGTGCAAGTCAAGTAGTCCCAAAATCCTGTAAAACAACCCAGGTGATGAATAGTGTTGTGGGAATTTGAATCATACCAAGTGCAAAGTAAATCATGGGTTAAAACCCGTAGCAAAGAACTCGTCAAACCCCACAGAGCGAGACTAAGGAATTAACTATCTTAGGTTAATGAATCAAAATAACTATAAAGAAATAGGGGTTCAAAAACCTGAAAGTTGAGAAAATCCAAAAACCTGCAAAGAAGCAAAGGTGGGAGAGCTGAAGTAACACATACCCAAAAATGCATAACACATCTGACAACTCCACTATTCTAAATAACCCATTTTCTGGGTTGCATACCTTTTCCCTTTACTTTTCCATCCATTTTCTTTCCATATATTTCCATTTTATTCATTCATGAAGTTGTGCAATCATGACTTCATTTCCTTTCTAGGACTCTCATTTTTAGTAGAAGTGTCATTCAAATCCATCTCCAAGTTGTTACAACACACCTCTAGATCAATTTTATGAGAAAAATCATAATGATTATTCATACCCATATGAGCCAAATACAAATCAGTTTTGTCACCCACCAAACTATGGAGTTGTTCAAGAGTAGGAGTATGCAGATTTTGGATGCCATCCTACACCTAGAGATGTTGATTTGAAAATAAAGATTCAAGCTGTAGAGTTGAGCATGGTGTAGATGATAATTGAGAAGACTATGAAGGAAGCCAAGATTGGTTTCAGGATTCCTTATTTATGGGTGGGTCTTATACCAAGTAAGTTCAATACTCAAAAAAAGCTACATTTTAGAATTGAAATAATGACTCAAGTTGTATAGTGGGTGAAAAGGATGGAGGATCATGAATATAGTGTTAGGTATCCCTATTAATGGGTAATTCCTATAGTGCCATCTCACATCCCTCCCATTCTTCTTTCATAAACTACACCATCTTATCTTGAGCTTAATATCCCTATCTTTCTACCTACTAATGAGGCTAAAATATGCCTCATCAATGTGCAATGAATATTCTCATTTTACTACGCTTTTAATCAAGTTGTCTGCATTTCATAATTTTTATTTGATCCAAATATAAGTTTAGGATGTAATTTTCTATCTTTTGTTTGATTTAGTTAAAATTTATAAAAAATCTATAATTCCTAACAAATTGTGTGGAAATTTAGTTGTTGGAATAAACAGATCATATTTTGTAAGGATAAGCAAATTGTGAAGTAACCAACATCTCTTTGAGGAAGTTGGCTAAAATGCGGCTTAGCTCCAGAACTTTAGCAGTTAGTTCTGAAAGGTTTCCCTTTAGTTCTGGAACTTCTCCAAAGTTCTGGAATCAATGGGGATCTTCCTACTCTATCAAAATTCAGTTATAGAGGAAATAATGGGCCTTCCAATAAAAAATAGACCAACAATTTTCCAGTTCTTCACACTCCAAATATACATATGTAAGACCAACAGCTGTATATCCAGCTAGTTTTCTAAATTTCATATCTACTATGGGCACTATTTAGTTTAAATAGAATCTGTAGGTGGAAGGATAGCTATTGAACACTCATGATTGAAAAGGCATCTTCAGATGGAAATATATATATATATATATATATATATAACTTAAGATAGATGTGGAGCCTCCTCCAGTTAGTTTTGTAAGACTGAATAATTCAATAATAAGAATAGCCATTTAATTTTGAGAGAAAAATATTGTCTTAACTCCTTATTCAAGGTAGAGCAAGGGCCCACTCCTCCAAGAAAAAGGATCTTCTCTTTCATTGGTATTTATATTTTTAATTAATTTTTATAATTTTGTTATTTGGCGATTTTATGGAACTTTTGATTCAGCAATTAAATTTTGTTATGTGGAGTTATCTATTATCCCTGTAGGTGTTAGTTTACATTCGTATCTCTTTGAAATTTTTTTTAAACAACATTTACAAGGTCTATTCAATTATGTAAAGTGTTTTTATTTCAAGCATTGTTTTCAATTCTGCAAAGTTTGTTTATTTCAAGCAGTGTGTTTAATTCTGTGAAGTTTGTTTATTTCAGCAATGTGTTTTTATTTTAGTAAGTTTCTTGCATTTTAACCTCAATAAGGCTTTGGCCAAGAAGATCTTAAGATACTACAAAACCCCCCAAAAGAAAAATAAAAATAATAGTAACTACAATCAATTACTAGTTCACCTGAGACTTCACTTGTTACATATAGCTTCAGACACACCCCTAGTTTAATATGACATCAACCATAAGTTGATCAAATGAAGGTAATAACAACACCCATCATTTTTGGCACCGTTTCCAAGGATTCACTATTTGGAATTGTCTAATTAGGTGTCAACAAGAAAAATAATCACACATCTTGTTATTGAAAAATTTCCCCTATGTTATCATAAAATTTATGACTAGACCAATATACTCAAAGGGTAGATTTATCCCAAAAACATCTCAACAAGAATTATCAACATCCTTTGGTTCAACTAGGGAAGTTGAGCAAGAAATAAAAGCACCATTGTCCCCTATTAGATAAGAAGCAGAACTTCCACCTTTGGAATTTTTAGATCAATCACCAGAAGGAGGTGGAACTTTTAGAAGAAGGATTATATTCCAAGACCCGTTAAGAGCAAATTTCGATTCTTAGTTGAGTAGTCAACCTCCTACCCCTAATTTCTCACCTTTTCTCAAGTGGATCATATACCATGTTGATTGGGAAAAAAATTTAGAATATATTGTAGATATGGTTAGAGAAGTTGAAAGATAACTTGATAGGACTTTTACTTATCCAATTTAGTTTGGGGATGATGACACACCTATGAAAAATATTTCACCTGCACAGTTTCCCACATTTAGAGGGATGTCTTCTGAGGACCCTAACTAATTCTTGTTTGAATTTAAATTATTGTGTCAAACCTATGACTACAAAATAGATAACTCAAGTTATTCCCATCTACTCTGAAAGATGCAGCAATGAGGTGGTTTATGGGATTAACATCCAATTCCATTACCACTTGGGAGCACATGGAAACTTCTTTCTTAGACAAGTATCATGACTACTGTAGAGGGAGAAATGGGAAGGAAGAAGTTTTTAGGATCAAACAGGAAGAGGATGAAAATTTGGAAGATTATTTATATAGATTCCTCTTCATAGGTAAAAGGTGTGGATTTGTACTCCAAGAAGATCTTAAGATACTACAAAACCCCCTGAAAGAAAAATAAAAATAATAGTAACTACAATCAACTACTAGTTCACCTGAGACTTCACTTGTTTCATATAGCTTCAGACACACCCCTTGTTTAATATGACATCAACCATAAGTTGATCAAATGAAGGGAATAACAACACCCATCACCTATTACCTCCATTGAGATTTCCACTTCTTCGTCTTCTACCCTTCCATCACACCTTCATTTATCTTCCCTTTTTCTTCCAAACCTAAATCTCCTCCACAAGAAAGTGTAAAACCTTACCCTTCACCAAAATCATTGTAAAAACCATTTGAATCCCAACCTACCCCTCCTCTTGCATTCCCAAATCCATTTTGGGAAGAAAATCAAAATATCCAAGAAAGAGGACAAGTTGAAGAACACATAAAATAACTTGTAAGAAATTTGAAGGAATGATATTTAAAATTTGAGTTAAACCAAATGCCACTACTGGTTAAACCTTTGACAGAGGTTGGGATTGAAGAGAAAAAGTTGGAGGTTGTTTCTGTTGATAAACAAACATAAAAAGAAGATGATCAACAATGATTGTGTTATGATTATAGTGTGCACGATGACACTATATTCATGGAGGCTATTGTTTTCTCTCCATAAGAGTCAAAAATGGAGGAGAACAAATCATATTCAAAGGGCTTGGATGAAGAAGATATCATAGAAATATTCTTGCTTAATTTTGGTAATGAAATTTCATATTTTCCTTCTCCTTAATCTTTTATTAAATCTGATTTTGTTGATGAGCTTTCTGTGGAAGAGAAAATAACACAAGAACCTACTGAAATCAATCCTCATGAAGAAGAAATGGAATATTTTGATCTTTCAAACTTCATGTTGTGTGAGAAAATTAGACATGCAGATCAACTTTGTCTTCAAGAAAAGGAGGAGAAATCCCCAAGTGAGCAACAAGTCTTAACTAGCTGCAATGACCAAGAAATTAATTAGATGCTACAATCAGTCATGAGGTGTTTAACCCTAAGGAGAAAGAGGATGATGAAAAAATTCCAAATCATTCATCAGGTAAAGGCATATCTGCTTGTGGAGGCAAAGCAAGGCACAAATGATCTTGCAAGTAGCCATCTTTAGGAAGAAATTCTGCATGAAGATCCCAACTGTGGGATTGAGATTTAAAGGAATGGGTAGATTCAAAGGATCAGAACGTGCCCAATAAAATATTTGGCTTATTTATATCCAAGGAAGGAGTTGTAACCTATCATGTTCACTATAGAGCATGAGGAAGAGATTCAAAGTCCCAAGGATTGGTTGTATTACCTCTTAAATCCAAATACAAAGAAACTAAACGAGGTATTTGTTCTATTTCTTGATGATACCTTGGTGAAAAGGGTGGAAAACCAAACTCTAGTCAATTCTTCACTCTTATCCATAACCATGTGCAGTGTTAAATCAATCACATGGTACCAATTTGTGAGGAAGGGAAGCTACTTCTCCCTACCAGTTATAGGATTTGTTTGAGATTCCCATTTTTATAGTTAGAGTACAGTAGGTAGGTTTACGTTCAGTAGAATAATTTATCGTGCACACTTTGCATGTTTCCACTTGGAACATGTATGATCTTCCTCTTTATACATACTTTTTTGTTTGTTTCTCTTGCATAATACATTTATGAAATGACAGTGTTCATAGGGAAATCATATTGCTAATATAGTTCCAACTGTATCCAAATCAGCAAGTGATCCAGAACTTTACAATTCTTCACATTTGCCTAGAAATCAAATTGGTTTGTTCTTAATACTTGAAAAAAAATCAGATTTGGGATAGGTTCAGATATTCATCCTTGTCCTAGTAGATCATTTATAGAGGGAAGAGAAGACTTTTCAGATTCAAAAAAATTTTCCACCAAAGTTGTTTTACTTCTAAAAGAAATAAAGTAAAGCAATTCCAAAATCCCAAGCTAAATAGTCGGGGGTCAGAAACCCATAGAGAAGGGAAGTTGAAGAGTATCCTAGAGTTTCAATGTGGCATTGCTGCAAAGTAATGCTCGCTCATAAAATCAAGTAAAGTAGTTGCAAAAACATGCAGAGAAGGACCAAAGCAAAGAGTAATGCAGAAATTTGAAGTTAAACTACTACAAAGTATTAGGGGGTCAAAAACCTGCAAGGAAAGCACATGCAAAAAACCCACAAAGAAGGGTGAAGAAGGAAGCAATGGTACCTCAGATTCCTACAACAAAGGATAAGAGTAAATGGTCATGAATTTTGACCAAGTGCTTCATTTTTTGAGATCTTAGAATTTCTGGAAATTTTCTCATCAAGCCTTAAACCATGGAATTTAAAAAATCATCTTTTATTGGGGGTGGGTTGGAGAAAAATGAAGAAACATCTCCTAGCTCAAAATACAACATCCCACGTAGTTGATAACGTAATAATGAAGGCATAAGGGAAAATTTCTTCTCCATCAAGGCAGAGGACATGAAGGAATGGGGTTTCAAGGGCCTCCATGATGTTTTGTAGGAATTTACTACCCTTTGTTGGTTAGTGAATCCAAAATTTTGAGTTACCTCTTCTCTCTCTCTTTCGTTCTTCCATATATTGTAAAAGAGAGCTCATTTGTTGGTGGTTGGACATTTTAGAATGTTGATCTCTCTTCTTCTCAGATATTGGGTAGATGCTGGAGCTCCAAGTCTCATTTTTTAGCATTGTAATGATGAATCATGCCTTCTACCTTCAGTATGATGTATTTTGAAAATTTTTGAAGCAATAAAATCAAGTTTCTTTGTTTTTTTCACTTCTCTAGCTTGGGATTTTACTGATTGATCTTTTCTTTCTTCATGTTTTTAGGTATTTTGGGCATTTTCTTACTCTCATGGAAAGATTGAATGATGTTTTTCTTATGAAACTGGTGCATTGAGTGTTGTTGTGTTCTATGGTTCTTTGTCCACCATCTCCATCTCCATTTTCTTCCATTTTCATGCATTTAAAAGTATCCCAACCCCATTTTCTGGTGTTATCACCTCTTTTAGTGTGGGATTTCCTTTCCATGAATCTTTATAACCCTCTCTCTCTGCCTAGTCCCTTGGAATGGTTATTTTAGGATTAGTTAGCTGCATTTTCTTTCATATGAGTAGTTTTAGCATGAGGACTAGGTAGAGGAATTCGACCTTCTCTAGGATTCCATCTCAAGTAGCAAGTCCCACAACTTGAGATATGGTCCAATGTTACCCAAAAACACCGGTTTCTCAATTCACATAAGCATGACAGATCAGACGGTGCTATTTTTTTTTGATAACAAGAATGCTTGCACAAGGCTTTTGTCAAGTATTTTAGAGATTGTGCTAGGACTTTACATCTATTGGTTGTCAATCTTCGTTTGTTAATTCAATTATTCATGTTATTCCTAAATTACAGGTTTCTCTAAGTGTTAAATGCTTTACTGCAAATGATTTGTCTTCCTATAATCCCCCCTCATTCAAAAAATTACATAAGTAATATTACCCCATTTTATCTATAATTTTTTTATTTTTCTATCTTTAAATATCATTGAGACTATCATAGCTTCAAATTATACCATCTAGATAATGCAAGAGAAATTGGATCCCATTGTCTTTATTAACCTATTGATGGTGAATCACAGCACCCCTAAATGTCTACAACTCGATGGGTTGAGACTCTTAGTGCAATTTCATAACATGGAGCTTTTCCCAAGATGTGGGACCTTGTGAATTGGGAAAGCTCTCCGGATGAAGGCCAGTTCCTATTCCTCTGTTCAGATGCACACATAAAAATTTAGAGGGTTTACTCAAAAACCTAATCTAACTTGTCCCAAGGAGATAGGGTAATAACATGCATAAAAATAAGCCTAAACTAACAAAGGTGATGCACCGAGGAATGAAGAACACCTGTCTTTCCAATAAACACAAACCATTAAAATGCAATGCAAGATCATGCACAAATAACAAAATTTGTAGTGAAAGATCAGGAGCATGCAAATGAATACAGAGAGGGTTGAGAATCATCCATAGGAATGCATCATTTTCTCCAAATATTGATACCATACACTACAAAATGCCAAGAGGCAAAGTTGTATTAGATTTTTAGATGGGAGGTTTGAACTCCACAAATTCACCTGCCAAAGAGAAGAAGGGAGGGGAAAAACAAGAATTTACAACCTTTAGAAAGAAGCCTCCTCCTTACAATTTATAGGAAGAATGAGAGAGGGAAGAGAGAGGAAATCCAAATCTACCCCAACCACCTCCAGGTTGCATTTAATTCATCTCATCATGGCGGTAGGTGAGAACCCTAACAAACCCAAAAAGTGGCGAACTATATTTTTCATTTTTAAGAAATTTTTCTTACCTAATTAAAGATATCCAGTTGTAGTTAGATAGAGGACTTCGTAATCTTTCTGAAAATTCCAACCTTTCATGAATCTGAGCTCCCTGTGAAAAGTTATGGCCATCTGAATATCTGGGTCAGGGTCTGCTTCCTGTCAGCGCTCAAAATGTTGCACCTCCTGAAGGTACGCCTTGGCGCATCCATGTGCGTGTCGACATCCTCTTACCTACGCTATAAATGCATCCATATTTGTGTCAACATCCTCTTACCTGTGCCATAGACACATCCATATTTGTGTCGACACTCTTTGACGTGCGCCTTCTAACTACGCCTTGGCGAGAACTTTTTCGTGTCAACACTTTTCTACCTGTGCCAAGGCATGAACTTTTTCATGTCCGACACTTTTCTACCTACGCCAAGGTGCATCCATGTTCATGTCGACACTCTTCTACCTGCGCCAGGGTGCATCCATGTTCATGTCGACACTCTTCTACCTGCGCCAAGGTGCATCCATGTTCATGTCGACACTCTGTGTCATGTGCCCTTTACGTGTGCCAAGGCACGACTTTTTCCATGTCGACACTCTGTGTCATGCACCCTTTATGTGTGCCAAGGCGCAAATTTTGCCATGTCGACACTCTATGTCATGCACCCTTTACATGAACCAAGGTGTGAATTTTGCCATGTCGACACTCTATGTCATGTGCCCTTCACATGTGCCAAGGCGTGAATTTTACCATGTCGACACTTTGTGTCATGCGCCCTTTACGTGTGCCAAGGCGTGAATTTTGCCATGTTGACACTCTATGTCATACACCCTTTACGTGCGCCAAGGTGTGAATTTTGCCATGTCGACACTCTGTGTCATGTGCCCTTTACATGTGCCAAAGTGTGACTTTTTCCATGTTGACACTCTGTGTCATGTGCCCTTTACGTGCGCCAAGGTGCGACTTTTGACATAAATAAATGTCAGGTTTCAAGTTCCTTTGATTTCCATATTCTTCTGCTTGTCTATATCTACTTGGGGGGAGATATTTACGACATAACCTTTTTATGGAAAATGAAACATACAAAACATTATTTTGTGACAACTTGTGAGGGTAAGTGTTGTGTCCATTGGCCACATTTATCCCATATTGACCCACCCTATTTCAAAAATAAATTAAGGGAAAAAATATCCCATCTCCCCTCCTCCCATTCAGGTTACACCTTGGGTCCTCTCACCCCAGTTCAAGGAAGGACCAAAAGTAGTAGGAAAAGGTCATCTCCTTTATATGTGCCCCTCAATCATCCCAAGACTTGATACTAAGGAATGTGTTAGACCCTTCCCAAGCTATAAAGCAACATACCACCTAGTCTACCACCATTTCCAAGCCATTTTCCTCCTTCTTTAGAGAGAACTATTGTTAATCAAAACCAGTGGTGTAGATTTGAGTGTAGACACCAAAATTAGGTCACATACTCCTTGACCCTTCGTTAAATAATCAACTCGAACACACTCACATAAACATGGCCCCTTACACCCCACACTAATATTAATGGATTAATTTAAGTAAATTAATCCATGTCCTCACAATATTTATTATTTAATTATCCTAATTAAGATAATTCCCACACCACCACCACACCTATACACCTCACCTAGCCACCTCACCCTAAGTCTATTCTTAGTATGTTGCCATAACTAACTAAGACCTAACTAAACCCTAAAAATCAAAGCCTACATCCCCTCTAACCACATTCTCGCATAAGAAAAGGTAACTCTTGCTCTTTCCTAGATGAATAGAGAGATCTGTAGAAATCATTGTCATGATCTCCCATTTTTAGTAAACCTAGGGAATCTCTCCCTAACCGACGCCGGTCACCCCTGAACCGATGCCGGTCAACCCAGAACCATCGTCAGTCACCTTTTATTCCCTTTGGTAACCTTATTTCAAGGTTGGCACATTTCTAAGAGTAAGAAAGGAGACCAGAGTTGCATGTAAGTGAAACAAGCATCCTTTTATGCATCCAGACATTTAGATCCATCACCAGCATCAATCAGAGAGCCATTGCACATGAGGAGCACTCTGGGAAAGCACCACTACAGGACCATACATGTATTCTATGATCAACCACCTCCACCACTCAACCATCATATCCTTAACACAGTAAGTATGGCCCTAATCAGTATAGTTTATTTCAGTTAGTAATCTTTATTACTCATGTTATTAATCTATTCTTTGCATGCTTATTGCTTCATCACCCACTTGCTTGTAAATCCAAATATCCCTTCACCCACATCACCAAATCACCTATTCTCATCTATTGTATACTTCTGAGCATACCTAAGATCTCCATATACCCCCATTCACTCACCTAAACTTTATTCGACCTCATATCACCCCTACCATTTAACCTATTTTGAGTTTCTTTCACCCTGACCATACCGACACCGGCTACCCATAACCATCATCGGTTCTACCTAAATTGGCATCGGTCACATTCAGCTGACATTGGTCTCTGTGTTTTACACCTTGACCAAGAAAAAACCCAACAACCACCCTACCAGTTGACCTAAATAACCCAGAATCTGACCCTAACCAGTCCCAGAACCTTGACAGACCCCTCACCTCTCAGATCCAACTATAGCCTAGCCTGTTGTGATTGGATTTGCTTATTGTATTTGAATGAGATACCTAAATCATATCAACTACAGTAGGACCTTGTTTATTTCTCGCATTAACTTGTTTTAAATAGTGGATTGACAACTGTTCTAGGAAGTATCACACTTCTTGGAACTAGCATACACTAGGCAGTCCACTGTCATATATCATTTAACTATATTTTTTGGTCTTGTTTTCTATTACAGGTAGTTCCTCCTAGCCAAAAGGAAGCTCTCACATTCAGCTATGTGGATCAAGAAGTCAGAACACATGCACAACAACCATCAACCGACCAACATTTAACAGGTATTCCTCCTTGGCCCTTACCCTTATCTGTTTCATCATTTCGAAAAGGTAAAGAAAATGGTGAAACATTTTGGCACGCCCGGTGGGACCCATCAGGGGTTCTTTTGCATTTATTCATTCCTAGGTGAAATTTGTGTGTTTTTTCCCTTAGAAAAGCTTCCACATTAATTTTTCTTCCTTGGAATCATTCTCCTTCTTTCTTATTGTCTAAAAACAATCATGTTTTTGGTGCTTTAAAAAGAACATATCTTCCTTTCTTTGCATTGCATTAGTGAAAGAGCATACCCTCTTCTTGTTCATCTCTTGCTACATCAAATATCACACTTTGATTTGGGTTTAAAACACTTGCATTACATTCTGATTTGTTGCATTATTAGCTCACATTAAAATCGAGGGAAACCTATATGCTGGAAGTCATGCCCAGTTGATGGTTGACACAAAGAATCATAGAAATCACATTTTTCTCTCTCTCTGTGTCTTACCAAACTTGCACAAAATCAAATATACACATCTTTCTTAAACAACATCTTACCTGGGAACATCTGTCAGTGATCACACGATCCGATTGGCAGGTACTCCCTAGCTCATTGCCTCTGTCGAGTCATCATCTCAGAGAGATGGCCCACCCCTGCCATAACATACCTGAAACCTCTCCTTTTAGATATCCTTCTTCGTAGGACACCTTCCCAACCAAAAAATTATGTTCTAAATACACACAGTCAGTCCTAAATAGCATAAGCTAAACAAACATAAGAAAATCACTGTTAGGATCGCACTTTTTCTTAGCATTCTTCTTGGCTTGTGTTTTGAGGTGTGAGACTACGAATCCCCATTTTTCTTCTTCCTTGCACACTCCACCATCATAGTTGGAGTATTCTGACTTTTTCTAAGTGTGTCAAGGCCTCATCTTCTCATTCTCAGGCTTCTGGGTTTGATTCTTCACTTAATTTGATTCACAAAACCAATTTTCTTTATTTCTTTCTAATTTCACAGTCACCAACGTCAGTCCAGCGACCGTCACTGGTTCACATCTGACCGTCATTGGTTAAACCCTAACCAGTGTCGGCTTCTATATTTCTAGTTACTTTACCTAGAACAACTTTCATTACTACTTCTGTTCTGTTTTTCCAGCCCTCAGGGCATCATCATATTTCTCCCTTATTGATATTTTCTGTCATACACTAGTTTCACCAGTACAAATCCAACATTCCCACTTCATTTTTTTAGAGACTATGGTTTCTTCCACAGTGACCGGTATTAGTTTCAGAAACCATCATCGGTGTTGTCCTAACCATCACCGGTCATCCTGACCATCATCAATTTTCCTAGAACTTTCACCGGTCAACCTGACCATCATCGGTTTCCTGTGTTTAATTTTTCAAAATCTAGACATTGACCAGATTCACCTCCCGGACCCCATTATTCTTTGTTTTTACTATTTTTGTGTCATCTATAGAATACAGTCTTACCAGGTCAGCACTTGTTCACATGGTGTTGACTCGCAGCTAGACTAACGCCCTCATATTCCATGCTAGTCGTCAACCACTCCCACCTAGTCCTTCACCACCTTCCATCCTATCACCCATGGATCCAACCTTACCTACCACCATTGCTGCCAGTGATGAGGAGTTTTACATGACTCCTTGATCAGAATCCCACGGCCTTACAGTTCTACCTTTCCCACTCTTCCACCTGAGACTCCTCTGGTCAATTGATATACGACATGCTGGTATCAATCTCCCCTTCCCTTGTTCCTACTACTGCATTACCCTCACCTACTTCACCCCGGTAGTTTCGTAGCTAGGACCCATACCCACCATGACCGCCGCATCAACAGTTTCCCTCGTGCTATGTCGTATCTGTTGTCCCCTCGTCCACCACCCAGACCATAGCACAATCCACACCCATTGTCTCACAAATACCCATTGCAACACAACCACCCATGGTGTCAGTGACCCCTAATCCATTCCAAAATCTCATCCTCTCCATCCCACAAACATTTCCCCCAATCGCTACCAGAGTCACGACAACCATCCCACCTACATACACCTACTATCAACAACCCCCTATCTCTGTCTGTCACCCATTATGGATATGTTCCTTCCATGTCAGTTCCTTATTCTCAACCTCCCTATCAGGTTCAATATCCACCTCCTTACACCACAGGAGGTGTCCCCCCATCACAACCTACCAATGACCTCATCAAGTTGATGATGGAAAAGATGCAAACACTAGAAGCATCAGTTTCCAGCTCACGCAATTCCCTCACCTATGATGAAATTTGTAATGAGCCTATTCACCCATCCATTCCCATTGACCATACCCCGTACATTGGGAGATGCCAAAATTCAACCGCTTCAATAGCAAAGAAGATCTGCAACAACATTTGCGGTCCTTTAAACATGGGTGTTACCTGATTGCCCACGATGATGCTTTACTTTTGAGGACTTTTCCAATGTCCCTGACAGGACCTGCATTGGATTGGTATAGTGGACTACCAAGACACTCCATTTACTCATTCAATCAAGTAGCCCAAGCCTTCCTAGATCACTTCTCCATCAACGTTGTTAAGAAGGTTACCATGACTGATCTTTATTCCACACGACAATATGATGACGAGTCTATCGCTGACTTCGTCGCTCGCTTGGCACAACCTCATAAACTAGCTCACATTCCAATTGCCTCAAACCAAGCTTATAGAACTATTTACTTGGGCATGTGCTAGACACATCTCACCAACCCTACAGGTGTAAAACTTTTCACACTTTCGATGAGGCATTCACCATGGCATGGAAATTGGAAATTTGTGCTATCGAAGAAAATAAGATTCAACTTCGTAATAAGAACATCACGTTCAAATCAAATGATACTTCTTCATCTTCAAAACCTCAAAACAACTATTCAAAGCCCAAAGGGTCTGTGAATGCCATAGTTCTCAAATCTGGTCCCCCTCATCAATCAAACCCATCCAAACCCCCTTCTAATCTTTCTCCTGTCCAAGCTTTCCAGTTCAGATGAGAACAATGAAAATACACTTCCCTAGGAGAATCTTACTCCTCCATTTTGGAAAATCTTGTTAAGGTAGGTGCCATTACCCTTCCACCCATAAAACCACATACTGGTTTTGACCCTGAGTGACCCATGCCTGCGTGGTATAAGGAACACGACTTTTGCAACTATCATCGGGTCAAAGGTCATAATGACAATAACTGCATTACCTTCAAAAATATCATTCAAGAAATGATAGACAATGGAGACTTAGTCTTGGATAGCCCGAATGCACCCGCTAACCAAATCCTACACATCTTCAAGAAGCCATTCCCTAATCATGCCCCATCTTCCAACCAAGGGGTGATACCTCAAACAATGATAGCACTGTCCGCAAGGTCCACGCTATTTTCAATGACACACCAGTTGCTTCCCAATTGCCTCATATTCCTTCCATAGATGAAATCTTAGCCCGCACTCCCCTACCTGCACCAGAACCTATTTCATCTACTCCTCTACCCATAGAGGAATCCCCTTCATCTTCTCCTTCACCCGTGAAAGATCCTATAATCACCACACCGCCTTTGACCCCTCAAAATTTTGAGCAGTTGTCAGTGGCACCTCTCCTACTCATAGAAGATGCAGGTTCACCACCTACACCAACACAAGGAGAGCCCACTTTGGCTAGCCCATCCTCTCCTCTACCCATGGAGGATACTATAGAAGTACCACCACCTGTAGATGACCATTCACCATCAGACCTTCAAGATCTTGTTGATCTACTTTCGGCTCTCTTACCCACAGAGTCCAAGGCTAGCCATTTCCTCGGTATCTCAAACACATTTTACGAGGATTTCCACTCAGTCCATGTCAGCTCCACTTACAACAGTACCATTCTCATGCTTGGCTGATCACCTAGACTATGTTGATAGAGCCTTACTTTGGGGGCATCTTCTACTTCCTATTTCAACACAAATGCAGTTGTCACTCGCTGACACCTCCACTATCTATCCAAAAGTGTTTCGGCCAACCAAACTAAACACAACCACAACTATCACAAAATCTCCCACGACACCACTCATGGCTCAACTCACACCTCTACCCATAACCCAACATGCATCTGCACCCAAACCCATGCCTATATCATCTTCCTTGCCTAAACCTATCACTACCTTAGGGGTCATACCAACAGCTAGCCTTACTCATCCACCCATCAAATTAGATTTAGCTACGTCTTCCAAAACTAACACCAAACTTAACCCGGCCCCTAAACAGAAGAGCCAATCTCCTAGATCTCATACCCCAACCTCGCCAACCACACCCTTATCACCTTCACCCCTTCCATCCATCCTAGGACCTCACCCCTTGACCCTGGCCAAGAAACCCTCATCCACTGGTAAACCAAGAACGTAGCAACCCATTTCCCCATCACAGACCTCTAATATACCCAAGCACCCCACACAACCTCCACCCTCACCTATAACCTTTTTACCACCCATACCTCCAATACCATCAATAACTTCTTCACTACCCACAACACTTCCTTCTCTTTCACTCACGCCTCCGGCCCAACCTACGCCACCTACCTCCACAACACCTCGGTTACCCCCATGGGTAACCTGCCACCCTCTTCCACCATCGGACTTTTCCCTCTACATCTCGTGCACCCATATCACCTTTACCCAAGAAGGTGCAACCTAAAGCCAAAAATCTGCTACCCTCCAATAAGGTAGTTAAACCAACCACACATTCTATTGTCAGTTCATCTACCATGCCCCTACCCAAGAAGATATGACCAACACCTAAGACCACACCACACACCAAACTAGTAGCCCAACCCACTCCCCCTCTTGCAAAGACTCTTCCTACACATAGTCAGCCACACCTATACCCAAACCCACATTCACCTCCCATTGTGATCCATTAGCAGGGTCCTACGCTAAAATCCTAACCAACCTCCTCGAAACTTTTGTCATCACATTACCACCTCTTAGACCTTACGACCCACTCAAACCCAAACCAAAAGGGTTTGAAGAAACCAAAATTTGTGCCTACCATCGTGTGCCAGGACACGATGTAGAGAACTGTAAGGCTTTGAAAGCCGCTCTTGTCCAGTTGTGTCCTCCTGAAGAAAACTTTGATGATGATGATCTTCTTGATGAGGACCCCATTTCACCGGCACCAATTTCCATAGTTCTTCCCTCATTACCTACTCAGCGACCAAAATCTCCACCCCCACAACTCTTAGATCCATCCCCGAGATTCAAAATTAACATGGTTCACATAAGAGAGTTGGCCAAACCACCACCCAAATGCAACTGCACCCTACTCATCTCACAAGGTTGTACCCACCACTAGGGTTTTTTCCCTCTTGCCACTATACCTTCCATGACACACCCTCTCCATCCAACTCCCCTCAGATTAACATGATCAACATTGCCACCCGTGCTCAGAAAGACAAGGGCAAGGAGAAAGCAACTGGCCCATCAACCAACCCTGTACCCAATATACCATCTGCACCCACACCCAAAGTCATCATTCACGGTCCTACATATCCCATTTCCGATGGGGCCACACATCGTACAATGCTAAAACAACTACACCAATCCCCCCTCAAAATGTCTTTATATGACCTCATCTAGACCTTGGAGTCACATCATCAAGCCCTCATGGAGGTCCTTCAATCTATCGAAGTCTTACCAAATGACCCCACACCTATAGCCTCCATCATTACCCCTCACCATGTAGCCTCTCTCACTAGGTCTTCCCCTTCCTCTACACCTTCACCCACTCGCCAAGTGGCCGCCCTCAAGTTTTGTAGATGAAGAGATCACTCCCTTTCAGTCTGATGACCCCGACCCCACTCTGTTCATCTCTATCTTTATCGATAATATACGCATCCGACGCATTATGATCGATGGTGGTGCTAGCATTAACATCATCTCCTCCCATGCATATGCCCAAATGCAAATACCTACCAATTACATGCATAGTAACCCCATTATGTTGCATTCTTTCAATGATGCCATAACCTCTACACTGGGTACCATTGTTCTCCATGTCCGCGTAGGTCCCCGCACCATCCCGGAACTTTTCTATGTCCTAGAAGGGGAGTTCTAGTATAACTTGTTGCTTGGTCGACCTTGGATTCGTGCCATGGGTTGTGTCCCTTCGACGTTACATCGATGCCTCAAATTTGAACACGAGGGACATAATTACACCATCCCTACGACCCCTCACCTTTCAAGACCTGTAACATGCTATATCGACCCAATGATGTGCTTGTACTGGTCAAGGCATCTGCCACCAAAACCACTTCACCTCCACCCACAAGCCCATCCACCAAAATTTCCACTACTTCTGCTGCGTCTAACCTCGCCATCCCTACTGCAGCTATAGCCTCCACCACTAGCGCCCTTGCTTCCCCTTCATCTAGCGAGCCATCTATACCCACTACCCACATACCAACTACTGATCCCTTAGAAGGTGTTTTTCAATGCCTCACTCTGGGGGAATACCACCTATACAATATCGATACCTTCCTCACCCCACAACAATATGGGAATCTATGTCAACACCCCAATTATGACATTCACATTGGTGACGTTTTCCCTTATGGCCCTCCCCACCTTCGCACCAACCTAACGTATGGGGGACTTGATATGGCCACCTATAAACCTGAACCTCCATCCCAAACCCAACCATTTTCCACCGACCTACACTCCCTCACCAACCATCATTTCACTCACACTTTCCTCCACCGGTGCACGTGGAAAGGATTTGGCTTTGGTTTTTATGAACAAGGCCACCACACTGTCATCTCATGTACCTCTCGTAAACACAATGACCATAGTGGCATTGGTTTTGACACTCCATCTTCTAAGAAGGTTGCATCGACCTTATTCAGGATGAGACATCTTCCCCCTCTCATTCACCCACATTACCATCCTCACCCATGGAGTCCATAGATCCTGAATCTATACCTCCTAATTTTTTTTTTGTAAACACCATTTCCCTGGGACCACTGACCTATCAACGTGATGGCGAGGCTCCCTCTTCTCTCCCATTCCTATATCCTGACATGATCGATGATGATACACCTTCAATTAATGTCGTTCAATGTCAGGACGATGAGTCCATCCTCACCTACCTTGGTGCAGAAGACTCTTATATTCACCGGTCATTACCCTCTAAGACGCAAACCATGTTGAATGAATCAACCATCGAAATCAACATTAATACCCAAGATGACCCACACATTCTAAAGATCAGCCAATCTTTAGATGCTACTGAACAAGAAGCCTTCACCTCTTTCCTTCGGGACCATAGTGATGCATTCGCTTGGTCCTATGCTGATATGCCTGGTATCGATCCTAAAATCGTGGTTCACAATATCGTGACCATTCCTGATGCCAAACCTATCAAACAAAAGCTGTGGAAAATGCATCCTCGCATTGCTCTTCTGGTCAAAGAAGAGCTTCAGCGCCTTCTCTCAGTTTCCTTCATTCTACCCATTGATTATCCCCAATGGATTTCTAACATCGTTCCTATCATGAAAGTGACAGGGGGACTCCACATTTGCACAAATTTCTATGACCTCAACCTCACCTGTCCCAAAGATGATTTCCCACTACCAGGCATTGACCAACTAGTTGATCTCACTGCTGGCCATGAAATGTTATCACTCATGGACGGTTTCTTGGGCTACAATCAAATATTACTAGCTCTTGAGGATCAACACAAGACTTCCTTCATCACCCCTTGGGGGACTTTCTGCTATCGAGTCATGCCCTTTGGCCTCAAAAATGTTGGTGCTACATATCAGCGGGCCATGACTTACATCTTCCATGACATCATGCATCGCATATTGGAGGATTACGTAGATGATCTGCTTGCCAAATCCAAACATCGAACCGAACACCTACCATTCTTAAAGTCATCTTTGACTGCCTCATCAAATATTGTGTTCGTCTTCAACCAAAAAAATGTGTCTTTGTAGTACTTTCAGGGAAACTCCTAGGCTTCATCATTTCTTTGCGTGGCATAGAAGTCGATCCTACTAAAGTCAAGGCTATCCTTGAAATGCCTCCACCCACTAATCTCTGTCAACTTTGTAGCCTACAAGGTAAGTTACAATCCATTCGTCATTTTATCTCACAGCTTTCTGACCATTGTCAACCATTTCATCATCTTCTCAAGAAAGATGTTTCATTCAAATGGGATGATGAATGTCATAAAGCCTTCAAGGCCTTAAAACAATACCTCCTTCAACCACCAGTGCTCATTCCTCCTAAGGATGACCAGCCCTTCTACCTATATATTTCCACCACTGACCATTCTCTAGGTGTCATGCTTGCTCATCGCGATGACCAACACTGGGAGCAAGACGGTTTATTACATAAGCCATACCCTTCTTGACTACAAAACTAGATATACCCATGCCAAAAAACTTTTCCTAGCCTTAGTTTTCTGTCGCCACCAAACTCCGCCATTACCTACTCAACCACAAAACCTTCATCATTACTAATACTGGACCCATTACACTACATGTATGCCAAACCTTATCAAAATCAATGTGCCGCATGCTGGCTTATGCTTCTGGCTGACCTTGACCTTGAATTCATCCATCAAAAGTCCATCAAGGGCCAAGCTATCACCGACCAATTGGCCGACACACCTATTTCTGGGGATCAACCCTCTAACTTTGACTTTCCAAATGAGTCTATTGCTACCCTTTCCCTGGACGAACCCGCTTACCAAATGACACTCTTCTTTGATGGTTCCAAGTGTCAGCGTGGGGGTGGGGCTGGTGTTATCCTCATTCACTTGATGGTGAACCTATGCCTTTGTCTTTCAAACTTGATTTTGATTGTACAAACAATATTGTTGAATATGAAGCACTCGTATTGGGTCTCCAGGCTGCTTATGCCTTAGATGTTAAGTCAATCAACATCTTTGGTGATTCTCAGTTGGTCATAAACCAAGTCAATGGTATATACCAGTGTCGTAATGAGATACTTCAAAAGTATAAGCATCATGTGGACATACTTTTGACCACCTTCGACCGTTACGCCCTTCAAACCACCCCACGTTCTACCAATAAATTTGTAGATACCATGGCCTACTTGGCTTCTCAGATACTCGCTTCGCCCACTGACTCTAAAATATTTGTCACCATACAAAGACTACAATCACCCTCTTATTTTCCTCGTGAAGTTTACTCTATCGGAACTGTTGCTCCTGACCCGAGTGACCTTTGGTATAAGCAATACACAGACTATCTTTCCCTCTCCATTTTACCTACTGATCTCACTCGTAATGGACAACGTGCCTTCCTTAAAAGTGTCTCATTATGTCATCATGGGTGGTCTTCTGTACAAACGTGGTTTCGACAGCATTCTCTTGCGATGCCTTACCAGTTCTGAAATTCCTTACACCATTAAGGAAGTCCATGATGGGATTTGTGGAGGCCACTTTAGTGGTCTCACTGTCGCTAAATGCATTCTTCACCTAGGCTATTACTGGCCAACCCTAAACTGTGACTGTTGTGATTATGTCAAATGTTGCGTAAAATACCAGCAACATGCTAATCTCCATCACACCCCTAGTCATGCCTTATAGGTCACACGAGACCTTTGGCCTTTCTCTCAATGGGGTTTGGATCTTGTCGGTGAGATCAACCCCCATTCTTCACAATGCCACCAATGGATCATAACCGCTACTGAATATTATACTAAATGGGTAGAAGCCATTCCCCTCATTTCCACCAAAGCCGAGAAAATATGTGAATTCATCAACCATCACATCATCTGTCGCTTTGGTGTCCCTCATCGCATTATCATGGATAATGGAAAATAATTCAAAAAACCAAAACCCTACACAAACTATGTGATGCTTTTGGCATCCAACTTAGTTTCTCATCACCTTATTACCCGCAAACCAATGGTCAAGCTGAATCAACCAATAAAACCTTGAACAAAATTCTTATGAAGGTGGTCAATGATACTGGGAAGGATTGGCATATGCACATTCCTTTCGCCTTGTGGGCTTACCACACTAGTATTCACACTTCGACTGCTGCCACCCCCTTTTCTCTGGTCTACAGTACTGAGGTTGTCTTACCTCTCGAAGTCCAGATTCCATCCCTCTGCATCTCACTACAAGACATGCTCAATGAATGATGAATTTCTCTAGGATCGTTTGGCACAACTTGAATTATTAGATGAACATCATCTCAATGCCCTGGACCATCTCCAAATCTACCAAAAATGTATCAAACGTGCCTATGAAAAACGTGTTCACGAATGAACCTTTCAAGTCGGTGACCTCGTCCTAAAGGAAAATCAACATGTAACCAAAGAGGAGAAAAGTAAATGGGGAAAATTTTCTCCTAATTGGCTTGGACCCTATATCGTCACCCATGCCTATGGATCAGGTGCTTATCATTTGTCTTCACTCGAAGGTAAACCCAAACCTGAGCCCCTTAATGCCTTGCATCTTTGACCATTTTATTGTTGATATCAAGTCCTATATCACTTTCTGTCAATTGGTCACTCGTCCCTTGAGCATTGTTCACTTTCCATTATTACCCATTTTTGAGGATCCATGATTAAACAAGAATCATGTGATTACCCGTCACCTGTTAGCCTTGTCTTCAATATGAGTACCATGACTCTACTCATAGCATGATTCTCATGGATACTTTTCATCTTCTTCAAGATGGAATCCCATGGTCGTTCATCACTCAAAACCACCTCTTTCCTAGTTAATTTTTGTGTACTATGATCTTGTCTTCTAAAACCAAAACCTAATCATCCTCTATAATCTTTTCCATGACTTAAACGTCTAAAAAAAAAAAGGGATACAACTCCTTGAGTCAAACTTCCAGCAAAAAGATGACTCCCTCAAAAGGGACATCTCTTCTCCATATTCTACCACTATCAATAGAATGACTCCCTCGAAGGACAACTATGTACGGTCATTACAAAAATGTAATAAATATTCAGAAGCTTCCTACATCGATCAGCTTCACGAAGACCTCAAGGAGATAATATATTCATCCCATATAGACTTCCCGCATCGATCAGTCTATTAAAAACAAACAAATCAAGAAAAAGATGAAATTTTCGTCATGGACTTGCCTATTTTGGATTTGGGTTTCTTGTTCCGAAAAACATGTCTTTGTACACTAAGTTACGCTAAGCCTCTCATTCTCACCTCCTTGTCTTTTCCACCTAAATTCCTCATTACTCAAGGGACTTGCCGCAAATGTGACATTTTGTGATCTTGTGACTTTTCTTCACCCTTAAAACAGTCCATTATGCAAGGCCTGTAGGGTCTTACATGTTCATAAGCCCATCTAAGGTATGGATCGACTCATCAGGGTTCTTATCAATTACGCATAGCTCTTTTACCACTTCTTACCATTCACCTTCCTCATTACCTATTGATTATCCTATACAGGACCAGATCCTCGCACATGTATTTAAAAATCAATCAACCATACCTACAACCTAAACACAATCATGCCTATGACCTACATCACCCATGCCTAATACCTATCCGACCATTCCACTATTTCACCTTAATCTTCCCTAGCTTATGGGAGAACTACATCGGCCTGAGGTCCCTTTTCACTGGGACTATGTAGGTAGCACTCCAAGGGCATGGGGCCCTTGGAGGTTAGCTCAGCCACTCTCTACCCTAACCAATTCCTTCCCCCCCTTTCCTAGTCACATTCTACCCTAGTTAGTTTCCTTTTTATATCAATAATTGGAAATTAAACCAAACAAACAAACACTTGCTTCACATCTTTACCATCATCACTCATGCATTCATTTCATTATGTTTGTCCATTTCTTTACCATTATCATGCATTTTACTACAAAACATCTTAAAGTGACCCACATCATCATTAATTGCACCAATTAATGAATTAAACACTCAACCAACCTCAATTCAACCATACCTAAACCAACCTAAACTTCATCAACCATACCTAAGTCATCACCTGTCCTACCACCTAACTCAATCCATGCCTACAACCTGACTCAATCCATGCCTATAACCTGACTCAATCCATGCCTACAACCTGACTCAATCCATGCCTATTGACCTGAACTCAATCCATGCCTGTGACCAATCCATGCCTATGACTCAATCCATGCCTACGACTCTAACTCTATCATACTTAATTCACCTAGTTTCCATCACATACACAAATAATAATGGAAATTACAACAAGCACACCATCCATAGTATAAATATCATCATCTATAAATCATGACATCTGTGTACACATACATATGTACACCAACAAACAAATCCAAAAATCTCAAAAACCCTCATGTACATCCTCACCATCTTTGGCAACAGGCCAGTATATGACCAAAATCAATCAAACTCTCATATACATCCTCACTCTCTTTGGCACGCAGGCTGGTATATATAAAAAAATAAATGACTATACAACACAAGAGGTACATACGGCTATCAGATATCACCTCTGCTGGATATCCTCCATATCTATCTCCCCTATCCTCCTCCTCCTCGGCTCCTATATGGTGGCCTGCTAACATCTCACCACCCATCATGGGTCGTGGCTAGGTCCATGTTGGTACTACAATTGGAGATGGCCTTCGTGAACTGGTAACCTCACTCTAACCCTATCTCGAGGCTCTTTGGCCCCCTGTACTCTCCACAATGTGGGTCCCTGACCTAGTCCTCTCACTTGAGGCCTTCTGTTCCTTGTAATCTCCATAGGATAGAAAATATATCCCTACCACCATCAATATATATTGATAATATCTAGTCTCACCTAGGGCATCCCGCAATCTTGCTACGGGTACTATCTGTGGTGGCCCCATTGGCTTCTGACCCTATCCCTATGCCTGTGCCTATCCTAAGGGACCCTATCCCATTCCTACCTATATCTGGGATTGAAGAGTCGCAACCTGTGCCTGTGTAGTGGCCAACTGGCCCTACAAACTTGTAACCTATGTTTGTAGGGCGGCCAACTGTATCCCATGACCACCACCACCCTATGTGGGTGCTTGTCCCTATGCTATTTGGGCCTGTAAACTTGCCACTTATGCCTGTAAAGTGGCCACCTATGCCTCTGCACCTGTCAGCTACCCCTACACCATCCCCAACTATGTAATCAATGTGGCTACCTACCCATGTAGGGCATCCCTCTGAACAGTGATGGTGACTAAACCCGATTACCCCAGCCTCGGTGATAATACTCGTAGGTGTGCATCCCACCACTGTTTGTTTCTGTCAGTCACCTCGGCATCATTGATCTATCAGTTTCTCACCTGTTCCTCCTACCTTGTTGGTGCTTTCAACTAGGGCAGAGGCAACGGCCTCTCCACGCCATCCCTCTGTACTATGGGAAGGGTGGAGGTATATCCTACAACAGCCCGAACTATCACCTAACTCAGTCTATAGGTATCATCTCGTGCTCTCCGGCACATTGCCCCTCTATCCACCTAAGAAGCTGCAATCCATCTAGCTCTGCATTCATCTGCCTATATGATGGATAACCCACATAGGGCCTCCAAATGATGTCTACACCGGACAACCCCTCCAATAACCACCTATAGTAGGTTACATCATGCATCACCCTACCCACTTGAATCTCTCCAATAACCGGCACCCATCACCTGTAGCCCACCCAAAAAAAACCTAACTCAAAAGCATTAGCCCGAGGCATACCAACTGGGTGCACACACACAATGTGCTCATATGCCTAACAATGTAATAGGAAAGTGCAGCACAAACTAAACCTCTGCATCCGCCCATACACCCATAGGTCCTTGTATAGCTGCACTAAGAATGTTGGTGCCCATGCAAAATAAGTCTGGTCTATCACCATATCCTGCAAGACCCCCATCAATGATCACAGGAATCTCCCATCCTCTACATCTAGTAGTGTAAAGTAGCAGACTACCTCTATTGAAAACATAATCAACCTCGTCTCCTTTGGATGGGCTTGGTACATCTCTCCATAGCTCAAGTTGGCATTGTGGAACCTCAACTCCGTCAACCCCTCGCTAAAGACTGTCAGCATCAACTCCTCATAAACTTCTGAGGAGATCGAGTATACCTACATCCCCACTATCAGTAACTGTAGGATCCTGTACACATCCTCTAGGGTGACTGTGATCGCACCCGTTGATAGATGGAATGTGTTGGTTGCCAAATCCCATCTGTCAATGAGGGCGACCATCAAACTAGGCTGCTGGACTACATGCCGGTAGGGCCTGACCCGAATCAGGCCAACCATAGAAACATGCCACCAATCCTCAGCTGTCACACCTCCTTAAACTGTCACGAGTAGGGGCGGCACCCTATCTCACATCCACAGCTCAGTCTCTCACCTGCATCCAACAAAACATCACATTAATACAACTTGATCATACCCACAATCACTCTTGACACTTCACCTACACTTATTACCCTCCCTCTTTTTCCCCTCACAACTTACCTTCTTATCACATATTCTATCTACCCACCCCAACCCTCACCCACTATCGATCATACCATACCTCTTTCAACCTCTTACCCATGCTTTGTTTTTCATCAACAACATCTTCCTTTCCCACTATCTATCTCACCCAACCATCACAAAGCTCTGTTGGCCCCTTTTTCCCCACATGTTGACTGGTACCAGGTTACTTATAACTGACCACGGTCTATCCCACACTGGCATCGGTCACCTTATCTGTGACTAGTACCAGTTCGACACCACCAATGTCGGCCACCCCCTTGACCGATGCCGGTCACTGTCGCACAAAAATCAGTGACCACCCAAAGCCCCTTTTCCCAAAAACCACTACCTTCTTCTCCACATTCCTATCTACCTCTACCCTCATCTCCTCCCCATCCCTCATATAGCTAACCACACCTCTACCCATTCCTATTCTACCTAATTTTCCTTCCCCAATTCAAAATCCCTTTTCCCCCCAAAAAATCATTTTCCCTCCCTAACCTATCTACCCAATCTACCTTCAAAACCAATACAAGAGATTTAATTTTACCTCATCATGCTTTTGTCTCCATGGTGGCACATCGAGCCACTATACTGGTGGTCCACCCGATCCCTCTCCTACCTCTGCCATATCCAATAACCAAATCCAATCCTCCTGATCTCCACCCAATCATAATCAATCCACCTGTGGCTCATGAGCCCGTCTACCTGGCTCCTCTAACTAACAGGATCCCTCCACCTCAGCAAGATATTTCCCCCTCGTATTTTTCAACTAACAAAGCACAACTCATTGAATGCTCTATCATTTTCACAAAATCCAAAATGTACAAATGAATCTGTATTATACGGATTTTTCTTTTGTGTACCCACGTTGACCTAACTGATGCCGGTTACAACTAAACTGACATCGGTCATGTGCCCTAGCTCACCATGGTCAGTTATACCAAGACCGACATCAGTCATCTACCCCAATAAACCATGATCATATTACCTACAATCGTCCCCGGTCATGTATGACCGGCATCGGTTACCTATCATATTCTTGCCCATTCCCCATCGCTCACCCCACTTAACCACCGTTTACCCTTACCCACCGTTATTTAAAATAACCTCCATTCATACCTTACCTATACACATCCTTAATTACATTTTGGGACTTAATATTTTACCCATATCTCGGCTCTACCTGTGCCATGACCTAGCTACCTGGAACATTGCTAGTGACCTGTGAACTAATGTGCTCGTTATACCTTGCGACACTGTTACCCGTGTTGTTTGACCTAATGACCTTACCTTGCCTCTTGTCATGACCATTTATCCTAACCCAACCTTTGGTGTACCGGAACATACCTAAACATTCATGCACCTGACCTGCGAAGTGCTTCCACACCATATCCTATACCTTGGATACTGGAATCACCTCAACCTTGTTTGGATAAACATATCAACCTTAGAGAATGTAGAGTTTGCATGCTCTTAAACCTAGTATCGTGCTGTAGTTTATATGTGTGCGTGTGTTTTGAATTTTACTATCTTTTGACCCTGACCCATTACCTGGATTCCCTGATTGGACCTTTACCCCTTTACCACCGTTGTCCACCTTTCTCTTCATCACATTCACCTTTTATCAAACCACGCACCCAATTCTGCCTTCTACCTCATCAATTCCTGGTTTGAGAGGGATCACCTTCACCCACACATGGGGAAACCACATCTTATTTTTGTCAGCGTCACTTACCAATACAAGCTACACAACAAAAAGAGGCAAAATGTAGACACCAAAATTAGGTCACACACTCCCTTGACCCTTCGTTAAATAATCAACTTGAGCACACTCACCTAACCATGGCCCCTTACACCCCACACTAATATTAATTTAATTAATTTAAGTAAATTAATCCATTTCCTCATAATATATATTATTTAATTATCCTAATTAAGATAATTCCCACACCACCACCTCACCTATACAACTCACCTAGCCACCTCACCCTAAGCGTATTCCTAGTATGTTTTCATAACTAACTAAGACCTAACTAAACCCTAAAAATCAAAGCCTACATCCCCTCTAACCACATTCCCACATAAGGAAAAGGTAACTTGCGCTATTTCCCAGATGAATAGAGAGATTCGGCAGAAATCATTGTCATGATCTCCCATTTTTAGTAAACCTAGGGAATCTCGCCCTAACCAATGCCGGTCACTGGTCCCAGAAACATCGTCGGTCACCTTTTATTCCCTTTGGTAACATTATTTCAAGGTTAGCACATTTCTAAGAGCAAGAAAGGAGACCAGAGCTACATGTAAATGAAACAAGCATCCTTTTACGAATCCATACATTTGAAGCCATCACCAGCATCAATCAGAGAGCCATTGCACTCTAGGAAAGTACCACCACAGGGACCATACATGTATTCTCTGATCAACCACCTCCACCACTTAGCCATCAGATCCTTAACATAGTAAGTATGGCCCTAATCAGTATAGTTTATTTCAGTTAGTAATCTTTATTACTCATGTTATTAATCTATTCTTTGCATACTTATTGCTTCATCACCCACTTGCTTGAAAATCCAAAGATCCCTTCACCCACATCACCAAATCTCCTATTATTGCCTAATGTATACTTCTGAGCATACCTAAGATCTCCACATACCCCCCATTCACACACCCAAACTATACTCGACCTCATATCACCCCTACCATTTAACCTATTTTGAGTTTCTTTCATTCCGACCATATCGACGCCGGTTACCCATAACCATCATTAGTTATACCTAAAATGGCATTGGTTGCATTCATCTGACATCGGTCTTTGTGTTGTACACCTTGACCAAGAATAGACCCAACAACCACCCTACCAATTGACCTAAATAACCCAGAATCTGACCCTGACCAATCCTAGAACCTTGGCAGACCCCTCACCTCTCAGATCCAGCTATAGCTTATCCTGTTGTGATTGGATTTACTTATTGTATTTGAATGAGATACCTAAATCATATCAACTACGGTAGGAACTTGTTTATTTCTTGCATTAACTTGTTTTAAAAAATGGATTGATAACCGTCTAGGAAGTATCACACTTCCCAGAACTAGCATATGCTAGGTAGTCCACTTTCATACATCATTTAACTATATTTTGTGGTCTTGTTTTGTATTGCAGGTAGTTCCTCCTAGCCAAAAAGAAGCTCTCACATTCAGCTGTGGTTCAAGAAGTCAAAACCCATGCAACAACATCAATTGACCAGCATTTAATAGGTATTCCTCCTAGTCCCTTACCCTTATTTGTTTCGTCATTTCGAAAAGGTAAAAAAAATTGAAACGTCGAGGACCAATAATACCAATCAAATATTTCATCACATGGGCCAAAAGGCTCATATCCTTCACCAAATAGTTATTTCCAGCACCCAGTCTTCCTCTTTGGGCCTCAAGTTTACCCAATATCAACTCAACTATGGCATGTGAAAAATATATGGAATCTTTAGGTTTGGTAGAACATATCCATGCAAGTTAGATCTCATGAAACATTCATTTGTTCAGAGCACAACTAATTTCCTCTTCTCTAAATTAAGTTATCCAGAAACCTGTTTTAGAAACTCAACTAGTTTGCACCCATATGCCACTTCAAAGACCTAAAAATTCCTTCCCTAACATTAAAATTCAACCATCTTCACTTTCCTGGTGAAAGAAAGAATCAACTCAATAATCACATGCTTCAACCAACTCATTCTTTCAACCCATGCAATATTGTCCATAAAATCAAGAGACCTTCATCTCCACAAACTAACCTAGATGATCCAAAAAATATAATCATCATGATAAAAAAACTTATACCACTAAAACTCCCTCTGAATCTTCTTTCCAAAACATATTTTAACTCCTTCCAACTCCAAGTGGAATGCCTTCAACCAAGCTCATCTCCACAAAATTCTTTAAACTACCCCAAAACTGCCCTTTGACTAGTCTTCACAAATAGGGCACACTTTGTAATTTTTTATGCATTTTCATGATATAAAACCACCATTTAGATCATGAAAAACCATATACTAAAAACAATGTCTATTTATTTTGCAACTCCTTTGGAGAACCTTGTCCCAAATTTAACTTCTTCGGATATAATCTTATTTGAGTGTGCTACACTCATCACCATAACCACTACCATACCTTTCTAGAAACTTGAAGGAGTCATATACATCACCCAATCATCATCCATGCTCTATAAATAATTTTTTTGGCACTTAGGATCATTATATCTCCCATCACTTTTGAGCTAGGGTTTCAAGCACATAATAAAGTTGTTTACCTTCTTAACATTCATTCATAAAATTTGATGATGAAATGACCTAATTGTTTTTAAAACCTTCTAGACTCAATTTAAAAACATCTATGAAAGCCAAAAGTTCCCTTGCAAATCACACAATTTAGGGTGAACATCAGAAGGTGCAATTTGAGCAAGAAAACACCCTTTCTTGGACCCTATTTCACGCAAACTAACTTATCTTGTATATTTTTCTTTAGAATGACTCAAAATATTTCTCACACCTATAGGATTTATCTTTTCATCATCTCCAATCATTATAATGTCACAAATATCTCTCTAACTTCTCAGTCCATCACATTTACATGACTAGCCCTTAGGGTTTTACATATTCAAGGATAGTGTCGACTAAAAAAACATCATAATTCAGCATGAAACTTCTCCAAAAGTTCCTAATATACCTGAAACACCATGTATGACATCCTTTAAATATTCTATGAGATCAAATATCTCTGCATCTCAACATCATGCCTCCTAGACCCTAGACTTGGTCTAGATGAGCACCTGAAACTTCATCTTAAACCTTTATTTTCATTTGGAAACTCATGTGAGTTTTTAGAAACTCCCCAAGAATGCATTACATTCTGCTAACATTCTCCTTAAGCTATAAATAAGCTCCAACCATCATGCTCTGTCACCTAGACTAGCTAGGACACTTGATTAGGCTTGCTAGAACAAGTCATTCTTATTGAATCACCTCATGCCATAATATCAACCTCAGACTCTCCATGTCACCATCACACTTAGAATCAAGTGAATCTACTCCATCATCCTCTTTTAAATTAATGGTCTTTTACATCAATGAAAACACCTAGAACACAACATGCCGATAATCTCCCCATTTGTCATTGATGGAAAACCTCCTAAACGTCTCCCCCTTTTTACATTAAGACAAAATATAAGGAATTTCATGCCCTGAAAAAAAATACAACCCATGTTATAGGAGAAATTTCTCTTCGCAGGCTAATGCTGCCACTAAGCTAGGGTTTGATATTTGGATCCTTGAATCATCAAATTTTGGATTGAAATTTGAAAGAAAATAGTGAGGAAAGTGTTTGAAATTAGGACACTAAGATAGGGGTGAATCAATGTCTGTTCAACTTTTACCTCACAAAATGATTAAATAAAATTAACTATGTAGTAGGTGGGGATAATTAATCTTAGCTATGAATAACTATAATAAAGTAAATAAATGCAGTAAACAAAGTATGAAAATGATCTAAGTAACTATGTAAAATAAAATTCTAACCCTAATGTGCAAGAAGGAAGAGGAAAGAACTCAACTGAATAGAAGATGCTCATAGGAAAGTTTCACTGTGATGACTAGAAAATATGGAGGTATCAACGATTGTGCAGGAGTCCTGAAAAGGATGGATTTGGAGTATCTAATTGGACTGGAGCACTTGGAGAGGGATTGGGGTGCCTACGAGCGCTTTGGTCTGTAATCTGAGCACCCTGGTCTGTGTAGAATCTGTAAAACTGATTTTCACTGGTTTGAAAGATGGTTTGAAACACTTGTTGTCTATCACATCAAGTTCATTTTCCCATGTCAGATGTCACAAATAATCCAAGATGAAAGAAAGACTTGCAAGACACCAAAACAAACATAACCCTAAAAAAGAAAAATTCATATCAAGGGGTCAAATTAACGTCATTTTCCAAAATGGTGGACTTACTAACTGAGAAATGCACTGCATCTTAGACCCGATGTAGTTCCATGTGCAAGTGTGTGTGTGTGTGAATATTCCCTAGGTTTCTCTTATGCAAGTTGCACTTTGTGAAGTAGCAAGTAATAACTATGTATAGAAGATATAATAGAATATGTGCGCGAAATAGAATAGAACCCCTCCCCTATGAAGTGTGATGCATATGTCTTAGCCTTGTGCCTTGATGATGGAGCTATGTGGATACAAATGACCTCCAATGTAATAGATGGATGCATCCCTAGATGAGTGATAGTAATGAATGATATTATGTCCCTCATTATGGTCTCATAACATTATATTTATAGAGTTACCTTAGTCTAATTTCATAATTAACCCCAAAAAGACTAACCACAAGAAGGAAAAGATCTCAAATGGCTATAAATATCCCAAAAATTGGCAGGAAAGTGCCAAAAGGACTAGGGCACCCACAAGTACCCCAATACTAATCTGGGTGCCCCAATCAAGGCTAAAGTAACGCCGGATGACAGAAGATAACTAGGCATTATGGGTACAAGAGCTCAGTAATGAGGAAATAAAATAAAACAATATCACCAAAATATGGGGTTAATTAGTACTTTCTTCACTTGAGAACCTTCTAAATAGTAGTATGAGACTAGGATAAATAATGTCTAAAGTTCATGATTTTGTGACTACATTTTTCCCATACTTTATGTTTGTGAGCGGAAAGCTCACTAACATAAAGTAGATAGAGATGCCTACCTGATGTCCATGAAGAGTGTAGTAGAAATGTGTTGAAGAACTAGATAAAGTGTCGAATGAAAAAAAGATGGAGGAGCGTGGAAACTAAAGATGAAAAATGTACAAAGAAAAAGTGATGAGAGTGAACCTAGGGTGGAACACGTGTGTAGATGTTGTGGTGTGTGATGTACCTACATGGTTACTAAAGTGTGTCTTGTCATGAAGGATTTTTTTACGTTGTTGTTTTTTCCCCCCATTTGATTGCTTATTTTTCATACAAGCAGACTGTACGTACCCCAAAATTGTAAGGTACTGTACTGCGGAACGGTGTAATAAGTGCCCCAATGATGATACAGGTTTCTTCGCAAGGTGTTCGGGATCCAGAGAAGCTTTACAGATATGCGTTAACATCCCGCATGCCCCGCTTAGCCCCCGTGTGCTTTGTTTTCCCTATTTTTCCCTCTTTTCTTGGCTTTTTCGTCTTCAGTGACGAAACTACCGCCCTGAACAGGGCGGCGGTCCTGTAACCACCGCCCTGAGCAGGGCGGCGGTCCTGTGCGCGTTTTCCAGAACGATCTTTTGACGTGACCCACGTGAAATATCACGACTCACCAGCTTTTCTTTCCGACTTGAGCATGCATTAATGTTTTTGGTCCCCTGGAATAGTGTTTTTCTTTTGTTTAATGTTTAGGAGTTCAGTTTGGATTTGATTTTTGGATGTTTGGATTCCTATAAATGCATGGTTTGTGCACATGCAAATGGCCTTTGAATTTTGCTCCAAAGTTTGCTCTTGAATTTCTTGTTACAGCAGATTTAGTTTTCCTTTTCTTAGAATTCTTGGTTTTCTCATCGAGTGCTTTGGTTAGTATTGTGTTGCAGCTGGTAAGCCACATATCCAACTTGTGCAAGTGAAAACATTATTTGGGCCACCATTTTTCACTCCAACTTTCATGTTTTCAGTGCTGTGGTCTTTTTAGTTTGCTTAGGATTGGTAGCATAGTTTGTTGCAGGTTTGTTTTAGCTTTGTGTTGCTGTTGGTAAGCCACAGATCCAACTTGTGCAAACAGTATTATTGTTTTGGAGTAGAATAGTCTAGGCAGCCATTAAAGTTGCAAGTTTTGCTCTTCATACAGACTAGTTTCAGGTTCTGGACGCTTTTGTTGCATGATTCGCAGTAGACCCCGCTAGGAATTGCATAGGCCAAGCTCTATACTCTTGCGCTATCCCTCTCCTATCCGCATTCTATTCTGTCTGCATTCTAAAGGCTGTCCATTGATCCAAATATCTATTCCTATTGATGCAAGCATTCCACGCTTTTCTGGATTCACGTGAGCACAAAGAACGAAGAGATCATACTGAGGGAACAAGAACACACACACCGTCGGATTCGCCACTGTTCTGCGAAATCCAGGTTCCATCTTTCAAAGTTTTAGTTAGAACTTATCAAATAAAGTAGTTAATCACTTTATTTCAGTTATTTCTATTCTCGATATTGCCAGGGAGGTTGTGGGGATTGATAGTTTCTGAGAAACTATGATTCATTCCTCACTTCTGAGGTAGGATCGAGAATCTTGCAGATAGATTAGTTATTTCGTTGTTTAGAATAGATATACGAAATTGCACAGACAAATAGCTACACTCGGCTATTTTGTTTGTTTTACGTTGTTAGCTTAGTTGTCAATTCTAAATATTTTAAATAGCTGCTTTCTTATAATTTGCCAGAAAATACAAAAAGAAATTATATATGCTAGGAGTGTACTTAGATTTTACTTTATTATAGTTTGTTTCATTACTGCTTTTGCATGACAATTACGGGACCTAGGGAGCCCAGGGAATACATTTTCGAGCCAATTGTGCCCCAACCCAATATCGTAGTAGCGGTAACTGACATTGACCAAAACCTTAGGATACAAGTCTTCCAAACAACAACGGACTTCCAACAGATCAGGTCACAGTTGAGAGGGTTAAACGTAGAAGATGACCAAGCACACACATTCTGGTCAAATCAGCCAAACTACAGGTTATCCTAGAAAACATCCGCATGACTGTAGAGGGATTTGAAAGAGAACAAATATTCGGGTGCGATCCTTTAGTTCCACAGCCAGACGCTGGAGACACCCTTATAGATATAGATACCAGTTTAAGAATTCAAGTTGCTAGAACACCTGTGAGGTATTCTGAGAAAATCGCACAATTACTGATTTTAAACGTAGAGGCCGAAAAAGCTTATGACTACTGGATACTAGGGATTAGAACTTGATCTCACGTATGACCATAACAGGACCACAACAACCAAGAGTCTACGGTTGTGATCCACAAATCCCACAGCCTAACGAATCCACAAGTCAATTAGATATAGACACTGGCCTACGTACATTAGTATTTCAGTCTACTCCGATTCCACCTATCATCATTCAACAGTTGTCCCTACTAGACACAACAGCTAACAAAGCTAGAGAATTTTGGACTAGGCCAGAGAATCGTTCATAGAGTTGACTATATTCACCATATGACCCTATCAGGAGAAATACACGAAACCATCCCGGGTCATTTTCCACGCATCCCACAACCCATAGATCGAATCACGCCAGAGCTCGATATTGATTAGAGCCTTCGAGCAGTCATCCTCGCTGATCGATCTATCACACCAGTCCAAGTTAGAAGGGCCTTCTTTGCCTTAGATTCGCAAATACCATTAGTGCGTGTCGAAGACATTAGACTCCCCAACTAGTTTGTCTGCATATTCTACCCCCACCGGCTGTCTCGGCACGACCTCGGGAGGTCGGGTACGTGGAAGAGTCACTTGTTGATTCTCACGCTCGCCTGTTGCTTTTCCGACGTACAAAATTGGTGAACCCGACGTGAATCAAATAATTATTTCACCTTCTCTTTGGGAAGTTTCATCTTCTCTCTTTCACCTTCACTCTTTCCCATTATTCTGCGGGGTATTCATATACCCCCAGAATATGTCGGGATTCGATGCATATGGCAGACCCCTCTTGGGTCTTGAGGCATACTACGCCCAACAGAATAGGGAATCATCACCCTCGCTCTCAGTATGGGGTGACAATTATTCAACTAATCAGTTGTCAACACAAACCCCAGGAATCAGATATAGTTCATCTTTTCAAACTGAGGAGTTAGATCAACTCGCTCAAACACAAACAAAGCCTTCAGGCTCAAACAATATGACATTGACTGGAGAATCTACTTCATCACCTCAGGTGTTACTTAGACCACATATTAGCAGACAATCAGATCCATACTTAGTTCTAGATGACGAATACTCAATACATTATCCTAGGAATGAACAACGCTCTCAAGGCATGTACCCACCTGTAGGAATTTTGCAAATACAGCCCGAGTTCTCTCCTCAAGAAAATACCTCTATGCCATCACATATAGAAAATACTCTCAGAAATGCTTGGCAGGATAGTGATCAGTTCATAGCAGGATATCACATACCTCCGCAAAGCCATGTTATACAACAAACGCCACCAAGGCACGATATCGTGACTTCACCAAACGAAGTCATTTCAACTCTAATAAAAAAGGTTAGAGGATTAGAACTTGCCCAAGCAAGTCAAAATTCAAAATTCATACAAACAGGGAGTTCCAATCCTTCGCACCATCCTCACCAAGTAGATCTCCTCACAGGAGTAGGAACGTTAGGTATGACTCCTCAGTATTCACAACAAGTACCAACTAGACCCACTATCGCTAGCACAGTTCCTCCTGGTCCGGTACAGAGCAATCCATTTCTGGATAGTACCCCTTCGTACTTAAACATGTACTCCAAATCGCCACAAGGAGATATGTACTCATCCCCCGGCATGTTTGCTCCAATGCAGGGACCTCCTTATGCCCCTGCCAACGCGTACGTTATGCCATATCAACAACCTGTTCCGCCACCACCTCCTCAACAGGCACCATCAATGGTTGAGACGTATGCAATAGGGACTTATTCAGAATATTTAAAGGAGCCCTTAGATTTCGCCATAAGAAGCGTTATGCTTCCAAGGCCTCTGCCCGATTTGCCCAAATTCAAGGGTGAAGGAGATCCAAACGCGCACATCAAAGCCTACGCTACAGCCATACGAGAATTACTCCCTTGGGACGGGGTTGTTGCTAAAATATTTCCCAAAACCTTGGAAGGCATCGCTCTCGATTGGTATTATAGAATACCTGAAGCTTCCATACATTCATTCAAACAACTTGTGTCTGAGTTCATCAAGGCCTTCGACATGAACAAACTATTAAGGACAGGAATCAGGGAGTTCTTGCACATCAAGCAAGAACATAACGAGTCTGTCGCCCATTTCATCCAAAGGTGGCGCACAGTCCTTTATTCCTCGGCAAGCGCTCCAAACATGGATCAGATGGAGCTATGTGATTTATTCCTTCATTCTCTTAGCAGAGAAGTGAAGGAAGAAGTCTAGAAGTTCCCACTAAGGACTTATGACGAGGTACTTGAGAGCGCTCTGCGAATTGATCAAGCAGCGATAGATAGTGGCCGTAAGACGTATGGAGCAAACGGGAGGTTAATCACCTCTACTCAAAATACTACAACCACCACAAGCGTCAATCAAGGACCCAAAATCCTTAATAAAAATCGTGGGGTAACAACAGATGGGGTAACTGACCAGCCCAAGAGGGTAAATGTCGTTAATACTCCGTCACAAACAAACAACCAAAGAAACAACAATTTTACCCCGACGATCAATACGGTGGATTTTAATAATCCACAACAACAACAACGGCGAAATCCCATGCAAGGATCAAGCCAAAACTCCTTTGGTTATCAAAACCAAAGTCAAAACCAGAAACAAAACTTTGGTCCTAATAGGCAACAATTTGATCGGAATTTTAGGCCACAATACACACCAAACCAACAAAACGGGAATTACAACCCCAATTCTTATTGTGGTTTCCATAAAATTCAAGGGCATGACACTAGAACGTGCCGTGATTACAACAAATTCATGCAACGCTTGCCAAATGAGCAAAAACAATTCTTCATGGATATGTTCTTAACAGATCCTACGTCACCAACGGCAAATACCTTCGCAGGGGCAGTTTCCCCTCAGAATGCCCCTCTCAAGATCTTTAATGATCCACTCCCAAATCATGATAGCAATAGGTTGAAACCAACTGGAACAAACAAAGGTGCAATAACAGGAAACAACGATCACGAGGCTTCGACTTCACTAAATCCGTTAGTCGCGCCACAACTAGGAAGTCAACCACGACCTAAGGTAGTTGGATTAGTAGAGTTAGATTCCGAATTACCCGTTGAAGCAATTACGAGAACACGAGAGTATTTCTCTCAACCAAGTCCAAGCCACCTGCCGGAAACAGATAACATCCAGCAAACTGTAGCAAAACCTATGGGTGCTTACGATCTAATTAATGATCTAACAAAAACCTTCTCGCATATTTCATTCCTTGATTTACTAAAGAATTCCCCTGCTCACAGGGCTGCTCTTTTAGAGGTGTTAGGTTTGGGTCATTTAGTTAGTATCACTCCACCACCGGAAGCGCAAGTAAATCATATAGACTTTGATGTTTATCCACTGGGACAGGCGGATAGGGATGTTGAATTCATATTCGAAATAAGTAAAATGCCTACAGATGCTGAGATTGCACGCCGAGGTGATCCAGCCCTACACTTGCAAGTACAAGTTTATAATAACTATGTAAAACGGGCAATGGTTGATGACGGGGCTGCAGTTAACATAGTCCCTTTCTCTTTTCTCCAAAAATTGGGATATGGAGAAACAAACTGTTCTACTACACGAAATACCTTGAGAGGCTATGATAGCCTTAAAGCCACATCGACAGGAACTATAATACTACCGGTCACCTTAGGACCTAAAACAATCCTGACTGAGTTTTATATTATAGATCGGGAAACTAACTATAATATGATCCTCGGCCGGCCCTGGATACATCGAATGAAGGCAATCCCTTCCACGCTATTTCAAGAAGTAAGATTCCTGCATCTGGGAAAGGTATTTGTAGCCAATGGTGATCCAAAGCCATTTGACGTACACCTAGCTGATTTAAAGAAAAGACCAGGTATACACTCAGAATTCGAACTTCCAACAAACCAACTTAACAAACCCTCTGACCCAAAGCCAGAGGAAAAGTTGATACCTACGACGGATCTTGAAACTACCAACATAGCCAAAACAATTCCAACCCCTAAAGGTAAAACTAAAGAAATAGTATCATTAGGGACTACTGCAAAGATCGTTGAGTTGATAGAACAAGATTCACCAATGTTCTTACCATTCGATTCAGTAGGTATCGGATTTTCCCTAGGTGTTGGTTCCTTGCCAGCAGAAGATCTCTGTATGGTAGAAGTAGAGTGTGCAACCTCAGCAGATACACCTACATCCATACTCCTGGCTAAGTATTGGACTCTCCATTTCGATGGAGCTAAATGCCGTTATGGAGCGGGGGCAGGTATAATTCTGACCTCGCCCGAAGAGAAGGTCCTCCCATTCTCTTTTAAATTAAACTTTGAATGTACAAACAACGGCGCTGAGTACGAAGCCCTCCTCCTTGGCCTTACCTTAGCCAAAAGAATTGGTATTGATAATATCAGAGTTTTAGGAGACTCACAATTAGTGGCAAACCAAGTTTCAGAGGTATATGAAACTAGAGCCGAACACTTGCAACTTTACAAAAACGCTGTATTAGATTTAAGCAAGGCGTTCAACTTCATATCCATTGAAGCAATTACGCGAGAGAAGAATCTTCTCGCTGATTCAATAGTAACTTCGGCATCACGCTTCACTCCAAGCAATGAGCTAGAAGATACTCATTTCACGGTATCCATTCGTAACGAACCATTAATAAAAACAATGATGAATCCTCTTTCAAACGGAAGTGAATCTACCGTCCTAGACCATATTGGAAATGATGCGGCTACTTTGGATTACTTAAATGCCTTTGCAGCACTACATCTCTCCTATCACACGCTAGATTTATCTCTGATCCCGCATTCATCTTCCTACTTCAGAAATCCTGTAACGAATCTTCCCTCACAAAAAGAACCTAATATATACGCGGTGGAAAACGTGGATGATATAGATCTACCTCCGGCACCACCTGAGTTCGAAGAGGGTAATGCATCTTTAATTGAAGAAACAATCGATGTCAATATCGGAACGGAAGATGAACCGAGAATTTTAAAGCTAGGTTCTTCGTTAACCCCAGAGGAAGTGGAAATACATACTCAAGTTCTCAAAGAACATCAGAAGGCATTTGCATTTAATTACAAAGAGATGACAGGAGTCGCACCCCACATTGCGGTGCACAACCTCGTCACTAGATCAGATGTAAAGCCTATTAAACAGAAATCAAGACCCATGAAGCCCAAAGTAGCTCTCATGGTAAAAGAGGAGGTGATAAAACTCCTCCAAGTAGGATTCATCAAGCCAGTTGACTACTCCCAATGGGTATCCAACATCGTTCCCATTCTCAAGAAGAATGGAAAAATACGCATCTGCATAGAATTTCGAGATATCAACAAAACGTGTCCTAAGGACGACTTCCCATTACCATCCATGGATGAAGACGCTTACAGAGAAGCACGTCTTTCTCAATTAGAAAGCCTGGATGAAGCTAGGTTAGATGCTGAACAACGACATAGAGTCTATGCCGACCGGATGTGCCGGCAGTACAACAAGAAGGTCTATGAACGTGACATATACGAAGGTGACCTAGTTCTAAGGTTAGACAGCCAGGTCGACAAGAAGACTAGCGAAGGAAGGAAATTCCGGCCCAAATGGTTGGGCCCGTACCAAGTCACAAAGGACTATGGAAATGGTGCATACCTCTTATGCACGCTAGAAGGTGAGGAGTTTGGCGAAACAGTCAATTCTCTCCACCTCAAGCGTTTCTACGTGTAAGCAGCTAACGCTACCTATATAACTATTTACATTACATCTTCATATAGATTTAGATCATTTTGTCCACTTGTTCTTACACAAATTGTGATCAAGGAATCTATTCTCAAAGTAATTCATTACAAACTCATGATGTTGTTGGCACAAAACTTTCTAATCATATCTTCTCCAGTTTCACGATATCATCAATCACTTCAGAATCTTTTATCAAATAAAATCAAACATGACGAAGTCTTAACGGTAACCATACCAAGATCTGCAAGTTTGTTCTCGCTTTGATTTCTTCTTAGGATAGGTGTCTTGCCTATGGTCTGTTCTAGAAGCTTCATGGTGTCACATCTATCCCATATACACATCTCTTTGGAAACAAGCATATACTGACATTTTACTCAAATAGACAAGTCAAGAAGTGATTAAACAGAAAATTTTATTTTTACACATTTCCTTGCCCCACCAACCTTCAGTGATGAGCTTGCGTCTCTTACTAGTGACGTAGGGTTGGGAAAGGATGGAAATGCCGTTACTCGCCTATGCCTTGCCCACGGTGATAAACCCATGTTTCTTACAGGTAGCATGGGGCAAAGTGTAGGGGGTCCTCTAAACAAAGTAAATGTTAAAAGGACATAAACAATCAATTCAAACTTTGAGTCAATAACGAATGAATCAGATGTTCAAAAATTCCAAGAGAGTTAAAAATCCTAAAAACCCAGATTTTGTCTACTATGTGGCCATCTACGGGTCTAAGTCTGGATAAACCGCAAAGCAAGTTGCATCCAAAACTATGAAGTCATTCAGGTAGAATAAAGCTTGTAGTTTTCATTTGGTTCCACCAAAGCTTCGTCTGTCTTTCACCACTATCACTTCACCATATTCCATAACTTGCGCCCTTCTTGGCTCTTGGTGATGAGCCCTCGCATCTTACTAGTTGCGTGGAGTTAGGAGTGGGGCAAGTTAATCTATTCATCATACTGATTATTTTCATCACTTTGCCAAAAAAAATCATGAGGTATCCAAATTGCTCACAGAAACTAAGATTTAAGATCACAATATATCTACCAAAATCATGTATCAACATCATGAAACACAAAAAGAAAGCAAACATTTGCATCATCTGTTTTCCATTGCATACATTCTAGAAAGCATATAATACATACATCATAGTATACACGAAGCAGTTGGAAATAAAGAAAGTAGAATACAAATGACAAGTTTTTGATCCAAAACCGACGCATATATATAAATAATATCAAAGTTTATATACAATGCCATCATGCACTAGGCATGGTCAAAACGCTCAAAGAGCCCGTAATACACAAAAGAATCTAAATACAAATACAGAAAGCCAAGTGGCCTCTCAACCCCTGCGCGATCCCGCTGAAGGTGCGCGCCCTCGCCTAGGACTCCGGCTACGCTGGCGCTCTGAATGGACGGAGGGCTCGAGGTCCCTAGGGACAGTCGTAGTCTCGCCATGAGAACGGCTCCTCATAAGAAGCTCGGCTGTCCTATAGCCTGCCAACTCTGTACGGAGAGTTGACACCATCTTGGCCACATGCCAAACGGGAGCAAAGATGTCAGTGTGCCTGCCGGCTGCTGAGGGCTCCCCGGCATCCACAGATAACTCCGCACGGGTCTTATCCATAGGGATCATCAGAGAATCGACGCAAACCCTACGGATTAGATCCCGCCACTCATCAACAGTCTCTGCAAAGCAAAGAAAGAAAAACGAATTAGGAACCAGGCAAGAGGTTAAAGTGTACACAATACAAATATAAGGAGAGTTAACATTCAAAAACAAATCCTAAAACAAACAAGCATTGAAAGGAGGAGAGGATAACTTACTCGGATCGCCAGGCCTCCAAGATGGGTCGCCAGGGCCAGCACCTGCTGCTGATGCCACTGCTGACTAAGGGTCTGCTCCTGTGGTAGGGGCAACATGGCACCCAACAACGGACTCATCGTCTCCACCATGGCCTCAGGAGAGTGGCTCCTCAGAAGCCACAGTCTCTCTCTCTTCACTCTGCTCCTCCCTCTCTGCCCACAGAATGTCCTGAGTATCATGCCACTCAGGATCACTCTCGTCCCTCTGCTCCTCTGACCCTCCCTCTGTGTGCTCCTCAGAATCGGAGTCAATATCTATGGGGTCGTCACTGTTATGAGCAGGACCTGCAGCAATCTGAAGTAATGGTGCCTGAGGCGCACCAGCTCTCCCTCTGGCCCGAACTATCCCCCTGGCTATAATAGGAATGCCAGGGGTAACCACTGTCCAACCACGGCCTCTAGGCCCCCCTCTAGCCTCTCGGACTGATCTATAAACAGGTGCTACTGGAGGAAGCATAGCCGCGTATGGGAGGCCAAACTGCTGAGGAACCCTGCTGAAGGGATGTACGTCTACCCGTCCCACACGATCGATAAGCTGCCCTGTGATGGAGCAGGAGACCAATGTCGTGGTCTCCTCTCCCCATATACCGGCCATAAGCTAGTACGGTGTAGCCTCCATGTCTGCCATGGTAAGGGTGGCTACTGGCTGGTGAGGTGCTCTGAGCACTGACATACCTGACCATCGCGCTGCCCTCACCGCCCCGGGATCTGCCACCTCCACGCCTCTGCCATACGGAATGAAGCGCTCATACACCCAACTCATGACTAGAGTGGGGTGGCTCAAGGACTGTCCCTGCAATCGGACCACCCTGTATAAGTCATGGTAGGTGGTCCCCAAAATGTCCGCGCCCCAGGCGTATTTCCGGCCATGTCCCTCTATCTGTGCAATGATGGGGATGGGGCCCCAACAGTATAATAAGGTGTCCCCTCCCTTGTCCCCGATGAGTCTCGAGGCAAGGATCCCCATAATAGCTTGTCGAAAGATAGGGATGGGCAAAGAAGGAATGGATCTGACTCGCACTCCCTTCTTCGGCCCCGTAGAAATGGCTGCATCCCCCATATAACCAGCCCACTGAGCTATCTATGCCCTGGAACTAGCTGTCTCCAGTTTAAGTCTCCTCCCGATGATCGGGACCCCCAGGATGCGGTAAACATCCTCCAAAGTGATGGTCCACTCACCACGGACCCCTGGCAGTCGGAAGGTGTTCCGATCTGCGTCCCAATATGAAAATAGGTCACAAAGAATGTGACTGGATGGAGCAACGTGGGGCACACGCGATATACGCAATATGCCGGCCCTCTGCAATGTGTCCTCCTCATCTGCTAAGAGGGCATCCAATACCCCGGGCAGCCAGTCACACTCTCTCTCCCGGCTCCATCTAATGTACTCCTCTTTTGCCTGCATACACCCAAAAACACACAAGGAAGAGTAAGTTAGTATCTAAACAATATCAAGAGAAGCATAAAAACACGTACAAATGCTAAAAATACAAGTACAAGCTTTCAAAATAGGTTCTTTTGCATTCTGTTCAGAACCGCCGCCCGGAGCAGGGGGCGGTTTTGTAACCGCCGCCTTAAAGACGGCGGTCTCGTGATCGCCGCCCTGTCCAGGGCGGCGGTCGCGGTCCGAAAACCCGCGCGGGTTTTTGGGCTTAAAAAGCCCAAAAAATGCAAAAAATGACTATTTTAATCAAAAATGGGGCCTACCCAGTAGGCGCCCCCCTAGATGGACCCTTTAAACCAAACATTTTTGAAAATAACCCCCCCCATTGCAAAGAATTTAACATTTCAAATCAGAAGGGGGAAAAAACACAAAATTGAAGAAAACCAACCTGTGATCTCGCGGGGTGGCGTTCCGCACGTGGAGGCATGATCTCTATTTCACTGCGGATGTTTTGACTCTACTCGCGTGAGAAACCATCACCGTGGGTCCCAGAGCTCAAAATCTATCAAGTCGACTCGCGCAAATGAATAGGAAAATGGGCCCACTTTCATATATATATCCTTCTGTTTCGTTTTAAAATGACTTTTTCGCAGGTTCGGAGCGTTGACGGAGGTAAGTTTCTATCCTCGCACTAATGGTACATCCTCTTCCCCTATTGTTTTAGCGTTTATTTTCCAAATTATTGTATCTATCTGCACTTGAGTTCTCTTTTCATTTTGCAGGTGGCGGGAATTTTGGATGGCGTCATTTCGACACACGGACGCGTAAGGTATAACTTCTAACTTCCCATTTCAGGACGGCCATACTCGGACCCACCGTTTTACGCCTCTTCATGGCTAAAACACTTCTCCGAGGGGGCAATATGTATGTACCCAAAATTGTAAGGTACTGTACTGCGGAACGGTGTAATAAGTGCCCCAATGATGATACAAGTCTCTTCGCAAGGTGTTCGGGATCCAGAGAAGCTTTACAGATATGCGTTAACATCCCGCATGCCCTGCTTAGCCCCCACGTGCTTTGTTTTCCCTATTTTTCCCTCTTTTCTTGGCTTTTTGGTCTTCAGTGACGAAACCGCTGCCCTGAAGGGCGGCGGTCTCGTGACCGCCGCCCTGAACAGGGCGGTAGTCCTGTAACTGCCGCCCTGAGCAGGGCGGCGGTCCTGTGCGCGTTTTCCAGAATGCTCTTTTGACGCGACCCGTGTGAAATATCACGACTCACCAGCTTTTCTTGCCGACTTAAGCATGCATTAATGTTTTTGGTCCCCTGGAATAGTGTTTTTCTTTTGTTTAATGTTTAGGAGTTCAGTTTGGATTTTATTTTTGGATGTTTGGATTCCTATAAATGCATGGTTTGTGCACATGCAAATGGTCTTTGAATTTTGCTCCAAAGTTTGCTCTTGAATTTCTTGTTACAGCAGATTTAGTTTTCCTTTGCTTAGAATTCTTAGTTTTCTCATTGAGTGCTTTGGTTAGTATTGTGTTGCAGCTGGTAAGCCACATATCCAACTTGTGCAAGTGCAAATATTATTTGGGCCACCATTTTTCACTCCAACTTTCATGTTTTCAGTGTTGTGGTCTTTTTAGTTTGCTTAGGATTGGTAGCATAGTTTGTTGCAGGTTTGTTTTAGCTTTGTGTTGCTGTTGGTAAGCCACAGATCCAACTTGTGCAAACAGTATTATTGTTTTGGAGTAGAATAGTCTAGGCAGCCATTAAAGTTGCAGGTTTTGCTCTTCATACAGACTAGTTTCAGGTTCTGGACGCTTTTGTTGCATGATTCGCAGTAGACCCCGCTAGGAATTGCATAGGCCAAGCTCTGTACTCTTGCGCTATCCCTCTCCTATCCGCATTCTATTCTGTCTGCATTCTAAAGGCTGTCCATCGATCCAAATATCTATTCCTATTGATGCAAGCATTCCACGCTTTTCTGGATTCACGTGAGCACAAAGAACGAAGAGATCATACTGAGGGAACAAGAACACACACACCGTCGGATTCGCCACTGTTCTGCGAAATCCAGGTTCCATCTTTCAAAGTTTTAGTTAGAACTTATCAAATAAAGTAGTTAATCACTTTATTTCAGTTATTTCTATTCTCAATATTGCCAGGGAGGTTGTGGGGATTGATAGTTTCTGAGAAACTATGATTCATTCCTCACTTCTGAGGTAGGATCGAGAATCTTGTAGATAGATTAGTTATTTCGTTGTTTAGAATAGATATACGAAATTGCACAGACAAATAGCTACACTCGGCTATTTTGTTTGTTTTACGTTGTTAGCTTAGTTGTCGATTCTAAATATTTTAAATAGCTGCTTTCTTATAAATTGCTAGAAAATACAAAAAGAAATTATATATGCTAGGAGTGTACTTAGATTTTACTTTATTATAGTTTGTTTCATTACTGCTTTTGCATGACAATTACGGGACCTAGGGAGCCAAGGGAATACATTTTCGAGCCAATTGTGCCCCAACCCAATATCGTAGTAGCGGTAACTGACATTGACCAAAACCTTAGGATACAAGTCTTCCAAACAACAACGGACTTCCAACAGATCAGGTCACAGTTGACAGGGTTAAACGTAGAAGACGACCAAGCACACACATTCTGGTCAAATCAGCCAAACTACAGGTTATCCTAGAAAACGTCTGCATGACTGTAGAGGGATTTGAAAGAGAACAAATATTCGGGTGCGATCCTTTAGTTCCACAGCCAGACGCTGGAGACACCCTCATAGATATAGATACCAGTTTAAGAATTCAAGTTGCTAGAACACCTGTGAGGTATTCTGAGAAAATCGCACAATTACTGATTTTAAACGTAGAGGCCGAAAAAGCTTATGACTACTGGATACTAGGGATTAGAACTTGATCTCACGTATGACCATAACAAGACCGCAACAACCAAGAGTCTATGGTTGTGATCCACAAATCCCATAGCCTAACGAATCCACGAGTCAGTTAGATATAGACACTGGCCTACGCACATTAGTATTTCAGTCTACTCCGATTCCACCTATCATCATTCAACAGTTGTCCCTACTAGACACAACAGCTAACAAAGCTAGAGAATTTTGGACTAGGCCAGAGAATCGTCCATAGAGTTGACTATATTCACCATATGACCCTATCAGGAGAAATACACGAAACCATCCCGGGTCATTTTCCACGCATCCCACAACCCATAGATCGAATCACGCCAGAGCTCGATATTGATTGGAGCCTTCGAGTAGTCATCCTCGCTGATCGATCTATCACACCAGTCCAAGTTAGAAGGGCCTTCTTTGCCTTAGATTCGCAAATACCTTTAGTGCGTGTCGAAGACATTAGACTCCCCAACTAGTTTGTCTGCATATTCTACCCCCACCGGCTGTCTCGGCACGACCTCGGGAGGTCGGGTACGTGGAAGAGTCACTTGTTGATTCTCACGCTTGCCTGTTGCTTTTCCGACATACACAGACCTGCTAGGAGAAAATAATCAATTAGTCAAATATGTATGTATGTATGTGTAAAAATGTAATGTAGAAGACGCATATATATGAAATAATGTAAATGTTAAATTCAAAAATGTAAATGAAAAATGTTAATGGAACATGTGCACCTGATCCATGTCGAGAAAGAGAGTGTATAAGGATATCATGTATTGTGAGTTTTTTGGGTGATCTCGTGTCATAGGACAATTAAGTATAGGGAGGAAACGCTCTGTGTCCTCTAATATTTAACTACTTCCTTGAATATGTGTGTAGAGATCTCTATACATCCTTGTTTTCTGGGAGATTCAACACCACTAATCAAATTAGTATAGAGATGCACACCCACTGTAACCTCCAAGCTTCTAACTACTTCCTAGAATGCTAAGGAAACCATGTCCTGTAAAATCCATTGTGTATGGGGTTTGTAGACTGGTCTGAACCCACTTGTTTTATATAATTGAACCAAAATGGTGTAGAATCTTTGTGTTAGTATGTAAAAACCCACAAATAATGCCCCCCTTTGGGGGTGCATTCGACGTCACTGATAGGAGAAATGTGGCCCCAAAAGAGGACCAACCACATGTATGCTATAAACCTATAAAGTGGTTGGTAAAAAAAAAGGCTCACACAAACAAGAAGGCTAGGAAAAGAAAATTGTAAACATGCATGCATATAGAAAACAATGAGTAAGCTACACAAATAGTGTAAAAGCTACCAAGAAAAATAGTAATGTAAACACAAAAGAAGAAAAAGTAAGTTGCACAAAGTGGGCTATAAAAATGGGACATAACTCATGATGTTGCAAGACACGCAAGGCCATCATGTCCGTAAAAAAAGTGTGCACACAAAACAAAGGGATAGGCCCACAAATAATAGCAAATATTTCCAATCATTTAACCAACAGATTCAATTGTTGGTGTCATTCTCAAACTAGGGTTGTGTCCTAGGTTGTATGCAATGAATTTGGATGCAACACAGTTGTTGTGGTGATTCTCTTTTTGGGGGGTTTCAGTTGTTACCACTCTCTTGTTTCTCTTCTACGCTACGGAAAGTAAATGCAACTCTAAGATACTAAAATGAAAGAAAAATTCAAGAAATACATCTATTCTACTGAAACAATGTTGTTATAGTAAAAATGCTTTCAAAGGAAACTACTTTGAATTGAAATGCACACATGAATTGAAATGCTCACATGAATTGAAATAAAAGAAAGGAAAGTTACTAAAGCAAGGAAATATAATATTTCATTCAAATAACCATTCAAATCAAAGTACTGGAACTTAAACTTATCAGAAATAATGATCATGCATGAAATATCAACCCTCCAATCTCCTCAGGTGAGTGGGACCTTACTCTCCTTCAAGATTGAGGTACTTCAACACCAATGAATACTCAAAACAACATATATATTATATTGATTCGAATAAGTTCAAAACATGTTTCATCATAAAACTGTAAAATAACTACTAACTGGTGTATAGAAATTATACTGAATACTATCAACTACTAACTATGAAATAGTTTCAAGAAGGTGTCTTTATAGACACAATTAGTTACAGATCATGCCACAATGATAGGCCACATGGATTCAACTAAATAACAACCTAATTAAAGCTCAATGAAACCTTGTAATATAGCTAAAAATAGGGCCCTCGTTTGTAGGCTGCTATAGGAAAATCCTCTAGAATGACATGGTGGTGAGAGACTTGGTCTTCTTGACTATTACTTCCTCAAAATTGGTAAAGAATGCTCTTTATCAACCTGCACATGTCATCACATTACTCACAAAAGTAGTTAGTGGGAATTCTATGGTCATTAGTTCACATGAGACAAGAACAAGAGAAATGCATCAATCTTACTAAGGATATAACTATCTAGAACATCCCCAATGCATTAATTAACATAATTAGGAGAAAATCAATAGTCATATGGATGATATAATAAGTCAATTTATGCACTCATCATCTCCCCTGCACTTTACCTTTTGCATGTCCTTATGAAAACTCATTTTTCCTACTCTTTGTCCAAGCTGTTGTGCCATATCATACTCCTCGAATTGGTCTACATATTGATTTCTTTTCCCCTTTTACCCCTGAGTTTCCAGGATAACATCTACCCATGCTTTGAAACTATCATGAGATTTAGCAGTTGTATTCTACCAAGTAGTCATGGGACTAAGAATAAGGGGAGGTCTCACATGCATGCCAACCCACTCATTACTGTATTCTTTTATACCCTTCTCTGCCAACTACCTAATGATTATAACAAGTGCATCTCCCCTCCTCATACTCCAACTGAGGTTTTGTGGAGAGATCACTTCCCTTCTCTTCAATGGTAAGCTCAAAGTATCCCATCTTTTTTCACAAGCCTTCAGAGCTTCACCAAAATTCTCCTGACAATAAATTTCAAAATCCTGAACACATTTGGCTAAAATATCTGAAGTATTCTTTCTAATGCCAACTTGATAATACAGAGACCTGAAATCCTTTTTCATTGAAACATCGTTGTGGTGGGTAGGCCTAATATAAAAACCAATGGTTCATGGGTTGTTTGATTAAATTTTTCTATTTTCTCACCCCATATAATTTGGTTCCTAACCAATGACTGAAAATCCTTTAATTGAAACTCCCCCACAGAAAAATTGATGAAGAAGTCAGGGACATTGGTAACCAACATGTTATGAAGATAAAATTCACACAATAGATTTTATATTTCTATGGAGTACTCTTTTGATAGATTTCTAAAAATGTTTTTTCCATTTGGAGCCTCATGGGGCTCTCCACAACACATCCTTTGCAATTTCCATGCATAAAAATTTTCTTGAAGAAATAGAGGCTATAAATGGAAGAAGGTTTCCTACAAGCTATAAGTTTGCAAGCTAGAGGACAAATAGACTCCACAACTGATTCCAATTTCTTTTTAGCACTTGATTATGACTTAACCTCTTCCTTAAGTTTCTTATTTTCTTGGACCAATTCCTTATTTTGAAGGGACAATTGGTCACAATGAGCAGAAAAATTATTCCATGCTTGTAATCCAATATTATTTTACCTTTTTAAATCATCAACTTCAATTTTCAAGACAGTTATTTCTCTAAATTTTTCAACAGTTTGCTGAACAAATTCATTTTGCATAGACAATTGAGTATCTTCCATACCTTTTAATTTCTTCTTCAAAGTATCAATTTCATCTGATACTACTTCAGGACTACATCTTCATGTGATTCTAGGTGACCAACCTCTATTGCAGCAGTTTCTGGAGCTCCAGTCTATGTCTCATTTTCAGTGCTACAGGTATTTCCAGAGCTACAAACACAGTTTCTAGAGCTTCAGCAATGTCTGACATATCAGTGTTAGGGCACTATTCTTCAAGAATGTTTGTCATAAATTCATCATCCTTCAATTGTTCACCAGGAGTGGATGAAGTACCAACCTCATCAATCTCTTCCAAAATGGGGGTTGAACCCTCATTAAACAATGCAAGGCTGAGAAACTTTAGGTCTCCTTGAGGTACAAGACCTTCTTGGTCTTAATGACATAACAGTATGGGTGGTAGGGTATTCTTTCCCTTGGAAGCTTGCACACAGAAGGTTGGTTGTCCTTACTAGAAGATTCTTCCATAGCTTCATTTGAAGGTCGAGGAGTCGACTCAAGCTTAGGCTGAACACTGGGATATGGTTCCTTCTTGATTTTATTTTGTTTTAAACTCTCCCATGCACTCATTTTTTCTATCTTCCTCTTAGGCCTATAAAAATCCTGATGTGCACATATTAACTAGATGAGGCCTGGGTGCTTCAAGGCAGCTCTACCACCTCCATTCTTGTATTTTTGACCCACTTTTATGACAACATCTGCAAGATATTCTGGAAGATTGACCTTCATCTCAAGGTTTGTCTGACCCTTCTTCAAATGAGTAAGAATTTTCAATGTGTCACCCCAAGCATTGATGGCTAGCCATCATAGATAAAATATTTGTTAACCCATGTAGCAACTTCCTTCCAGTGACCCAAAAAAACTCTCCCACTTAATACCTTTTTGAGTACCATAGGAAGTAAGGATTATTTTTGGAAGAGCTTCCCCTTCATCATGAAACAATGGTATTAAATCCTTAAGTGGGGCATTAGTTACAACTTTGAGCCCAAAATCTAGGAGGCTGGATATGGTAGCAATAATGTGGATGTTTATCTCAATTCTCTTACCTCTTATATGAGAGTAGGTGGCCTCAAAATTTATCAGGAATTCATCAACTAAATATTCATCAAAACCCTCAAATTTTTGGATAAAGTCTAACCAACCTGAGTCATGGAATACTTGGGAGATGACAATGTTTTGTAGAAGAGGCTCTGGAGACTCTGGTTTATGACTTCTTTTTCTGCCCCATAGCTTAAATAAGTCTAGATGGAATTATAGAAAAATAGAGAAGGTTTATGTGAAGAAAACATAGCAATTGCATGAAACAATGGTAGTGGAAGTTTGAACTATATTTTGAGCTCAAAATAGCATTGATTCGGCACAAAAACGGTGATGAAAAAGTGTGATAGTACTTAATTGGGACAGAAAGGTTCAATTCTTCACATGGCTCCCATATGATCATCATGAATGCGTATGCCACCTGTCCTTCTTAGAATAATGTGACACATACCATTTAATTTCCCACTAATACTCATTATCTCCCACTTCACTTCATGAGATTTGATTTGACATCTTGAATAAATGCATTGAAAATGGGACTTTGATTTTTTCATTTTTAAATAAATGCAATGGGGGTTCTAAAGAGTTAATATCCATAGCAAGGGATGAATACACGTCACCTTGCCAGCTCATCTCTCCTCTGACCATTGGCGCTCCACATCCTACATTTGAAGAATAATTGTGATTAATGCACATTTTAATAATTTACATCCTTAACCTTTATTGAAAGCATGAAATAAAACAAGACAAACTATGATCTAGGGGGAAGAGGATCAAAAATATGATATTCTTCCTTTATTTGAATTCAAAACAAACTATTCATGGTGGGAAGAGCTACAGTCTTCCACTGAATCAATTTATTTGCATAACAATATGTCTTTAGTGAAAGTCTCCTTATCCTGGGGTGGTTGATACATTCTCAGTCAATGACCATTCACTAGCAAGGTTCTTCTGTCACCATCAATAGGTAACAGTCTCACAGATCCATTATCATAAACTTTTTCAATTTGATAGGGTCCCAACCATCTTGTTCCTCAACTTTCCTTTGAATTGTTGATACTTTGAGTCAAACAATAAGACCCATTCTCCTTCATTGAACTTCCTATTTTAGATATGAGTGTCATGCCAAGATTTTCTCTGATGTTGGAGGATTTCAGTTTGTTGTTGTGCCTCCATCCACATTTCATCAAGTTCATTCAACTGCAACACTCTCTCACGTTGAGCTTCATCTAGTTCAATTCCAATCTTCAAAGCTATCCTCCAAGTTTGTAATTCAAATTCTACATGAAGTAATGGCTTTTTCCCATATACCAATTCATATGGGGAAAAACCAGTGGTGGTTTTCCAGGTGGTATTGTATGCCCAAACTTCTTCAGGAACCTTGGCACCTAATTTTTCCTGTCTGCATTGAACAAATTTAGTTAATATGTTCTCCAGCTCTCTGTTTGTGACTTCCACCTACCCATTGGATTGGGGGTGGTATGGTGATGATTTTCTATGCTTGATTTGGTATATCTTAGGAAGGCCTCAATCATGTTGGACACAAATTGAGGGCCTTGATCAGATACAATGGCTCTGGGAGCTCCAAAACTTAGCATGATCTTGATTGTATAAGAAGTTAGCTACAACATCCTCATTGGTAGATGCCAATGCTTGAACCTTGACCCAATTTATAACATAGTCAGTGCACATCAGAAAGTACTCTTTTCTGTAGGATGGGGGATCAAAAGGTCCAATGAAATAAATTCCCCACTTCTCAAATGGCCTAAGACCAGCTGGAGGATTGAGGGGATTTTCATGTAGACAACGTAGGCTTCCCCATGCGCTGACATGCATCACATTTCCATACATACTTCTTGACATATTTGTGGAGAGAGGGCTAGTAGTACCCAACTCCAAGGACCTTGTGAATTTTCCTCTTGACTGAGTAATGTCCTCCTTCATGCTCATCATGACAAGCCCACAGTATATCATACACCTCATCCTCTCGAACACACTTGCGAAGAACCATGTCAAGGACAACATTTAAATAGAATTCCATCACACCACTTGTATGAAGCATTATTTTTTACTAATATTCTATGTTCTTTATTGGTAAAGTAAGTTGGAAACTTCCCTGTAGTGAGGTAGTTGGCAAGATCAGAAAACCATGGAGGATGTGCTGAGACTACAAACAAGTGTTCGTCTAGAAATTGATCTTGGACTGCCTCCTCTTCTCCTGAAACATTCAATCTGGAAAGAAAGTTAGCAACAATATTGGCCTTTCCAGGCTTATCAATAATATTCACATTAAATTCTTGCAAAATAAGTAACCACCTAATAATTATGCCCCCTATTACTGGTTTATTCATCAAATAGCTTATGGCTGAATGATCAGTATACACAAAGATTTTATATCCAGTAATGTAGTGTCTGAATTTATTCAGAGAGTAAACAACAGCTAGAAATTCCTTTTCCGTAGTGGTGTAGTTATTCTCTATGTGGGGGTCAGGTTTTTACTTATAAAATAGATGGCATACATTTGGTCTTCCTCATCCTTTTTGTCCAAGAACAACTCCCATTATTGTGTTAGAAGCATCAATGTGAATATGAAAAGGTTGTCCCCAATTGGGTCCTCTCAAAACCAGGGCAGTGGTCAATTTCTCCTTGATAATTTCAAAATCTTTTGACATTGAGGAGTCCATTCAAAAACACAGTCCTTGGAAAGAAGTGAAAACATTGGTGTAACTATTTTACTAAAATCTTGGATAAATCATTTGTAATAGCCTGCATGTCCAAGGAAACTCTTGATATCAGTCTGATTTTTTGGTGTAGGAAATTTAGTAATGACTTCTATCTTCTTAGGATCAACTTGGATGCCCTTAACAGAAATATGATGACCCAAGACAATTCCCTAATCAACCATTATCAAACATTTTTCATGACTCAAGGAAAGCTGGTGTTTCTCACATCTGGTTAACACTTTTTCAAGATTATTCAAAAGTAGACCCTTGGATGGTAAAATCATCCATATAAATTTTGACAAATTCATTGGTGAGGCAAAAATAGCCAAAACTGCTATCTAAAAGGTTGCAAGTGCATTAAAAAGTCCAAATGGTAGAACTCTATATGCAAATGTACCCCAGGGACAAGTGAAGGTGGTCTTATCTTGATCAACAGGTGCTATACTGATTTGATTATATCCACTGAAACCATCCAAGAAAGAGAAGTATTTCTTTCCTACTAGATTGTCCAAAACTTGATCAATAAAGGGCAGGGGAAAGTAATCTTTCTTAGTGGTTTTATTAAGCTCCCTATAATCAATACAAATTCTCCATTTACAATTTTTCTTGGGAACTATAACTAGCAGTGATACCCACTGACTATCAGATATTGGATAGATGAATCCTACCCTCAACAGTTTTTCTATTTCATTCTTGAAAATGTCTCTAAGTGTTGGATTAATTCTTCATTGTGGTTGTATGACTAGTTTAACATCCTCAGTGTAAATATGGTGAGTGTAGATGCTTGGATGAATCCCTTTCATGTCAGTGTAATCCCAAGCAAAATCTAGAATGATTCCTTAGGATATCTACGAACCCTAGCCTCTTGGTTGTCCTCTAAATTGTTTCCAATGGTGAGTTCCTTTCCTACCTCAATAGTTACTTGTTTAGTATCTCTTAGAATAACAAGTTCTGTGTCAGAAATAAAAGAGTTCAAGGGACAAGCATGAGGTTGTAGCATGTGAATAATAGTCATGTTTTCAAGGGATACAACCTTGGCTAGAGGGAAATGAAAGTTAGTGGTTGTATGTTCCTCATGGTAATCATAAATCTCTTCATAATTTTCAATAGAAATGTCACTTACCAGGGTGATGTTATCCACTGAGTTCAAAATAGTCATTTCTATATCCATAGTTTGGATTTCCGTAGCCATAGTTCTGGTTTCTGTAGCCACAGTATCGTCTCCATCAGACATTGAGTATGGATCCACAATTTCTTCTAGATGATTTTTCTCTGCAATGGTGGCCAGATAAGAATAACTCATGTTATTAGTATCTAAAAAATCTACCCACACACGTTCATAAACATCCACATGAGGCTGGGCAAGGAGGATAAAGGGAAATATTCTTTACTTTTTGCCCATTTGAAATGGTCATTTTTCTTGACCTACAGTCAATGTATGCAGCAACAATAGCTAACCAGGGTCTTCCTAAGATGACTGGGTATCCTAACTTTTGAGCTTTAGGTTGTAAGACCATGAAATCTACAGGATACTCCCAAGATTCAACAGTGACCAAAACATCCTCAATTACTCCATCTGGTACAACAATAGATTGATCTGCCAATTGGAGGACAGTATTGGTTGGCTGCAATCCTGTCAAGGAAAACAAATTGAACATATATGTTGTTATGACATTAATGGCAGCACCAAGATCCACCAGAACATTAGATATTGACTGACCATTCACACAAATAGTAATGACTAGACTCCCATGATCCCCATATTTTGGTGAAAGAAGTTTTCCAGCCACAAGGTCAGCCAGATTACCTTATACTTTGACTATTTTTGGGTATTTCCTCTTCCTTCCTGGTGTCTTTATGTAATGATTTTTGATGGTATGGTTTAATTTAGGAATGTCCCTTATTGCTCTCAGAAGTGGGACCTCAATGTTAATCTTTTTCAACTCCTGAACCAATGTTGTTTCTTCCTCATTCTGTACTTCTTTTAATCTCTCTAGAAAAGGAGCAACATGCATATTCTTATCTTCATCCTGATTGTTCCTAGTGGCTCATGTTTGTGGAACATGTCTAGTTTCCTCATTTTCCTTAGGTATCCTCTCATTTTCCTCTGAGTATCCTCTCATTTTCCTTAGGTATTTCTGTGATAACTATGGGAGGATTGTTTATTGTTCTTCCAGACCTCAGTTGTACATTATTAATGGCATTCAACTGCATTGTCTCACCTTGTCTTGAGCTTCATTAATTGAAGTTGTTTGTTGATTTTTGGGGTTTGAGATAGAATGGGATGGGAGTTGAGTTTGTGTTGCCTTCCCTTGCTGATAATTTTGTTGTGGTGGAGGCATTAAATCTTTTGTTGTTGTGCAAACCTCCTTGGCTGATTAGAATTCTGCTGAGGTGCCCATTATTGATTTTTCCATGGTGGTGTATTGGTTGGTGGTGCCCAACCTTGCTGATTGTATGGAGGCACCCATGGTGGTGGTTGTGGGTAAGCCATCTAGTTTGGTGGTGTCCAGTCAAGTTGTCCCCAAGTTGGTGGAGGATCTTGATTGGGCCATGACATCATCCAAGGGTTTTGAATAGGTCTAGGGGCATAAACAGACTGGTTATTTGATATCTCTGCATGAAGTTTACCTCTACATTTGATTGAGTTATGACATTTAATATCTTTTTGAGATGAGGTAGGAGGGTACAATGATTGGTATCATGATCAAGAACATCACAAATTAGGCACATGTCTGTGAATCTAACATTCCTTCATAGGATACCTTTTCTTGCATCTAGGACAGTATATATCTAAAGGTTCCTTTGTATAATTTTTCTTGGCTTTCAACCCATATATGGTTGAGGTTAACTGTGACAAGATGTTCTGTTTTCATGTTATCCATTTATTCTAGAAGTTCTAAGGTACCTAGGGCATTCTTTGATGTTTTCCTTCACCTTATACCTCCTCTTAGTCTAGAGTAACTCCTACATAAATCAACAATTTGTGCCATGGTGAGTTTATGTACATCACCTCCTCCCATGAGATGGAGGGAGTCTTTGCTTTCATCATCAATTCCTTTAAGGAAAAATTTCTTAGTGATTTCTACATTCAACTCATAACCACTCCTTTTATGGAGAAAAAGAAATTTGTCCAGATAATCTTCCAAATTTTCATCTTCTTTTTACTTTATCTGAAAGAACTCTTCCCTCCTATCTCTTCCCCTACAGTATTCCTGGTATATTTCCAAAAAGGAAGTCTCCATTTGTTCCCATGAATGAATGGAGTTAAAAGTTAATCCCATAAAACACCTCATGGAAAAGTCTTTGAGGGTGGAAGGAAAAAGTTTAAGTTTTTGGTTGTCAGTTTTGTAGTCATATGTTTGGAAAAGGACTTTGAATTCAAACAAAAATTTATCTGGATCTTCTGTGGACATTCCCTGAAAGATAGGGAAAATGGATGGAGAGATGTTTTTCATGGGTGCATCCTCATCCTTATTTAGGACAATGGGATAAGTAAATTTTCTACCCAAAGGTGAGTCCTCATCATTTCCATTGTCTCCCATCTTAGAAAGTTACTTAGGTGCTAAATAAGATGATGCAGACTATTCAGTATCACTCATGGGTGTTATATTAGATTCAGTGTCACTTTTAGTGTTTCCTACTTGTGCTCTGTTTAGAGATATTCTTTAACTATTACAAGGTATAAATCTCCCTTGAGCATCTTGTGACCTATGAATCAATATTTCTTGTGTAAACAAGGCTTAGGACTCTTACTGGTTGCATAGCTTAACTTCATTAACACCCATAGAAAATAAGATGAATAGAATGATATGTTATGTTTATGGTGTCCCAAACAATGGTGCCAAAAATGATGGTTCATTGTTATTTCGAATCATTTAACCAGCAGATTCAATTGTCAATGTCATTCTCAAACCAGGGTTGTGTCCTAGGTTGTATGCAATGAACTTGAATGCAACACAGTTGTTGTGATGATTCTCTTTTGGGGGGTTTCAATTTTTATTTCTCTCTATCTTTCTCTTCTACGCTATAGAAATTAAATGCAACTCTATGCTACTGAAATGAAAGACAAAATTTGGGAAATACATCTATTCTACTAAAACAACGTTGTTGTAATAAAAATTATTTCAAAGGAAACTACTTAACTGAATTGAAATGCTCACACAAATTGAAATGATAGAAAGGAAAGTTACTAAAGAAAGGAAATAGAATATTGCATTCAAACAACCATTCAAATCAAAGTACTGGAATTGAAACTTATCAGAAATAATGATCATGCATGAAATATCAACCCTCCAATATCCTTCAGGTGAGTGAGACCTTTCTCTCCTTCAAGATTGAGGTACTTCAACACAAATGAATACTCAAAACACCATATAGATTATATTGATTTGAAACAATTTCAGAACATGTTTCATCATAAAATTGTAATAACTACTAATTGGTATAGAACTATACTGAAGTATATCAACTACTAAATATGAAACAATTTCAAGAAGGTGTCTTTATAGACATAATTAGTTACAGATCGTGCCACAATGATAGGAAACAGATTCAACTAAATAACTATTGCGGTGATAATGTCAAGTGGGATCTTCCATTGCAGTACGCCCCAATATTATTAAATTTTTTCTAATCAAACTTGATTGTGAAGGCCTTTCACATTAAAGAGTGAAGTGACTCGAGATCAGACTGAGATTAGAATTAAACGTTTGCATTTTGTACATTCCAGTATTAAAGACTAATATTAGAATGTAAGACATGCTAGCAGAATGTAAGACATGTTTGATGATCATTGATCAAGAGATATAGCTTTGCATATCATCAAAAAAAATCTAAGGAGCAAAGTGGAAGTGCTAGGTAAAAAGGCTATTGAATTCTTAACACAGAAAGTGCTTTACTAGTGGATTTTTTTCCTTTGGTTTTCTCCACTTAAATTTGGTTTCATCTATCTTTGTTCTTATATTTTATTTTATTTCAGCTCTTTCTCATTAAGCTCTGTTATTCATTATCTATTTTAATATATTTCTATGTCTAATCAACTACATATCACAATCTATAATCTATGGTGTTTTAATTGTGGATTTGTAATCTCTTGATTATATTTCCCCTATTAAATCTAACAGGGTATCATAGTTGGGGATTTTGCGTGTGTAGGATTGATCTAGAAGTTTTTAACTTCAAAAGGTGAAGAAGCTTTAAGTTTATTTGCAGATCTATGGAATCTTTAAAGTTCTACAATCGTCTTCAAGAAAACCAGGTTTAAAATTCTAGTTTCTACCTAAATACTATTTGAAATATTGGTTAAATATGGGCTAAATGGCTATTTAGATCATGTTTGAGCTTTTGTATGCTTAGCTCTTTCCTTCTGCATATTTTTTCAATCGTTTATGGTTTAAATATGTCATCTACGAGCTTATTTTAGGCTTTTACGTCGTTTATAGTTGTTTAGGTCATTTTTTTACTTTAGATCAGAAAGATTTATTTAGATTCAATTTTTTTGGGGCTTCTAAGTTTGTTCTAGCAATAAAAATATTTTTCACTAGTTTTTTCTTTGCAAAGCTTGGGCCAATCACTTTTTGCCGTCTGGTTTCGCATTTTTAGACTTTCTTTAGATCCTATCAGTTTTTTAAAATGTTGGACCAATAGAATTGCTCAAAATAGCCTCACTATATTTTTTTCTCATTTACAAAGCCATATCCACTCTTAGAGTGCCAAGTGGCTTTAATATAACACTTTTCTGTCTTTGCAAAGAATGATCCAATTGTCTAGTGCCATCTAGCTTTGCTCTGTTAGTATTTTTTGATCTTTTTTGTTTATGCAAAGTTCTTTTGACTACAAAGGTTGAGCCAATCATTTTTCTCCAGCTAACTTCGCGTTGTCAGTCTTCTAAATAGAAATTTATATTTTTGCAAATCCCAAGCCAATTAGAAGGCTCCATCTTGCTTCGTGGTGTCATTTTTATTATTTATCTAATTGTCATTCATGAAATGCAAGCCGATAAGGGATTTATGCATGTCTCCATGGTGTCAGACTTGGCTTAGTTATCCTCTGTCATTTTCGAAATATGATCCAATAGGGAAGATCCAAGTCACTTAATATTTCACATTGTCAGATATTTTTTAGCTTGTTTCTATCTTTGTAAAATCCGAGACAATAAAATTGCTCCAAGTATATTTAATTTTGCATTTGTCATTTTTTTCATTTGTGGCAGTGGTTATCCAATTAGAATTTTCCACCTTTTCACATTTGTCAATGTTTTTCAAGAGAGGCATTTAAAAGGCTCCATGTGTCTTCAGTTTTACTTAGTCATTTTGGTTACATTGCGAACTGCGAACCAATAACATTTGGACACGTATATCTAATTTTCACATTTTTCAGTCGTTGTCATACTTTCAAAGTGTGATCCATTTAGAAGGCTCTATGTATCTTCCTTTTTAGCTTAGAATTTATCATATTTTTGAAGTGCGAACCAATTATTTTTGACATGTATATTAATTTTTTTTAATTGTGTCAACCTTCACAAGTGTCAGGGTTTCAATCTTTACTTTAGCTTAGCCACTTATATTGTGACACATGTCTTATACCTTTTTTGGACCTAAACTTTATTTTTAAGTTTGGTTCATTTTGGGGACTTTAAGTCTACTCAAAGCAACCTATTTATGGTTTGGTGGAAAGTAACCAAGTGTCTTTTCTTTAGCCATTAAATTTTTAACAAGTGGCTCTGTTTGACTAAGACTTTGAGATCACATTGTGTCAGAGTGAGAAAAAGTGATCCACTTAATTTAAGACACGTGTATATGGTTTTTTTTTAATTAATTGTCTTCTGACTTGTTAGCCACATTACAAAATGTGAGCTAATTAAAAAGTGACACGCATATTTGTTTTTCGTTGATGTCATTCTTGTAATTTTTTTTACGTGTGTTTATTTTGTTTATTGTCACAAACCTGAAAAGTCATTGACTTTAATTTTTAAATATTTCACATCCATTCGAGGATTTATTATAAAGTTGACATGTTCCTCTCTTGGTATTATTGATTTGTTCCACGTTTCACCCCCGCCTTAGTTGTTTTTAACTTGTTTTTAATTGTTAAGTAGCTCATTTTTGAGCTCACCCCTTCAAGTTGCTAAATAACTCATCAAAATACTCTATCCTGACTTAGTCTGAGCTCAGTTAGCTTGCCTGAAAACTCGACCCCATCTAACATCTTCCAAATTGATCTTAAATTCGACTAAATCAAGATTATTTTTTTAATCAATTTAGATTTTTTTGCATTCATATAGAAAATTAAAAGATTTGTAGCTATTTTTTTGGTCTCTGTTTGGCTTCCTTGATTCCTTTTTAACTGTATTTGTCTCCATTGTTGTTTGAGCATTAAAATGGATAGTTCTACTAAGCTTTTGATGAATAAGTCTCAGCTTTTGAATGGAACAAATTATAGCATATGGAGAGTTTGATTGAAAGCTTGCTTCATGGCTAGGAAGCTATGGGATCTTGTGACTGATGTCCAAAATTGTCCCACAGGGAGACAAGCTACCCCTAAAAACCTTATTTCTTTTTCTCAGAGATCTTAAGAATCTCTTTCCATCCTATTGCAAAGCATTAGAGATGAATTCTTGATGCATATAGGCCATATGGACTCACCTGCAGATACATGGAAGAAATTACAAACCATACATGAAGGCAGTAAGTTGTTTAAGATAATTAAAGTGGTTTTAGAGTTTTTTACAACACCCATGAAGGGGGATGAGAAAATTGTCAATTATTAATCTAAAATTAAGAACATAAAATCCCAATTAGATGGTTGTAACTACAAAATATTTCAAGATAAGTTGTTATATTTCATTATACATATCAGTAGTCATGAAAAATTCAGACATTACATCTCAATTCTTAATTCTAAGTATCAGAATGAGAATAATCTACCTGATCTAGACACTTTGTCTTCTTTGTTGATTCAAGAAGAGAGAGACATGGAGAAATATGATTCAAAAGATACTGCTTCTCAAGCTATGTTCTCACAGAATCATAAGGTGTCTCATAATAGGAATAATGTCAATCTAAATGAGAAATCTAATATCAGATTAAGTGTGGAAAATTTGGGCATAACGAGTCTAATTGTAGAGTAAAGATTAACAAATCAACTAAAAATGCTAAAAACAAAAAGCCTAATAATCATAAGAAAAATCATAAGCAAAATCATGCAAATGTGGAAAATTTGGGCATGAAGAGTCTAATTTTAGACTAAATATTAACAAATCAACTAAAAATGCTAAAAACAAAAAGCCTAATAATCATAAGAAAAATCATAAGCAAAATAAAGCAAATGTGGTTGAGAAGCCTATTGCCTTGTATACTGCCCTTTTAGCTTCAAATGAAAATGAATGGATTCTTTATAGTGGTTCCTCCAAGAACATGAATTGTACTCCTGGTATTCTATCAAATGTATTTAAATGTGAAGATAATATCTATCTAAGAGATAACTCAATCATTAGATTTGAAGTTTGTGGAAATGTTAAGCTATAAAATGGTGTAATTAGGAATGTCTTGTATGTTCCCCAATTGAAAAAGAATCATTTTTCTTGCTCTCAACTAACCAAATAAAATTTCAAAGTTATTTTGTTGTAAGATAAGTGGTATGTAAAAGATAAGTTTAAAAATGTTATTGCTTCTAGCATTTAGAAAAATGGTTTGTATATATTTGATGGTTTTGTGTCTGAGTCTTGTTTGTCTTCATCTTCTAAGAATGATATTCATATTTGGAATGAAATACTTGGTCATGTAAATTTCAAAAATTTGTATGATATGTCTAGACTGAATCTTGTTGTTGGTCTACCAAAGATAAATTTGAAACATTAAACTTGTGAAAGTTGACTACGTGATAAGCAACATGCTCAACCATTTCACAAATATCATGATCCAAATTATTCTCAATTATTAGAACTGATTCATAGTGATGTGAGAGGTCCACTTGAGGTTCCTTCTCTCAGTGGTGCTTTGTATGTTTTTTTTATTGATTATTACTCTAGAATGACTTGGTCTTATTTTATCAAGAAAAAGTCTGATGTCTTATCCAAAATTCAGGAATTTAAAGCTCTAGTTGAAAATGCTTCCAATATGAAAATTAAGAAAAATAGGACTGATAATGGAGGTGAATATATAGGACTGATAATGGAGGTGAATATGTCAGATTTTTTTTCGATGTGTTTTGTGTGTCATGTGGGATTCAAAGAGAATTGACCACTCCCTATTCCCCTCAACAAAATGACATTACAGAAAGAAAGAATATGACTATCTTAGAAATGGCTAGGACTATGATTCATGCATCTAATGTTCCTAAGTTATTATGGGTTGAAGCTATGAAAATTTTTGTCTATATTATTAATAGATTACCTACTAAAGATCTTCATTAAACCACTCCTCATGAGGTATGGAAAAAATGAAAAACTAGATATTTCTCACTTAAGAATATTTGATAGTCATGCTTCTATCTTCATTCCAAAAGAAAAAAGGAAGAAGAGTGATCCAAAATATTTCTCTTGTATTTTTTTTTTCTATGGCTGCATAACTAAAGGATTGTGAGTTTATGATCCATTCAAGTATGACATTGTTGAAAACAGAAATGTTAAAGTCTTAGAGAAAACTTTCTTTGATGTTTCTCATAAACCCCCTTCTACTACTATGGAGATAGATCCTGATAATCCTTCTATTGACATTATTCAAATAGAAGTTCAGGAGGCTGATTATCTTGATCTAGATATGATGGATATTAAGGGGGAGTCATCCCACAATGTCCTTCAACCTAAGATTCCTAAATGGGCTAAAAATATTGTTCAAAACTCTCATCTTGATAATATTATAAAGCTAACTACAAGTCACCATACGTATCATGCCTTGATGACCCTCTATGAGGTAGAACCACAATCCTTCGAATACGCATCTCAAGATGATAAATGAATTTAGAAAAATTCCCTTGTTCTACTATCTTAAAATGGGGATGTTACATCTTGGTATCAGAGCTGAAGGTTGCAGCTCTTGGACCTAATGATTCCACAAATTAATAAGGTTTACATTTTCTTATTGAACAGAAAATGGTCAGAACAAGAGGAAATTTTGCGAACAACCCGTTACTGGGTGGAGAACCAGCTACTGCTCAAAAGCTGGATGAAATCCTTGCTGCCCTACTAGATACGAGAGATCGTTTGACTGTTTTGGAACAATAGTCAATGGGAAATGAAGAGGAGGAAGAAGAATCTAATATAAATAATCAGCCACCTCCTGTGGACAACACCAATGGAGGGAATCTGGGTGTTGATAATAGTAATGTAAATGCTCTTAATCATCCTGAAAATAAAAGGGCAAGATTAGTAGCTGAACTTACAAATGACATAAAGAGAATAAGTCCTCCAAAATTTGATGGAACAACCCTTGGGGACAGAGTTGAAAATTGGCTCAGTGAAATGGAGAAGTACTTTGTAACAAGAAACTTCTCTAAGGAGACCAAAGCGGTATGGGGAGCATATCAGCTTTCTCATAAAGCATCATCATGGTGGGACAACCGTAAGGTTGAGTTGAATATTTTCGAATCAGACATAACTTGGGATCAGTTTAAGGGTTACTTTAGGCAACGGTAGCTACCTCAACTCTATTTTGATAGAAAAATGATTGAATTTCAGAACTGGTCGCAAGGAAGGCTGACAGTGACAGAATACTGGGAAGGGTTTACTAAACTCCTTAAGTATGTGCCGCGAGTACCAAGCTGATGAGAAGTTTAGAATACAAAAGTTCATAATGTCCCATCATTGGTGGTGAAGTGGATGTCCACGGTCCAACCACCATGGAAGCGAGTTGTCGAAAAGGCAATAAATATAGGAACAGAAATTGAGAGCAATTTTTGCTCATAGGGAAGAGATAAGGAAGAAGATTCCCAACTCTTCTTCATCTCTCGCACCCAAAAGGGGGCCTTGGAAAATGTTTGGTGTGAAAAAAAAAAATTTTGTAGATAACAACAAAAAAATATGTATTGAAAAAACCTGTAAATAGTGTGCGGAAACAGCTTCGCAAAAGTTAGTGGCAATGGACAAAAGTCCTATGGGAGCCAGAGTGATAACTTCAAAGATGGTAACAAATTTGAGCCTAGGAAAGGGCCAGTTGGAGGATGCTTCAACTGTGTTAATGACCATTATGCGAGTCACTATCCTCTAAAAAAGGATGATCGCGATCAGCAGCATAGGATACATGCTGCAGTGGTTAACAGACAATTTGAAAAGCAAGTTACGCCTATAGAAGTTCCAGGTAAGTTATTCGGTACGCCTGTAGTCATAATTTTTGATACTGGAGCTACTGAATTCTTTATTTCTGATAAACTTGCAATGAAATTAAAAAGAAAGGCTGAACGAATGGATAAGACATGGACAGTGCATTATGGGAATAATGTTGTCCATACATTCGAAATGTGCCTTTTTGGGGCAATTCTTGACTTGCCTAGTTTCTTCACCGAAGTTGGACCTGTATGTCACTCCTTTAGGATCATATGACATCTATTATTGGAGTTAATTGGTTGGCAGAACATAAGGCAAAGGTCGAACTATTATGAAAAACAAATTTGTTGTTTTGATGACCTGCAGAAAGTAGCAGTCATTCAAAGGTGTAAAGCGTGAAGTTGCAGTTAGGAAACTAAAAACTATGCAACTAAAAAGGGCTAAAAATAGAGGCTACACCTTGTATCCAGTAAAAATGACAGAAAATGCTGAGGAAGATAATGATTTCATGGAAAGATATCCATTATTAAGGGATTTCAGTGATGTATTTCTGGAGGAATTACCAGGTCTTCCACCCAAACGAGAGTTTGACTTTGCAATAGAGATCAAGCCAGGAACTGAACCCATATCTAAGGCACCTTATAGAATGACCACCCTTGAGTTGGTGGAGCTAAAGGGATCAATTATAGGAAACTTTGACTAAGGGGCTGATAAGACCGAGTGTCTCACCATTCACGGGAAGCGCCGATAATTTTTCTAAAGAGAAAAAGGATGGCACATTGAGACTGTGCATTGATTACAGAATGTTGAACAAGACAACTATTAAGAATCGGTACCCCCACTTCCTAGGATTGATGATTTATTCGACCAGATGCGTGGAGGCATCAGTCTATTCAAAAATAGATCTTCGATCTGGGTATCATCAGCTAAGAATAAAGGAGGAAGATATTCACAAAACAGCTTTTTAGAACAAGGTACGGGCATTATGAATTCACGGGTGTTACCTTTTGGGTTGACAAATGCACCCATGCCACCATTCATGATTCTGATGAATAAATATTTTTCAATAATAACCTAGACAAGTTTGTGCTTGTATTCTTAGACGACATTCTTATATACTCTAAAAATGTCGAAGAACACCAAGAAACATTTAAGGTTAGTGCTGGAAGTTTTAAGAAAGAGGAAGTTATATGGTAAAACTATCTAAATGTTCCTTTTATGATGCAGAGGTGCATTATTTGGGACACATAATAAGCAAGAACGGAATAGCTGTAGACCGTTCAAAGATCACAGCTATAACCAAGTGGCCTGCGCCTAAGAACATGCATGAAGTAAGAAGCTTCATGGGCTTGGCAGGATATTATAGAAAGTTCGTTAAGGACTTTTCAAAAATTTCTGCCCCAATCACTTCACTGCAAAAGAAGGATAAGAAATTTGCCTGGACTGACAAATGTGAATATGCCTTTAAAAAATTAAAGGAACAGTTAACCATAGCACCTATTTTAATTGTACCAGACCCAAATGGAAATTTTATGGTTGTAACGGATGCATCGGGAGAAGGCCTTGGAGGCATTCTATTACAGAATAACCATGTCATAGCTTATGAAAGCAGAAAGCTTAAGTTACATGAACATAATTATGCTCCACATGACCTAGAGCTCGCTACCATTGTACATGCGCTTCAAATGTGGAGGCATTACCTTTTAGGCAAACCTTTTGAGTTAAAAACTGACCATATGGGGTTGAAGTATATTTTTACTTAGCCCAATCTGAATGCAAGACAACGAAGATGGTTAGAATTTTTGTCTCAGTATGATTTTGATATAAGCTACATCAAAGGCAAGGAAATAGAGTGGCAGATGCTCTGAGTCGAAGGAAGCACATCTCTGCTCTTATAACATTAAAAACTCAGTTTAAGGATGAGGTGAAAGATTCCTTGGAATCTGACTCTTATTTCCAGCAAGTTAAAACAACACTTACTGCAGATCCAAAGGATGTGAGGTATAAGGGATTTATCTTTGATAGCGAATGAATTATGAGGTTCGAAAACAGGGTGTATATACCCTTGGCAAATGATTTAAGAAGGAAATTGTTAACTGAATTTCATAATTCACCTTTTTCTGGACACCCTGGCATTACGAAAATGCTTGCTGATCTTAAGCAACAATACTTCTGGAAGGGAATGAAAAAGGATGTGGTGGAAATTATAACACACTACTTGGAATGTCAGCGTGTTAAGGTGGAACATATGCATCCCGCTGGATTATTGTATCCCCACAGCGTTCCACAGTACAAATGGAAAGTTATAACAATGGATTTCATTCAAGGATTGCCTATGTCAAGGAATAAGCATGATATCATCCTAGTTGTTGTCGACAAATTAACCAAAGTGGCACACTTCATTACTGGTTATTTGAAAGACGATGCACCAGTGTTAGCAAGAATATTTGTACATGAAATTTTCAGATTGCATGGAATACCCGAATTGATCATATCAGACAGGGATTTGAGGATGACATCAAGGTTTTGGCAAATGTTTAATGTGGCCTTGGGAACTAAATTAAATTTCAGCTTTGCATATCATCCGGAGACAGATGGACAGATTGAGAGAGTCAACCAAGTTTTAGAGGATATGTTAAGAATGTATTACATGGACTAGCAGTATAAACGGGAGGAAATACCTTCCGTTGGTTGAATTTGCCTACAATAATACATACCACGCCTCATTAAAAATGGCACCTTTTGAAGCATTGTATGGAAGAAAATGCAGAACCCCTGTTAGCTGGGACAGCGTAGAGGACAGAGAGATAATTGGGCCAGAAATCCTCACGGAAATGGAACAACAAATCAAAATGATTCGGGAACATCTAAAGGAGGCTGCCAATAGGCAAAAGAGTTATGCAGAATTAAAGTAGGTTGATAGGAATTATAAACTGGGTGAGAAGGTATTTCTTCGGGTTAAGCTGAAAAAGATCTCAATAACTTTTGGAAAAGCTGCCAAGTTGTTGCCACGTTATGTGGGACCTTTTGAAATTGTTGAAATAATCAACCCTATAGCTTATCATCTAGCATTACCTCCTGCTTTATCACAAATGCATCATTAGATGTTTAAATAAGTATATTATTATCTGAATTGATTTAAATCTGTTATGTTAGAATTACTCATCGAGATGACGATCCATTTATGGGGAGAGGTATGTCCCACCCCCTGTTTTTTTTAATTACTTAGTTGTAAATGAGCTCTAATATTGGGAAGCTCGTGGACACGAGGATTGGTTTCGATATGTTTTCGTACACATGGCATCATATCAACACTTTTCTCCATGTTTCGCAAGCTGCCAGATACCAAAACCCATTTAGTATAAATTTGAAATAATGAGTAACTTACCTTGCTGTGAATAAAAGAATGAATTGATGACATACTTGTACATTTTTCCTATATCCTAACCTCTATTGTGATTCATGATCATAATTGATTTCATTACTAAAGAGTATTGGAAGCAATTAATTTATTACGTTGATTTCTGAACATGCTTATGTAGCATTGTTATGTTGATACTATTTTCTTTTATTATGTGACTATGTTGATGAACTTGGAATAAAAGTTCCTTGATCCTAACTTACGCCTGGATAGTGGCAACATTATTTGTGATATATCGATTTGATTGGCTAACACGAAATAAATACTGAATTGATGTATAATATGGGATTTATACAAGCAATGACATTAAGACCATATCTATGTTAATAATACTCATTGTGGACCTTGACTATGTGAATAAATTTTATGTTTTATTATCTCATATTTTCAGGGGCTAGTGAGCTTGATCACCATCGACCCAAGCTTGATAAGGTATGTAAATTCATATTAGATCCTATGGCGGGTTAGCTTAATGATTAGGCTCCTTATGATCAATTATCAACCCCAACAAGGCTAGTATTAAATTACATTTAATGGTCAAACAACTAACCATGCAAAAGGGGAGATAGTTAAGTTTATAAGTATAAATATCTCATTACTAGTTGAAAGGGTAGAGATCTATGATAAAAAAATTAGGGGGAATTGATAAATTTAATTAGCACGAGAGAAAATAGTGGTTTTGGAGGGAACTAAACTGGGTACCTGCATGAATTAAACACTACTCCACGGACCTCAGGAGAAGCATGTAGCTTCTTTAGGAAACCATCAAGTTGGTTTGGAGTGTTTTGTTAGTTTCATTATTATTTTGATTAACCTTCTGGTCCCGTTGAGCTCTGCATGGAAGCAAGTTATTTTCCTATTTTTTTGTTCATTTGATTGTTTTTCAAAGTGTTGCATGCATATCTCGAATTGATAGTTGAGAGATTTAGGGGGAATCATTGATGATTGTTATTAATAAATGGGAATGGAGTTTGTTATGCAGATTTTTATTACACTGGAATTCGAAGGTAAATCTAAGCTCGAAATTTTTGGATGAAGTTGGAAAATGAAAATATAGGTTTCAAGTTTCACCCTTTAGGCATTAATAATCAATATTGTTCTTTTTCGAACTAGGTTAAAAGTATGAGAATGTTACTGGAACTGTTTGTTTTTACGAATGTGGATTCTGTGAATGAATGTGTATTCTGAGGATTTTCTGTGGTGACTGGGAACGCTTCTGTTTTGTTATTTTGTTGGCTGGATTCAAACCCTTCTTTTTGGGTTCAATGATTATTAGTAGAAAGAACATCCCATTTAACTCTAGGTTATACCCGAATTCTTGAGAATGAAAGGATTGTAATATCCCTATTTGTTTGGTATGTGTTGAAATCCCATCTTACAATAATATGGTAACCCTTCAGGGTATTGTCTTGTATAATCTGTTTGGGGTCGAATAGTCGTACCTGGTTATTTGAAGTCATTTTTCTCAAAAACCATTTGGATTTTATGTGTTTTGGATGATATATTTGGCTGTCTCTAATCAGTCAGACTTCATGGTTATATTGACTTACCTGTGCACCTTTTGGTAATCACCTAAGTGTTTCAACATGATAGTTCGAGTTGAAAACCCTTTATGTATTGTATCTAAGATATTCCTTCCACTTATCCACTAATGAAATGTTGCATGTATTTGCTAGAAAGAAATTGTTGATGAAATCTTGGGAACCCAAATTAAGCATGTTACAGTTTAAGGTATATATCATTAGTATTTCTATATCAATGAAAAGGGGTTAATTTCCAGGGCATTCGTATAAGTCCGTTTTATGTTTATCTTCTTTGGGGTATTAAATTGGTAACTACCTTGGTAAAATTTTAAGGTCTTTGAAATGTTTAAGCTAACAATACTTACCTTAATTTTTTCAAATATCAATGATACTCATTATTGGAGAATGTCTTTACTACTTTTGGTTATTGTTCGACTTGCTAATAAAAACCTTTGTTGATAGGTCAACGTATATGATTTTCAGATAACACTTAGAAATAGGGAATCATATTTTAGTCTTATCCTTTGACCATATCATAATTAATGATTTCAAAGGTTTTTTATAGTAAGGAAGACCAGTTACAGATTATTTCTAAGAAATTAAGGGATTTCCATAATGGTGGTCTTATTTCAGCTGTGTTCAATGAAAAGTTACAAAAGCCATGGACATGGGGTTAGAATCTCTAAAGAAACCCTAAAGGCTCTTAACAACTAGTCAGTGGACCATTAGATAAGATATAAATAAGGATTCATCACTTTGCATACATTAATATTGAAGGAAACAAGCAAATCCAACATATTTAGTAATCCTCTACTCTTGAAAGCTTTAAAAATGAACCTAGTAAGGATTCTAAGCAATCGGTTTTTGATTATGAGAATGGGAACTCACCATTAATGGCTTCAAGGCAATGTTTCTTCCCATTTACTCAATGCTTGGTGTGTAGTGCAATGGAAAATCAATAGCTCAATGAAAGAAATGAAATAACTCTAAACCCTAAGAAAATGGTATACTTTATGTTAGGAAGAAGGAGAATTATTAGAAATGGGAGGGGGGTAGTGGGCTATTTATAGTTTTCCATTTGGGAAAGTGGAAGAATTTTGGTGCATGTGGGACTAAAGGAAAAGCCAAAAAGTTGATTAGGGAGTCAAAGTAAGATTTGACTAGGTTTAGAAGAGGTTAATCATGGTTAGGACTACTTAAACTAGGTTAGTCTAGTTAATCATGTTTAGAGAGGAATTAAGGTTTTGAGAGAGTTTTGCAGAGGTCTAATCAATCCAATGAAATGGATTGATAGTTTAGGAAGCTAGTAAAAGTGGTCTAGAAGAGGAATGAGAAGATGGTTTAGTCTAATAAGAGGACTATAATAGCCTTGCTTAATTTGATTTACGAAGAGGAATACAACCAAAAGAGTGTTGTAAGAGGGGAGTTAGATAGGTCTAACTGATACGGTATGTCATCAATTTGTAAGAAGGATAATAGTTAGTGCAATACTATAAGAATAATAGTGCTTTGATCAAACTACAGGTGTCTACATTTTCCCCTCTTTGGGGTGACGTAAGCTACGTCACTTCAAAGAAAGTAGACAAGCATAAACAAGGAGAAAATTTTGAAGGGGTAGAAGAAAAATTAGTAGGATGAAGGATGCCCCATTGAGTGTCGATGGGGTGATGGAAGAAACTTGATCGATGATAAAAAAGAAAATAGAATAGAAGAGAAGACAAGACAACAATAAGAAAAGGGGATATTGAGCTATTCGCAAACCAGTGCAAATAATTTTTTAATCATCATTTTACTTAGAATCCTCATCATTAGTCCTTATTAAAATGTAAGCATATGACGGAAGTGTAAAATGACATGAAAATCCAAGATACAAACAATTGTCCATTGCTAAAACAACAACTCCATGCAACATACAATTATGTAATGCAATACGAGAAGTAAACAAACTCATCTAACAGGGAAATAAGTACAATCACACACACTTAAACCAACAATGTTTAAGATAGTTGTACAAATAATTTGTTATCGAGATGTCAGTCCCAAATTTTTTCATAAATGAAAAGGGTTTAAAATGATTCCCCAAGAAATTGGCATAGGCAATGGAAAGGATGGAGGACACTTGGGTCCAATGGAAAAGTAAATGTGCATGAAAAAAATAGTACCAGGAAACTGAAAGTGCCCTAGAGTACAGATGAAGTAAGCAACATATATTTTGTAAATGATTGTAGAGTTGGGTGATCCACGAGTCGTTGTTTCAAAACATGTGAAAATTTCAGCAAGATACGAGATGAGTGCCATGCGAGAGACACATATTTCAACTGTAAATGAGCTGTTTTACCAATTTTAGTCCATTTTCAAAGTGTTTACGATGTTTTTGGATTTTTGAATGGTTTTTATAATTTTTAAAAAATTTTATTATTGGTCAAAAGAATTTAGGAAATGGAAGATCACCAAAATGCATGTGAAAATGCCCCAAGGCAAAGAGAACGGGCATTAGGTGGCAATAAAATGCCCCGGTAGAGAAGACAAATGGGCCAACAATAATTATTTAAAAATAATCATGGCGCTAGATAAAAATAGAAGATAAGACGCACATGGAAATATGCAATGTAAATTCCCTAGGGTGATTGAGATGATATCATATGTTTTGTACATGAGATATTTTGGTAAATACTAGCATTTAGGATGATACTAGATGATATTGGTGTGGGGGGGATAGATTTGTGATCATGTGCAACCCCTCTTTCCCCCATTGATGATACGATATGTGATGATTAGCTTAGTATACATGCATGATGTAAAACTTAGCATTTTTTGTATATATGATGTAGTAGATGATGTTATATGTGATGAATGATAGATGGTAGATATGATAACAAAAAATGTGTAGTAAACAAACACACAAGAACAAGTTAACAAAACTAAACAAATATACAACCTAAACTATACAAACTGACAACTAAAAGTAATTTAATCATTACCTTGTTTTTACGGGACAATATTGATATATTTTCTAATATTTTTGGGTTATCTTGAAAGATAAGTTTTCTAGGCTACTGTTCTCATTGTTTTTGGGGTTTCCCTAAGATAATGTTATGAAGGTTATGTAGCTTTCATCCCTAGAAGGGGTATTTTCTAAATGTTTTAGATTTTTGTGTATCCTTTTTTCTGGATGTTTTTGTATTTTCTAAGGTCATGTTCTGAAACCAATGTACAAGGAAAAAGAAGCATGGATGCCCCCAGCGTGATGTGGGAATATACAAAGGGAAGAATCCCATGTGCATATGTATAAGAAAGTGGAATGTGTAGGTTCCCCCAACGTTAGATGGGAATATACAAAGGCACATCCTTCATGCAGATATAAGACTAAATAAGCCAGATCACAACTCTGCGAAGATGGATTTGGTAGGGTTCCTAGACCTAGAAAAGGAAGTTATTCCTAGAAAGTAGTGAGGGTTACCTATCCTGATGCAAGAGTGGTTTGTGACCGATGAATCCTCCTTGAGTGTAGGAAACCGGTTTTCACTCAAAGACCTGCCCACTGAACCATAATTGTGTGGTTTTCACATGTGGACATGACCTATTTTTTCTTTACTGTTTTCTCAAATTCTCCATGTTTTGTTTGTTTTTTTCCTTGTTTTTCTACTTTTTAGTTCTTTTTTGATATCAAAACCATGCTTAAGCATAGAACCGTTTGAGATGCATGGCGTTCATATGTTCTATAAGCTCTTCACCATCTGAATATGCTAGTTTATAAGCTCCTGAACCATATTTAGAAACCACCACATAAGGCCCTAACCAGTTTGCCTCAAATTTACCTTTCTTTTCTCTAACTTTGATGGTGTTCTTCTTATTTTATTTCAGCACAGTAGATCACCTACATAAAATTCATGATGAATGATCAATTTTTTATATCCTCTTGATACTCCTTATTCTGATAGACCTTGAGGTGGTTAAGCGTTCTTATCCGTTTTTCATCCAATAGCTCTAGCTTTGCTAGCCGAGCTACTCTATAGTCTTCATCTTTATCAAGATAATCCCAGAGAGATATTCTTAGGGAGGGAAGATCCACTTCCAAGGGTATGATGGCTTTAGTGTCATAAACTAGGGAATATATGGGGTTTCACCAGTAGGAGTGCGGATGGAGGTTCGATAGGCCCATAGGGTGGGATGTATCTGTAAGTGCCAATTACGACCAGTCTTACTTAGCATTTTATCCATGATTCGTATCAATGGTTTTTTTGGTAGCTTCAGACTTTTCCATTACCTTGGGGGTAATAGGGGGTAGACCACTTGAGTTGAATATGGAAGTATTGACACAATGTCTTAACCATTTTGATCTTGAAGGATTTACCATTATCAGTGAGAATGGCGGAAGGGCATACCATAATGACAGATGAGATGATTCATGATGAATTTTGAAATTTGTGCACTAGTGACATAAGTAAGAGGCAAAACCTCTACCCATTTAGTAAAATACTTAGTGGTAGTGATAATGTGGGTGTGGTCATCTGAAGAAGAAGGATGGAGCTTCCCTATGAGATCCAAGCCCCATTTAGAAAATTTCCAAGGTGTCGTAATAGGTTGCAAAATCCTGTGTTAGTGCATGTATCAAGTTTCCATAATTTTGGCATAAATCACATTTCTTGAAAAAATTACAATATTCTGCTTCCATGGTGGATCAATAATAACCTACCCTTAAGAGCTTCTTAGCCAAAACCATACCACTAGTATGTGCTCCACAAATACCACCGTGTACTTCCTTAATAGCATGGATGGAATCAGTAACATCCAAACAACGAAGAAGATTCCCGTCCTAGCCATGACGATAAAGGGTGCCTCCTAGGAGGGTATAACGGGCTATACGGAAGATAAGGGTTTTCTTCTCGTAATGGGTAATGTCTAGGGGAAATGTGCCATCTTGTAGGTATCTAAATATAGGGTCATACCAAGGGGAGGATGGACCAACAATTTCACATGCCAAACAAGATTTTGGCATGTCGTATGCGGGTATTTGTAAATGATCTATAAAGAAAGGATTTTTTCTCTCATGAGGTGGAATGCATAAGAGAGATCCAATTGTAGCCATAACATTTGTTGATCTATTATGTGACCTCTGTATTTTCTTAAAGACAATCTATGTAAAATACTCCTTCAAGGTTTCAACCAATTTCTTGTATGGAACAAGTTTCTCATCTTTAACCTTATACTCATCATTAACTTTTTTAATAATGAGTTGGGAGTCCCCAATGACTTGTAGCTATCTAATATTCCAAGTGATAGCTAAACTTGAGGCTAGTAAATGAGTGCCTCATACTCTTGCAATGTTATTAGTGCAAGGGAATCCCAAATGGAATTCTCTTGGAATAACCTCACCTGTGGGAGTGAGGAGCACTACCCCCGCCCCTGCTCTGTGGAAGGTGAATGATCCATAAAAATGGACCTTCCATTCTACAAACTCTTTAACATACATCATGGATGCATTTGGAAGGTCCAAACATAAAGGTTCCATTCCTAGTAAAGGATCTTCTACCAACTGATCAGCTAATACTTGTCCCTTTAAGGATTTCTAATTCACAAACTCAATATCAAATTATCTTAGGAGAATGATCCAATTAGTCGTTCATATTGTAAGGGAATGTTTGGATAAAAGGTACTTGAGAGGGTAAACTTTGGATATTAGTTTGGTTTTATTGTTAAGGAGATAGTGGAGAAGTTTTTGAAAGGTGAAAATAACCACCAGGAAGGATTTTTCAATCTTTGGGTAATTTAACTCATAGGAAATTAGAGTGCGAATGAGGTAATAAAATACCCTTTCTCTATGGTCTAGATCATATTGGGAAAGCAATGCTCCAATAACAAACTGGGTAGCTGAAATGTATAAGAGGAGAGGTTCACCTGGGTTAGGTGGCATGAGTAGAGGTGGGTTGACAAGGTATTGTTTAAGTAGTGTAAATTCCTTTTGACAGTTTGGTCCCCAGTTGAATGCAATATCTTTCTTGAGGATATGCATAAATGAGTGGCACTTATCCTCAAGCTGTGAAATAAAGTGACAGATTGCCTGAATATTTCCTTGTAAACACCTTAGTTGTTTGAGAGTCGTAGGTGGAGGCATTTATGTGATAGGTGTAACTTTTACAGGATCCACTTCTATTCCTCTCTGTGAAACAATGAAACCTAGGAGTTTTCTTGAAAAAATGCCAAAGACACACTTCTTGGGGTTCAAACGTACCTTGTAATCCCAGATATGTTGGAAAATGCATCTCAGCACTTCAGGGTGCTCTCCTCTACTTTTGGATTTCACTAAAATATCATCAACGTAATCCTCCATGACATCATTCATCATGTCATGGAAGATTACTATCATTACACACTGATAGGTGGCCCTGACATTCTTGAGTCCAAAAGGCATGACCTTGTAACAAAATGTTCCCCAAGGGGTGATGAAAGTTGTTTTATGTTGATCCTCCTCTTTAATCCTGATTTTGTTATAACATGAAAAACCATCCATTAAGGACAACATTTCATAAATAGAGGTGGAATCAATGATCATGTCAATATTAGGTAAGGGGAAGTTATCTTTGGGACATGCCTTATTGATGTCGTAGAAGTCGGTGCAGATCCTTATGCCAATAGGTTTCTTCTGAACAGGGACTATCTTAGATATCTAGTCTAAATAGTCAATGGTCTTAATGAAATCAGCAGCTAATAACTTTTCAAGTTCTTCTTTAATAAGGAGTGAAATTTTAAGGTGCATATTTCTCAACTTCTACTTGATGGGTTTGGCATCAAGGTGCACAACGGGGTTTTTCATGACAAATTATGGGTCCAAACTAGGTATATCGACATATGACCATGCAGATATATCTCCATATTCTCTTAGCAGCTCGATAAAAACCTTATGTTCCTGAGCTGAGAGTGAAGCTCTTAACTTTATCATTTTAACTTTCTCTTCCGAGCCAATGTTAACATTGATGGTTTCTTCCTCAAGCATCTTAGATGTATCTTTCATCCGCGTAGGATCAGGGGGAAGAGTAAGGTCAACCTCCTTAGGTAGCTCATCATCATCTTTGAACGGATAGATCATTTTTTCCAGAGGTTCTTCATTCTATTTTTCTATGAGTGCTTCAAAAATTTTGTCACTATGAGACTTGTTTTTATTCCCTGCACAAGGTTTCTCTGAAGTATTCTTACTCTTATTTGTGACCTTCTTATTCAAGCGTCCTCACATCTCTACCTCTTCTCCGAAGCATGCAAATGTGTCTAGTTGAATTGCAAATCCTTTCTTTTGATCCCTAGTCAGAATAGAATCCCCGAGACCCATGAATTCTACAAATGCCTCATCATTCTCAAAAAAATTGATTGGCACGTGAAATTGTTGATCCCAATCTAAAAGTTCAAGATATATAATGGTGACTTGGTAATTGGTTTGAGGATTAGATTCAAATAAGGTAAGGATAGATGAATCAGGGAATAAGTTAGTGGAAGCAAGATCCTCGTAGAGGCTACATTGGGAATCCACGTCGCTATCGGAATGAGATGAGTTATCCTCACATTCAGAAGAGGTGGCATTAATCTCAAAGGTTGGATCGTCATGTGGTGTTATTCCAAAACCATGCTTGTTTGATTTTAAGTGAGGGATAGGAATGGGTTTTAATTTCCCTTGATCATTGATTCTACATCCAAACCCATTGTAACCCATGACGTACATCATATGGTGGACTTTGACATATAGCGGGGCTTGATGGCATGAAGCCATGGTACCTTCAAGTACTCTGCTGGTGGAATTTTCTAAAATCTTTTCCTAAGATAAGAAACCATTAGGAATAAACTTCTCCAATGGTTTAGGGCATTGATCCTGAGTGATTTTGAACTCAAAATAGGGTTTTCCACTTGTCCTAGGAAACACTAATAAACATGATATTAATAAATCTTGTTCAAGAGTGAACGGCTCGCCTGGGCCATATTTTGTTGACATTTCCTCCCATGATGCGAAGGGGTTGACCAATGAAGGAAAGTATTGATTGTAAGGAGTGAGTGAATCTGGATCCACACGTTCCTTGATAGCCTTTGTTTGTAAAGGAACAACAAGTTATGTAGAAGGGCATTCATAACCTACATGAGAAAAACTAAACAAGGCTCTGCAATGTGTAAATTGTTCTGGATCACCTTGAATGGTGATTATCTATCCTTTATGGAACATCTTGATAAATTGATGGAAAGTTGAAGGAATGGCTTGCATGGTATGTATCCATGGGTGTCCTAAGATCATGTTGTATGGTAGATCCAAGTCAAGAACATGGAACATTGTATCATGACAAGTCGATTTTACTTCCATTGGAATCAATATAGTTCCTGCTGACTCTCGCTCCTCATTATCATAGGCCATGATCCTAATAGTTTTGGCCCATAGATCTGTCTCTGAATGGCCTAGCTTCTTAACCATCTTCAAAGTAAAAATGTTTAAACTAGATCCACCATCCACAAATACTCGCTTGATCTTGCGACGAGTAACAACTACTTCTATATATAAGGGTAATTTGTGCTCTGGGTTGTTGCGTGGGATTGCAACATGATCAAAATTGATATGATCGTTACAGTCAAGGTGTGCAATCATGGCTAGGAGGTGCGCGAGATCTACACGGTTGAAAATCCAAAAAATTGTAGTGTTTTATAAAGTATATTTTTATGTGCAGTAGATATTTTGAGGATATCTAAGATTGATATCCAAGTGGGTGTCTTCACTAACTAGTCTATCAAATTGTACTGACCTTCCTGAGGGATAGGTAGGGGATATGGTATGATTAAACATGCACGTCTCGTCCCTACTACACAACTCTTTTCTAAGATCCTAATAGTATTGACCTATTCATGAGATGAACGGATACATCCTATGAGAGAATTGAAGGGACTATCATTAGTGGGATAAATATAAGCGACAATCCTATAGTCATTGGAAGTTTTTCTATGATCTGGCTTCCTTTTTTATGATCTAGTATTGACCTTGTCCTGAGTTAGGGGGAGAATCTATGGCGATTGTTTCCTCTCCAATGAGGTCATGTATGTAATGGTGTAGTCTCAAGAACCTATCTATCTTGTGCCGTTTAACATGGTGGAAGTCACAATTCTCATGCTCTTTGAACCAAATGGATTTTGAGCATTTTTTGGGTATGGTACCATCGCAGTTGGATATTCCACCATGTTTACGTTATCTAAATATTTTAGTATGGCATATAGGGATTTCGTTAATGGCATGAACATACGCTTAGTGGGAGCCTTGGGATGAGGTCCTTGTGAGATATTTAAAAGCAGACCATTCTGCATAGTTTGGACTCTTTTGGAGTTCATAATGTCATCGCCAACGACATGTTTGTTCTTGTTGAATAACTTTGGTTTATCTAAGGATTTTTCTTTATATTTGTCTTTGACAGCTGGTTTAAGTGTTCCCTTTGTGATGAGGGCCTTTTTGATTTGACTACCTTTATCTATGATTTCTTCCAAGTAAGAGCCATAATGCATTTGTAAATGGAAGGCTATCTCTGGGTTCAAGTTAGGAAAAAATATGCTTACCAGATACTTTTCTAGCAAGACACAAGGGAAATGACTTGCTAACCCTCTCCATTGTTGTAAAAAGCTCACAAATGTCTCATTGGGCTTCTGCTTTGCAAATTTCATTCATTGGGATATCATTTTCCATGTTGTAGGTATAATGTCGTAAAAATAAATTGCCAACGTAGGTCATGTTGTAATGGAGCCCTTTGGTATGCTATTGAACCATTCCAATCCTAGTGCCCCTAGGCTACGAGAGAAGAGTTGTATTAAGAATTTATCGTTGTATGTGACCTCTTGGAAAGCCATATAAAATTATTTGATGTGATCACGAGGATCACTTTTACTTTTATATTTATCAAATTTAGGAATGGTAAAATTATTTGGGAAGGGTTGTTGCAAGATGTTCTTATCGAATGGGTAAGGGCATAGTTCTTCATATAAATATTTCCTACTATGTCCTACATTTCCATCTTGTAGCGTAGTAAGCATGTCCTTCATTAATTTTAATTCTTGTTCAACGAGTTGTTATTTGGTTGGTGACATTGGTCTTTGTGCCTTATGCACTTTAAAAGTCGTGTCACTCTACAGATTTAAGTGGAACTAGCTAGGTTTCACTTTGAGTTTGTCTTTGTATACGTTCATACTTGAAGAGCCTAAGTTTGATAACTTTTGGTTCAGTTTCAAGATCTATTTTTGAAGGATATCTTCTTCAATTAATGTTTCCTCTTCCTCATCGAACTTGGGAAGTGGTGAGGCTTTGCGCTCAATCTTCACTTTACGTGAAGCTTTGTAATAAGGTTGTTATGAATCACCAAGTGGTTTTGATAGGCCTCCGTCAATGGTGTTATGATGTTTCCCAAAATTAGAAGCGTACCCTAAGTCAAAGGGGTTATCCATGTCTAAGAAGGACCTTTGTTCTTCTGTTTTATGATTAATTACTTTGGTTTCTACGTCACGTTCCTGAGGAAGCTTGGCTCCTAACTCTAATACTATTGTGAGTACTTGATCTTTGTTGTAATAAAGGAGTTCGTCAAAGTGACCTAGGTCTAATTGGTGTTTTTATTTAGAAGATTCATAATCTTATCCGCTATGATCAATCAATGGATTTGTGTCCTTGACCTGTGAAAAGAGAGGTGCTAAGTTGTTTCCACTAAATGGGAACGATTCAAAATGATTTTCTCCTAAGTCGCGATCATTTGGTTTGGACGCCATTTTCATGATTCTAGGCATCACTAGTCAAATTTATATGAGGTTTCACGTAAATGTGCTTCAAAGTTTGCATGAAACCTAGGAGTATGTTTTTGTAAGTTGTTTGATGTGATGCTGAAATAATCTAGTGTGCTCTAGAAGTAACACTATGTAGTTGTTTTTATGATTCAAAGATCACTCATATGAACACTCTAATGCAACGATCACATGAATTTTTGTTCTTCCAATATTATACCCTAACTATGATTCCAGCGAAGGGTTCAAAGTGGATGGTGACAATATCGTATCAATACATAGGTCAAGTTAGAATTCTAGCAAGGCCTAAATATTAAAGTGGTATTGACGCAATCTCTCGACGAGGTAACTAAAACTAGTTTGAATTGTGGTGAAAGATAAGTTTTCTGAAAATGGATGTTGCGAGTATGTATAACATAACAACACTATCTTGATACACTAACTGAGTAAGCAAAGTGTTAGTATCAACATGAATTTATTTCGGTATATATAAGGCAATATCGACACTCTCAAAAAAGACTTAGATGATGTCGGAACTGAAACAAAGTATGAGTATAGAAAGAATTTTTTAGTTGTACGAGCAACATAACCGCACAATAAATGGACTTATATCAAGTTCTCAAGAAATTGAAAACATGATGTTAGTACAAAAATTGTGTGACTAGAATGCAAGAAAAAAAAATCAACTTATGGAGAGATAAATGATGATCCAAAATCACAGTAGTGAAGACGATCTTGAAATCAAGATCAAAGAACTATCAAGGACATGAAAATGTACCTGCACACTTTAGATGTTTAACAACCCAACCAAAAACATGGATGGGCGTAGACAGACAAAAAAGTGGTAAGTACTATCTTTGATAAAACGCATGAGGTATGCTTGCTTCTCACTCTAAATGGGCAGCAGGAATGCAAAGGTATAGATCAAAAGGATGAAAAATAAAATAAGTGCACTTGGACAGAGTTTCGCCTCATTCAAAGGTGAGATAGAAACCAAGCTAAGCGAGATGTGATTTAATTTCGTGATGAAAAACACTTATCTCAAACTCACATGAGCTCTTTTCCTTGTTTGAGAAATAAGGTTCAAACTCCAAGTGAGTTGTCACTTCGTGATGGCTTGATGCGACAACGAACTAGCAAAGTGGGCTCCAAGACAGAATGGCTTCCCTAATAAGATCTCTCAACTATGTGTCACGAGTTTCCTACGAGTGAACTTGATTTACCCAAAAAATCACAATGACTAATTTGCAAGTATCTCATCTCTACTTTACCCCCTTCTGATATAATGAGAAACTAGTGCATTCAGTTGTATCATCATTGGGGTCACGATACAAACAACTTTGACTCTAACTTGCAATGTAAAATCTAGTCAAGTGGTTAAGCAGAGTTCTTCCAATTTCATCCATGAGGTTACTCAACAGTGAATTACTTTAGGGTTCCTAGAACCACCCCCATTATTGTAGCTTAAGGAATTATGCCAAAGGGGTTATGTTCTAGTTGTGCGGATAGGGACGTACCATTTCCCAAAACCTGCAATACAGTGTGAAGTGAAATCATGTGTTTTTTTATCTTGCTTAACTTAATGTGATTTTAAGTAGCACACCGTTTGGTAACCTATATGAAAACACGTGTATTAAAAGCTTTTGGTTTTTCTTGACTTATTCTTTCTATTACAAGCATTAAGCCCTACATGAAAAGAGTTAGTAATTTTCCATCAAATAAGAAAAAAGAGAGTTTGCATTTTTTATTCCTAAGGTCACCAAAAAGGCATCAAGGAAGAGCACACACAACGTGAAAACCCTTCTAAAATAATTCTTTGTGAAAAATACTTTAAAAGGTAGAGTTTTTTTATCCAACTTTGAAAGATTAATCCAATTGTTTAAACATAAAGTAAGTGTTTTTAAAAGTGACAATGTGTTTATAGAAGTGTTTTTGATTCCCAAGATCACCTAGAAGGTGCGAGGGAAGAGCATACACACTTCGAAAATCACCTTTTAACTAAGAAAATGAAACACTTAAACTACTTTAGTAAAAAAAACCAAAAATAAACCTGCAATTACTTGTGAAAACCTACACACAAGTTAGAAAACCAAGAAAAAATTAGGAAATTTCATAAATCTATTTTTAGCAATTTTTCAATGGTTTTTAGTATTTTGTATTTTTAGAGGTCTCCGGGGAACTTTGGTAGTTTGATGATAGAAGTGATGACACTAAAGTTATATTACTTTGGGGAAATTCCCTCGCAAATTTTGTTTTGTTCTCTTTCCAACGCCTATTCAAACTCTGAAAATGGGTCAACGGGTCAAAAGATATGACCCAAACTAGGAGCACTAAAAATCATATCAACAAATTCGGATCAAATAGAGATGCCTCCACCCACTTCAATGTGCATGCTCACCATTTTTGGTATGTGCATGTGGTTTTGGGTGCTTGCACCCCTTAGTGTAAAGCTAGTGGGTTTGCAGGGTTCTTGTGCTACCTGAGAGATGTCTGCGCTAGGGTAAGTGCCTGTGCCAGAGAATAGGTTCCTACATTAGGGGAGTGGAAAAATGGTAAAAGCTATGACAATTTTGTTTCATTGGCAAAGGGGTACTTACGCCAGAAAAAGGGTGTGTACACCATGGTTTAGGTGTGTGCATGCTTAGTAAATGTTTTTGATAGATGGCTGAGAGTATACAGGGTGTTTGTGTGTGGGTTTGGGTGCCTGTGCGCCTAGTAAAAATGACAGGTTACAGTGAGTTTGTGTTGGAAGAAGGGTGTGTACGCTATGGTTTCGGCGTGTGTGCCTAATTTTAGGTACCTACACATGGTTTTGGGTGCCTGCATCCCTCTGCTATAAATGATAGTTTGAAGGCACCATGGCTGGCAGAAAGGTCTATACGCCCCTACCTAAAAAACCACCAAAAAACATGAAAATTGAAATTTTAAAAGTGTCAACAGGTTAGAAATTAGCCATTAAATGTAGTTTCTAGCATAAACTTAACAAAGAAGCATGAAAATGAGGGTTAACTACATAAAACCAAGCTAAAAATTCCAAGGCAAAATATTTAACCCCACAAAAAACATGTAAACTTTTAGAAACTCAAATAAGAGCTTCAAAATGACTCCATTAATGGAGGATGGACTTCATGTCCCACCGGTTGTGTCAAATGTGTTCAATGAAAAGTTACAAAAGCCATGGACATGGGGTAATAATCTCTAAATAAACCCCAAAGGCTCTTAACAACTAGTTATTGGACTGTCAGATAAGAGATAAACAAGTATTCATCACTTTGCGTACATTAAAATTGAAGGAAACAAGAAAATAGAACATATTTAGTAATCCTCTACTCTTGAAAGCTTTAAAAATGAACCTAGTAAGGATTCTAAGCAACTAGTTTGTGATTATGAGAATGGGATCTGACCATTAATGGCTTCAAGGCCAATGGTTCTTCCCATTTACTCAATGCTTGGTGTGTAGTGCAATGGCAAAGCAATAGCTCAATGAAAGAAATGAAATAACTCTAAACCCTAAGCAAAATGCTATATTTTATGTTAGGAAGAAGGATATTTCTTAGAAATGAGACCGGGGTAGTGGACTATTTATAGTTTTCCATTTGGGAAAGTGGAGGAATTGTGCTGCATGTGGGACTAAAGGGTAAGCCAAAAAGTTGATTAGGGAGTCAGAGTAAGATTTGACTAGGTTTAGAAGAGGTTAATCATGGTTAGGACTACTTAAAGTAGGTTAGGCTAGTTATTCATGTTTAGAGAGGAAGTGAGGTTTTGAGTGAGTTTTAAGAGGTCTAATCAATCCAATGAAATGGATTGATAGTCTAGGAAGCTAGTAAAAGTGGTATAGAAGAGGATGAGAAGATGGTTTAGCCAATAAGGGACTATAATAGTCTGCTTAATTGGTTTACAAGAGGAATACGACCAAAAGAGTTTTGTAAGAGGGGAGTTAGATAGGTCTAACTGATTGTATGTCATCAATTTGCAAGAAGGATAATAGTTAGTGCAATACTAGAAATAATAATGCTTTGACCAAACAACAGGTGTGTACACCAACCTTAGAAAAAGGTAACAATATCCCTTAATAGTAATAGTATGCCGAGGAAAGGACTTCTATGTATAAGTTGTGCTTTGTTGATATTCTTTTTGTATATTTTAATTAAGATGTGGTGTGTTGGAGAATAAGTATGTTGTTATTAGATACTATTATGAATTTTATTCCTTGTAATTTTGTCATTAAGGAACTTAGAGAATAGAAAATGCACAGTTCTTTTGTGGATGCAAAGTCAAATATTTTTAGGAATATGCTAATTTTATTTTTAGTATTCTTATTCTTGATAATGTGATTTTAATATTGTGGTATTTTATTTATTCAAATATTATAATGGCATAATTTGTCAAGTGAGAAAAATAACCCTTCATGTCAGTTGTTTCAAACTGACATTTTCTAACATTTTGGAGATGGCAGAAATTAAGTCTTCTTAGTGGATGTCATTGAAAGACATTGTCTGTTTAAAATAGTCTGATCATGATGTTAAGTTGTATTTATTTGCATAATATGACTATAAGCGAATAGATTATTCATTCTTCTGTTTAAAATAATAAAGCGTATTTAGCCTATTTAATTCTCAAGTTATCTTGAAAAAGGGAATATAACACTTATAATTATTATTGGTTGTTTTCATTAATATCCATATCAGTTTTATTGTGAAATATGTTGCTCTACTTTCTGGTTATAACATTATGTAACCTATGCTTGATTAATGTTGTATAATTCTTAGGTGATAGGATATAACATATTAAATAGTTAGTTAATAAATATGTTATAGTTATGCATTTGGGGAAAATACAACATGGAATGTTGGTTATCTATTTTGATTGTTAGTTCAATTAAATGCCTATCCTTTGGAATGGTATTGTATTGATGTAAATAAAAAATTATGGACTGCGGCTATAACGCAGTAAGCTATTTAAAATTACATTTAAGATGCATAAAGAATGTAAATAAATAACTTAAATCTGTATTTGAACTACCACAAATTACAAGTTTTAGGACCTGAGGAACATATTTAGAGGTGATAAGAGTATCATTGTCACTTAAGGAAAACATGTTGTAATCTAATTAATTATTATATAACTAACTAAAGATACAACATACCTAATAAAAGGAATTCATAAGGCCAACTTTGTATGGCTACTATAACATAGTAACCTTTTAATGACGTGGGTCATTAATTAGATACTTCTGTTTAGCAGATACCTAAGTCATCCCTTTAAGGTCCTCTTATTGTGTTCGCCGTAATAATTTTAAGAATTGAGATAAATCAGAGTTGCAAAATTTGATTTCCCTGCATGTACAAGTCATCTCGATCCCAATTTATGTTGTCTACATGGAAGGAAAATTTTTGTAATGACGTGAGTCGTTACAGAAGCATTTTCTCTCCCATAGACAACCTAAGTTGGCATAAAAGTGCTTATTTGTACATTCGATCCAGTTTTGTACCTTGAATGCAGATTGTAATTAATTTTAAGTCCACTATTTGATCTTAATCTAGATAACTGAAAGTATGTGATAGGGTGAAAGATGATTTCCTAATGATGAATTTTCCATCACGGATCCAAGTATGTCAAACATGTCTTGAAACTTTGGATGAAGTAGTGTAAGATACTGATAACATTTTCCTGATTTTACCAAGATCTAATGGTGTAGGATATCGGATGGGATTCAAATGACGGATACCCAGGTATACACTTAGAAAACATCACTTGATTATAAATTTCTGAAAAAGGAAACCACTAGTATACTTTGTATACTCACTGATAACAAGTAATATATGAGGGATCGGAATCAGTCGACCCATACCACTGCACATGGTTTGACAGTTATAGGATGGATTGAATTAGATTTATTATAGTTCTAAATTCATTGTATTATGAACATGGAAGCATGAGATCTATATATATAATAAAAAAATTCAATTAAATTGAAGTATTTGAAAGTGGTTGTTACAATTGATTTGACTATTATTTCCGATAAGGATGAACCTGTAACAGAGAAGAAAAAATAAGTGGTCAAATATGTGTATATATGATCAAAACATGTAAACATATGTAAAAATAAAAAAAGGAACATGTGCACCTAATCTATGATGAGTGAAAAGAGATAGAAAGGATCTTGAAGATGTTGTGGAAAAATGAGTTTTTTGGGAAATCTCATGCCATTTGTGCTGAGTGTGAGTTTTTTGGGTGATCTCATGCTAGTGTGGAAGACGTGTAGGGAGAAAGGTCTAGTTTTATTATCTAACCTTTGACTACTTATTGAAGTGTAAAAACCACTGTAGATGGTGTGTAAAAATATGATCGGGTTCGATCCAACACGAAAGTAGAAAAGAAGGTGTAATGCATGCATGCCGAGTGCTGAAGGAATGTGTGTCATGTAAAAGGCACCGTGTAAACTGCCAAAATTAGAATTGAAAAGAAAAAAATTGTGTAACTGTTCCTTGATCACATGAATCCAAGAAGTGTCAGTGGCACCCAGGTGCTACTGTTTGGTGTTAGGTGCTGGTGGTTGTGTTGTGCTGAGGACCCAATTTAGGATCTAGGTAATCGTTGAGACTGAAGATTGTGCTAACTGTGAACTACTTTTTGTTGAATTGTGACTATAGACTGTTGGATGGGGTGACTGATTCACTTGATGATGCCCCCCTCATTTGGGGTGCATGCGATGTTTCTCAGATCATGCAGCCCAAAGGAGGACTGACCAATGAACTAAGATTGATACCCTACAAGGGGAGGGGGTGTGCTTGGTAAAAACTAAGACACGTGTAAACAATTTGGCTAGAAACAAGTGTTAGTGCAAACAAGATAAAAACGCATATTGAAGACAATATGTAATCTAGGAAGCAAGAAGAAAATATGCAAGAAGACAATGTAGACCATGAAAATATTGTTACAAACATGAGACATCACTCATGATTTCGCAATACAAACGAGGCCAAAATGGCCATAAGCAAACATTATACACACAAGACAAGGGACAAAGCCCGCAAAATATGGCATACAATGGAAGACAACAACAAACAATATCAAGTAATGTAACAAATAATCATGGTGGAAAAGGGTTCCTATAGGACAAATTTTGCACATGAATCACCTGTTAACATGTTAGAAAGATAGAAATTATGTCAAAGTGTGTATAATCCGATATAGTAGTGTGTTATGAAAATGAAACAATAACACCTATGATGAGTACAAAAGTGGATGCCCCCAAGATCTGTTGTGGGACTAGTAAAAGGTATCGTGCCAAGCATCCATACTACGTGTAAGGATTTGTATAGAGTCTACGATCACAACTAGAAATAAAGTGAGCGTGCATGTATATATAGAAAGATAATGACATATAATGTATCTGTATAGCTTGTGTAACAAAGTGTACATGTAAGCATAAGAAAGCAAGAGTAAATGCAACCAAGATATGCAGTATGTTGTGGATGAGATGGAATGGAATGAAGTATGATTATGATAGGAGAATCATTCCCCCCTAGTGGATGTGTATGCATGAGATGAGGTTCATTGATAAAACACCCCTCAATAGACAAGAATGAACCATAGAACAAGAGTTTGTCATCTGGAAATGGTTTGAATCGTGCACTAGAAAGATGTGATCGAGAAAGCATAGAGAATATAGAGTGAGTGACTATGATTAGATTCATTTCATATTGAGACCCTTAGCAGTCGAGTATGAACCATGAAACTAAAGTGTGTCATATGGTAATGAGTGCAACATGTAGAAGTATAAGCAAAAAATATGCATCATAAATGCCTAGAGTTGAGAGTGTGTATGATGTGCAATAAGAGCTACGTAAAAAGAGATGTCATGAATGTATGATGTGAAGTGTGCAGTGTATGAGGTTCATGTATATAGTATGCCCTCAACATTCAAGTGTGAACCAAAGCATGAGAGTACGTCATAGGGTGGTGAGGTGAAAAAGTCACCTATCAAAGATTAAGTCGGTGTGGAGTGGTGGAAACATGCGAAGTGGAAGAAATGTGAGTGTAAGAGCCAAACTTAATGTTTGCTGAGATGGTGTTAATGATGGGAGAGGAAATGGTGGGAAGAATAAATTCCAACGGCTTAGGAAGCCAATGTGAAGCATTGCACAATGGATGAAATGGTGCAACTATGGATGAGTGAGATGGATATTGTGCATGAATAACGACCTTAGGTGGTGGAGGAATAACTTCCTGAGAAGTAGGAGATGGAGACAAGTGAACTGAAGCATTAGCATGCTTGCATGGAATTTGAGATACAGACCACTCACGAGAGAGAGAGAGAGTCAAAAACAATGATACCTTTGTCCTCTAATTGTTTTAATTTGTCATGAAGGGCTTGACATTCATTGTCATGATGGCCATTAATGCGATGAAAGTTACAATAAGGATGATCACGCTAGCGATGCAAGAGATGTTGTGGATGATGTTGATTAGAAGGAAAGATAATTAATTACTTATCGAGATAAACACATAGCACATCATGAGGCCTATCAGAACGTGAGAAATGCAATGGTTCTTGAGGAGGATGTGGCAAAGACTTAGGTAGAGAATGACACAGTGGTGGAGATGGCATAAGATTATGTGGAGGAGGATATGGAATATGATTTCAAGGTGGAGGAGATGGAGACCTTGGAGGACACTTAATAGATGGAAGAGGTGAAGAAGTAGAAGGCATATCTATAACATGTGTAGAAATTCAATTTTATTTAGATCAATGAACTTATAACATAAGAGTGTAAATGATTCTCATGTCATATATTAAGCATTATTTTATAGCAGGAATCAACCCATGAATAAATATAAATTGCTTTTCTAAATCAACGGGTTGAAACATGAGCTGATGCATGTAAGAATTAAAGCCCAGAATGTAATAAAGAATGGGTTCTTTATTTCCTTGCTGTAAGCCAAGTAGACAATCATGGTGACTTGTTGGAGAGAAATTTTATTGGGTGGAAAAACTTGTGGGTTTCTTACCAATGCTTTGGGAATATAAGTCCCTCTACTTAACTGGTGTAGCTGACGTATATGTGTGCGTGAGAAAATGTGGATTTCTATGGTGGCCTTTCGACCGGGGATCCAATAGGGGCTCTCCACTGACCCTGCGGAAAAGCTAGCAATCTCTTGTTAGGGAAGACTTTGTCTAAAGAGTTGGGAAAGGGGAGTGAGAAAAGAGGTAGGAAAACTAATTCTGCAGGTAGAAAATTAGATTCCTACACAAACAATAGTTAGAAAATTCAACACATGCATTTATGGGAAGAAACAACTCTGCGAATAACAATAAGACCAAATAGAATTCATTGATCACCAAGTATCAAGAAACCCCTTAGTCAAAGAAAGCTATAAACTCTTTCTTCTTGTATTTATTTCTCAAATCAAAGTTGTACATAATGTGAGAATGGAATAAATTTGAGAGTGGAGGAAAGTAAAAGAAAATTGGTCATCTCCTTTGCTTTCTCTAGGTACAATGCACTCTTGCGTTTACAAGATCAATCTCTAACCCTTTGAAATGGGAATGAATTTACAATTTATAGAATAGAACGGACTTCTCGTATTCCTCATGACCCTCCATATGCCTTATATTTAACTTCAGACTATTTTTATTCCTATCAAATATTTAAGTCCCTTTTATAAAATCAAGGTGACTTAAATTTACATTATGTTTCTAAAGTCACTTATAAGTGACTTAAAGGCATATCAAAAATTGTAAAGCCCAACAAAGAATTAGAACATTTGAAAGTGAGAGAAAGTTGGGGGGAAGAGGAGAGAGAAAGATAGAGAGAAGAAGAAGAAGAGGAGATATCGTTCCTGATGAATTTTAATGATCCTTGTTGATGGGAAGCTCTGGTGTGACAAATTTCTGAATGTCCCATTGTGCCAAAATTGTCCTTGCCTCGGCCACTTCTTGGGGTGAATTACTATTTTTAGTAAGCACCCATCTAAGAGACTTCTATTTTTAGTAAGTGGTCATTTTTTTTTGCTATTTTCTACTCTAAACACTCATTCTGGCTTCCTCGTGATCTTCAATGCTCGTCGGCTTTGTCTCAGCTACTTTTGATGATGATTTTCCAAGAATAGCAAGTCTGTATAGGAAAACTTGCTATTTTTAGAAAATGTGCTTCCAGTGCTCGATTTGCGACTGAACATAATTTTTTAGACTTGTCTTGTCGTTACGATCACACCCTCTAAATTTCACATAGTTTTTCTCACTAGAATGTCTGGAAATAAATTTTGAAATTTTCACCTGGCAATGGCTTTGGGCACAGAGCTACCATGACGGCCATTAATGGAGCTTAAAATTTTCAGGTCTAGTTTTTGTCTCCATTTGTGACGAAAAAAACTCCATTGCGATAGGTTTTTCATTTGGAGCTCGTGTGTAATTTTTTATCTTGTTTCCATTGCCGGAATCATGGGAAATCCGACGAATGTGAGCCAGTACATGAAGTGAGGATTTTGTTAGAAAAATTAATTATAGGCACCATTTGACCTCTAATTTATTACATTGTGATCATCTTGAAAATTTTGGAATTCTGTAAAAGACGACATCTCGATCCGTCTTGTATTTTGCAAGATATGAGGATTTTTCGATCGAGTGGCTTCATAGTTATCTAGTGAAAATGATCCATTTTCTCTTCATTCTTCGTCATTCCATTCCATTTTTCTCCTAGGCCTACATATTTGCTGCATATTCATGGTGTGGAGAGTTTTTTTATCATGATGAAGCTGGTTCAGATCAGCAATGGCGGACCGGGTGTCTGGACAAGCAAGAACATGACCATGACATGGAGAGAAGTTGTGAAGGAGAAATGAAGGGAAAGAAATGGCTAAATGTTGGATTTAAATTTTTAAAGAAATGCACATGGAAGGGCTGGGCACATTTTTTTGTCCCTGATATCCCTGACCTTAGAGATGTGAGGGACATCAATTTCCATGGTGGTCAAGGTGATGCCATGTGTCCTCGATCCGATGGTAGGGGATTTGTTTGAAAAATGCACCTAGGGGCTGAAAGTCGGTCACGTGGGCGTCCAAAAGACTCCCCATAGGGGGATGGGTGAATTTTCCCATGTCTGATCTCCCTCACCTCAAGAACATAAGGGACATCAGTTTCCATGGTGATCTTGGGGCTGACACATGGTGCTTGATCCAATGATAGGGAATGAATGCTCCAAAAATGCACCTGGGGCTGAAATTCGGTCACATGGATGTCCAAAAGGCTCCCCATAGGGTGATGGGCACATTTTTCAAGGTTTTATGTCCCTCACCTCAGGGACATAAGGGACATCAGTTTCCACGGTGGTCCTGGAGATGACACGTGGCGGTTGATCCAACGATAGGGAATGGATGCTCCAAAAATGCACCTGGGGGTTGAACTGTCAAATCTGGAGGTCATATGAGGGTCCAAGAGGTCACATGGGGGCTGGGAAAAAGTTTCAAGGGTTGGTGTACCTGACCTCAGGGACGTCGGGGATATGAAATCCTGCCAGGCTCTTAGTGCTGACACGTGTCCTCCCAAAAAATGACTAAGTCCTGAACTGCCTTTGAGAGGGCAACTTAGAAAGAGGATAACTTGATCTCCTAGTGGATTTTATTGGTGAAATTGTATATTATCCAGACTTGAAATGGAATTTTTAATCCAATGGTTGGGGTCTCATGTCTTTATCATCCATTTGATCCTAGAAAAAGTGGATTTGTGATTTGAGACTCCACTTGTACCTGCTAAAAATTGCCTGCCAATCCTATGCGCCAAGGTGTTGTGAAAATATGATTTCATCATCATGTATTTATTTTAATACTCTTTTCAGAGGTATTTTTTTTTCTTCTAACTCCATCTGGAGCTCCCGAAATCATCTTCTAGATCTGAGCAGTTGTTTTAGGCCTGTGTACTGCCTAGGCTTGTGAACCCTAATTTTTTCTCAAACTGCTCCATGTTTGAAACTTCCCAAAAACTTCCGAAATCATGTCCATGATGTTTTAAGTTATTCAATTCACCTCCATGTTGAATTTTACCCTTCCATTCCACTCCAAGGGGTTGATCTAGTCCTGGGAAGGCCATCAATAACCCTTCCCAATACTGCCAGAAGATAGTATCTTTTCAAAAATCCCTAAAATCACCTAGGGGGAATGAATAGAATTCTCTAAATCACCTAGGGGGATGAGATAATATTATTTATGAGGTCATTTGGATTGGTTGGATAGACCCGAGGTGTCTTGGAATGATGGGACTTGAAAAAATTAACACTATGTATCATTGTCGTGCTTGGAAATTGTCAATTTCCCCTGTTGCATATTTAACACGAAAACATGACTATAGGACCATTTTTTAGAATAAAGTGTCGAAGAAAATCAATTTCTATGTCGTAATATGTACTGATAGATCCAAAAGGTAAATGAGTTTACCATTGAAGATCTTCACTAACTAGACTATGATAAAAAGCTTTTAACAATAATTGATCATTTGAATAGAATGTCATAGCTAAAACGACAATGCTTGAGATGTAGATATGGATTTTCCAGTGCCCTCAAAGCATGAAAATTTTGGCATAATTAAATCCTTATGATATGTTGAATTTTAAATTTTCTTTGGAATGGGATTGCCATAAAGAGAATTATTATCAATAGACGCATAGTAGGATTTTCTTTCTAAGAGTGAGAGATTGGACCTAAGATTTTAATTATCCAACAACATGCATGAGTGATAAAATATCATGTGAAGGAATCATAGGATATGTGAGAGGTACATTGAGAGGTATCAATTTTCCATTATGAGTGATCATAGGAACATAAGAAGAAGTGGAAGATGAAGATGTAATGAGAACATTAGATGTAGGTGTAGAAGAAGTAAGATGCACTATACTATGAGGAATAGAAGAAAAAATATGAATAGCATTGAAAAAAAGAAGAAATAGGTGGGGATGAACATGGAACATCAAGAGGAACATCATAATGAATGATATTCAAAGAAGGAAAAGTATGGAGAAATAATAAGAGGAGAAGAATATAGAATATCAATAAAAACATTAGGAGTAACATTGGAAGAAGTGATAGGATATAAAACAATAGGAGGAGGAGAATCATAATGCATGCTATTAGATACAACATCATAAATAGATGAAATTCGAGTAGAAAATTCAAATTCAATAGTATTAAGAGACATAATATATTCACTAACATGGTCATGATCAGAAATAAGATCACCGTCAATATCAGGTAGAGTTTCACATGAAATTATTTCATTGAGTGAGTCATCAAAATATATAAAATTAGGATAAGAAATATTGAAACATGTATCATTATAATCATGAGAAGCATGTTCAAAAATATGAGAAACATGAGATACAACTTTACATTCATCCTGATTATTATAAGAGCGAACATCATTCAGATGTATATTTTCATCATTTTTTTTAGCTATAGTATCACTATCGATACCAAGCATATAATCAATAATAGCATCATGAAGAGTTTTAGTAGAAATAGAAGAAGTTGAAAGTAGTGCTAGTGCCCATGGAATAACAAGGAGTACAAAACCGAAATGTTTTTGTTATGGAGAAACAACGCTGCAAAAATAATGGGAGAAGCTATTAGAAATTTTACGTTCATTGGTCAAAATAATTATTTGAATATTATCATCAATGCGAGGAGTGAAATAGAGAGTGGTAAGTTTAGTATTAGTTTCCTCATTATAAATAGGTTTAACACTCTCAAGGTGCATATCTTTCCAAGGAGAAGAAGATATAATTTTCACCATTATGGTTTTAATGCATCCTAGTGCAAGGAGTTCTTAAGATACGGGGTTCACCAAAATGATTCAATAAAATATGAAATATTTTATTAAAATATGAGTTTAAAATCAGCTACAATGATGTACAATAAGATAAAAAATGCTAAAAACAAATTATATATTTAACTATGAAAGAAAATGAGAGAGATAGGGCACTTATCTTGATTTTTCCTATCCTCAAGTATATCTGAACTGATGAAAAGGTAGAGTAGGAACTTGGAAATGTTTTATACAGATTTTGGAACTCATAGAATGACTGAGACATGGGCGCTTGGGTAGGAGTGAGGCCATCTGGGGCACCAGAGACCTCTCCTAAGCATTAGAGTCTACAAAAAATATTGGAATCTAGTTTCTTTAGTTTCATTAGGAATAACTAGTACAACCAGAAATGTTTTGTTCTGGAGAAAAAATGTTGCAAAAATAATAGGAGAATCTATTAGGAATTTCGCATTCATTGGCCAAAATAATTCTTTGAATATTATCATCAACACAAGGATTTCAATAGAGAGTGTTAAGTTCAGCCTTAGTAGCCTCATCATAAATAGGGTTAACACTCTCATGGTGCATAGCTTGCCAAGGAGAAGAAGATATAATTTTCACCATTATGGTTTTAATGGATCCTAGGGAAATGATTTCTTAACATAAAAGTTCACAAAAATGACTCAATAAAATATGATTTTAGAAACTTCTACAATGATGTACAATAAGATACAAATGCTAAAAAAATTTATAGATGTAACTATGAAAGAAAATGAGAGAGATATGGCACTTATCTTTATTTTTCTTATCCTCAATTATATTTGAACTGATGAAAAGGAAGAGTAGGAACTTGGAAATGTTTGATAAATATTTTGGAACTCACAAAATGACCGAGACATGGGCACCTAGGAAGCAACAAGACCACCTGGGGCGCCATAGACCTCTCCTAGGCGCTGGAGTCTACAGAAAATCTTAGAATCTAGTTTCTTGAGTTTCATTAGGGTTTCACACTTGTTTGTCGATGATTTCATATATTTCATACTTGGGTCATGAACGTACCTATAAATATGTAACATAAATAACCTCATGCAAAACCCCCAAACTACATCAAATCCTAAAAAGGAAAGATGTAAAATGGGAGGTCAGATTGTCCTCGATTATCAACAAAGTGAACTTATGACCAAACATTGCAATACATTATGGACCTTATGTAGTTCTATGTGTGTGTGTGTGTGTGTGTGTGTGGAATTTTTTCCCTAAGTGTATCTTGTGTGAGTCACATGTGATAACAATTAATAGCTAGATGTAGAAAATGTAGATAGATGTGTGCATGAAAGAATGAACTTCCCCTCCTATGTGTTTATCTAGAAATGATAGTTTGTTTTCCCTTATGTGGAGCAAGATGGATTCTTGAAATCTCTTAAAATACTCTTGGATGCAACCTTAGGTGATGATAGATAATTCTTAGTACTTGGTCCTTTATTATGATCACATAGCTTTGTATTTATATGATTCCCTTATTTGAATTTCATAATTAACCACTAAAAGGCTAACTAGCAAAAAGAAAGATGTCCAAATGGCTAGAAAGGACCCAAAATATGTGAGAAAATTAAAAAGAGGTCAGGGACTCCCAAAGGGTATAGGGGCTCCTAGAGTTGGAATCATGGCTTGGCATTAATGTCTAGGATGAGAACTGCTGAAGTATGAAAAGACAGAATTGGAAAGGAGTGTAAGACCAAGAGAGAAAATAGAAAGAAAGAAAATATGGGGAAAGACAATGCTCAATTAGTACTTTTCTCGTTTAGGAATCATACAAATAGTGGTATGTGATTAGGACTAGAAATATACCCAAATTGAGTGATTTAGTGTCTATAGGGACCACCCTTGCATGACTTAGCAATGAGACATTTATAAGGAATTGATTAGAAGGGAATATGAAAGGACACTAGTGCCAATTACCCTTAAATGATATCGGATGACGATCTGAAAAAAGCACATCTAACCACACTGTGATAGGGGAGAAGCCTTACATCTCAAAATAAAAAATATTCTATTGTAAAATAAGTACACAATCAAACCTTATTAAAACTTGATCATATCCTTCTCGAAGATTTGTCCAAGTATACCAAGTTTGGGCCTTAAATTCCTATCGTCCATAGAGCCATGGATTGGAAAGTCCCCAATGAATTTTAAAGAAATACCAGGCCACACACTTGCCAACACACCAATGCATAGGGAGGGCACTGAATTTATCATCTAGATGCTCTATCATATGAAAGTCACCACACACCAACCAATAAGATAAAGGTAAGTTATCACCTAACCATTTCCATAAAATTGTTCTTTTCAGATCCATAATTAGGAGAATAAACATTAAGAATACCAAAATAAAAATCATTAATCACCATAATCATGCACATGGGCTGATTTGAAGGATCTTGGCCCGAGGAGGTGATTAAGGCCGAGAATTTCAGTGCTATGGAAATTATGGCACCACCTTTTCCATCAATGTACTGAGTATGAAAATTTGAAAAAGATGGGGCAATACAAATCAACGTATTCTGAAGTAAGAAACTAGAAATTTTAATTTCCTATAAATAAATAATATCATGTTTGTTTAAATTTTGGAAAGCTAAATGAACAAAGTATTTGTTAGAGGGATCTGTAAGACCCCAAAAATTCCAGGAGATGAAATTCATGAAAAATCAGACATATCAAATTCCCCCTACCCGTCTGTAATATCATCCCTTAGTCAAGAATGGAAAAATTGTTAGCAAACAAGATTTTTTCTGAATGAAAAATATCAACTTGAATGGAGCGGTGCTTGGCTCCATTTTCTCCTCGCATGTTATGGGACACCTCCCATGGTGGACTATGAAAGTGTTTCCAAGGAAGAGAAGTTGAAGCAAAATTCCCAGTATTGTTTGAACTTGATGGAAGAACCTAGCTCTGTGAGGGTTTAGAAGGAGTGGAAACTGATGAGTGGGGTGGCTCTGAGCTTGAATCATCCTTGGACATGGGAGGGGAAGGAGAGAGGGTAGATGAAACCATGAGAATGTGTTTTGATAACCAATCCCCCCAAATTAAATTGAAGGAATTTACATTCATACATTTACAGTGGGACCCACTATAAGGAGGAAATAACAATCTATCTAAGGCACCTAAAACACCTCCACGCATCTTTTTGGCATTTGAAAATATAAATATTGCATGAAGGAAGAGGTAGATCTCTAAGGAATAGCTCACATCTGTGAGAGATATCGAGTCGATCAGTTAGAGGGAGTTGGTAAAAAATAATCCAAGCTAGCTCTTTCATGGTTGAGTTGTTTTAGGTTGAAACCAAGATACTTCTTGAGAGACCCAAGCTGGGGTGAGTGTGGAAAAGGAAATAAACAAACCAAGCTATATAGAATTCCAATCAAGTTGTTTGTAAGAGGTCAATCCCTTGAATAAATCGAGCTAGTAGATACAGGTTGAGCCATTCCTTTGATAGGCCAAGTTATCCCTATTCATATTAAACTGCAAGCAGTCCCCATGAAGCCATACTCAATTCCAATTAAGGTTTGAGGCATTGGTCACCAAGTTGAATAACTCGAGCTAGGCTATATTCTGTTAGGTAGGGCATGCTAATCATGATTGAGTTTCCTCTTGAAGGTTATTGAGTTAATTAAAGGAAAGGGTGCATTGGTTAGTCCAAAGGGCATAACCAACCATTCAAAGAGACCTTCCCATGACTTATATGAATTATTCCAAACATCAGTGGGATCGATGGGGATCTGGTGATATCCAGACTTGAGATCAATTTTGGTGAATAATTTTGCACTACGGATTTGGTGCAGCAAGTCATTAATCCTGGGAAGATGGTAGCGATTCTTCACACTAATTTTTTTCAAGGCCCGATAGTCAATATACAATCTCCATGTTCCATCCTTATTTGGTTCTAAGACAATTGGAATTCCACACGGTGAATAGATCGACCTAATATGTCCCTTTTGAATCACTTATTGGAGTTTCCTCTTGATCTCCTCATTTGCAAGGATTGACTTGTGATACATAGGGGTGTTGGATAAGGGATGTCCTGGGACCAAATCAATAACATGTTTTACCTAGCACTGAAGTATCACTCCTTTAGGTGACTAAAATAGACCGTCATACTCAGCCATGATTTGGTCCATCTACTTTTGCAGTTGTATTGAATGCATGTTCAAGGTGGTTGCAACAAATTTATTTTCAGGATTTGGCTTGATCATCAGGATGATAAAATCCTTTGTTTTCTCCACCAACTTCTTACACTGTTTGGCACTAATGAGGGAGACATACTTGGGGGTGACATTGGGTATACAATAATGCTAACTTCTAATGGTAATGGTGACCCTTTAAGGCCATGACTCATAGATTTCATGCCTATCCCACATGAATGGTTGGCCTAGGAGCACATCAAAAACATCTAATGGAGCAACATCACACATGAATTCATCATGGAAGGGTTTGATTGCATACAGAAGGATACATTGTTGTGTGACATGGAGATATCTTCCTGGTTTTAACCACCCAATACTATATGGCTAGGGATGTGAATTTATAGGAAGGCTTAGGTATTTCACAACATCAGTAGAAATTATACTCTTTTGACTTCCACTATCAAGGATAAGATGTAGAGGCTTACTTTTTACCCAAAGTTTGGTGTGAAAGATTCTTTCCTTATCATCCATCTTCTTGACTTGTGAGGTGGCAATAATCACATCCGGTTTAGCATTTACAATCTCATCCTCTTCATCTTTGACCTCAGGGTCTATAACCAGTGGAGAAGAGGGAATTGAAGATGATGACTCGGCAAGTAAGGACTTGACGGCTCGACATTATTCCTTAGAGTGGTGATTTGTCTTGTGGAGGTCACACCACTTCCCTATCTTCTCCTTCTATTTCTTATTTCCTTGTGACTTCTTTTGTTTCCAATCCTAGCCTCACGTTTGGCCTTATCATTTTTACCCCTCATAGGCTAGTTCTTAACAGTCTTCATTTTATGCTTTTGCTCACTCTTGACCACAAAATTGTATGCCTCGTTGAGGGTATGAAATTGAAATAAGTCCATGTCATCCCATATGTTCCATTGTAGGCCACTGTGATATTCGAGGATCATGTGTGTTTTGTGTCTTGAATGCCCAATATTATAGATAGAGAATGAAATGTATCAGTATAATATTGAACCGAATGGTCCTTACCTTAATGGAGTTGTTATCATTGTATGTATATATCATCATAAGATCCAACAGGGTAGTATTATTCCTTTATGGCATCCAAAAAATCATCCCATGTGGGCTCCTCTGTGATGCCTAGATCATCCTTTTTGAGCCCATTCTTGTACACACCCCACCAATTTTTGACAAGTGACAATTTCAATAGAGAAAATGTTATCTTTTCCTTATCAGTGAAGTGATTGACAGAAAAATAGGAGGTCAATTGGTCCAACTATTTTTCTACTACATCATAATTTATTTTACCCTCAAAAATAGGAATATCATAATTTACTTGCACCTAGAACGACATCGGGGAAGTGAAGGGCTGATTCATAGGTGAGGAGGCATGATTTCCCACTTGTAGTTGTTGAAGGATCTAGGAAAATTGTTGTAGCATCTAATCCTTATGCTCCATGAGAGATACATTCACCATCTTCTTGAGAGGATCATTTTTCCCGATGTTATTTTTCATTGGAGGTCACCTGTAACGAGTAGGCAAGTATTATGAAGGATCTTGTGTGGACCACCTGAGCTTCTTGTATCTTGACCTCATCCTGAGGACCATACACTCTCAAGACAAATTTTCTCTGATACCACTGATCCAAAACCTAGGGGTTTTAGATTTAAAGAACAAAATAAAAATTGTGCTAGATGTAAATAGAAGAACTATCTCTGAAAATAGATGCAAATTGCTAAAAAGGACACATAATATATTAGTTATCTCTACAAGGAGATGTATGTATTTCCCTTATGAGTTGTATATGCTTTTATACTATATTTAGAAATACAAAAATCCACCTCGAGGAATTTGGAAGGTCACTGGTCTCGATGGACATGAGGTGTTTCATCTTCCGAGAATTACATGTGCGATAATTTCACAAAACATTCTATTTTTAGAATTTACTATTTTTAGACAACACTACAAAAATTACAATTTGTGCCCTTTAGACACAGATTTCGGGGGTCAAAATTTTCTGAAAAAAATTCATCATATTTTCATCACTTTCTATATGTTCCAATATTTCCGTTGCACTTTGAATGGAGTCAATTGGAGCTACAGTATAGAAGTTATGGTTCCCATAAATTTCACCACTATAATTTATGCGTGGGTTGTGATCTGGATCATAGCAGAGGATAGTCACGAATGCGGTGGTCTGGGGCTTGAAAACAAAAAAAATTGTTGGGGAGGTTAAAATATACCACCATTTAAGATATACGTAAGGATCTAACTTGAATTTGTAAGTGGTCCCACAAATATTTTATGAGGACAACTTCGATACACACACGCTTGTTAGGACGAATGCAAAAAAACACCCTTGTTCATGACATATCACCCTACCAATGGGTTTCAAAATATAAGGAAGGAAAGATCACAGATGAATAAGAAGACTAGGAAGTTTGATCCAAATTGGAATTTTCAATGAAACCTGGATGGTGGGACTAAATTCGGGAATCCACTGAGAAAGAACTTACAGGGTATTTCCCAAATACCAACAAGTCACTTTAAGGAGGAGGGCTTGGAGATGGGAAGACTCACAAAAGGAAAAGAGATGAAAAAGTTTTGTAAGGTTACATATACTATTAGACTCCCAATGGTTCTTTATCCAGTTCTGAAGGTAGTATTTTGAGGGAATGTGGCCACAAAAATAAGAAATAAGGGAATTATTACAATACCACTTAACCATAGGGTATAAAAATTCATCACAAATAAAAACATACAGGGAGGATTTAGAATCCATACAACATCATTGACTTTTAGAATAAATTTCCATGCGTGCTTGGGATCCATTTTCATCGTCAATTGCAAGATTCATTTCAATGGAAGGAGAGTTGGCTATTTATAAGAAAATTAGTGCCTTAGCGGCAAAGAAATAGTTGGGTTTCACTATGATATGACAAAAATGAAAACCCTAGAAACGATAATAAATGCATAAAACACACGCAGCGGTATAACATAAGCAAAAGCATAAAAAAACCCTACTTGGAATTTTAAAGATTTATATTATGCATGAAGAAAGAAGTCATTTGTGAAAGCTTAAAGAATATGCAAAGAGATCTTAAGGATTTGTTCAAGTATGGATCCATGAATGAAAAATTTAATTATCTCCCATCATCCATGCATTAAATTATGATTCTCTAGAAGTGAAAATTCCCATGTGCAAGACAACACAATAGCCATGCACATGTTTACATGCAGAAAATGTAGAAATGGAAGTGTATAATACTATGTACAGAAACAAAACAGAAAGAGGCACATACAGATCTTACGTTCCCAATGTAATTATCCATTCATAATAATGACTTTCTATCTCTCTCTTTATGGCATGTGGCTATCCTGGTGACAAAATTGTTGGGGCCCCACCTATGTTGATGATGACCCCCCATATGCCCCATGCACATCCCTCACACTTTTCCTAATAGTCTCATGCCAGCGTGGACCGTCACTGACTGAAAATAACTTATTGTTTGTTGGGTATAGATGAGGTGGCACACATTTTTCTAAGCACGTCAAGAGAGTGGTGGAAAATGATGCTTCCACCTTCCTCTTGTCAACTTAGAATTAATGGGCATTGTTTCCCCCAATTTGAATTTCATTTATGTATCTCCTTCCATTGTTTCTCGTCCCTCACGTAGGCAGAAGTTCATCCATCAGTCAGGTGGAAGCTCATTTTTGGATTCAAAAATGGGTATTTCTGTTCCCTTTTTTGCACCATTTCATTCAAGATAAAAAAAATTTGGGTGTTTATGCTTAAATTTTATAAATAGATTTATTTTTTCACGTCTAGCTTCTGTGAAAAACTATTTTAGAGTTCACATTTTTTGGAAAATTGAAGCATGTTTAGAACTTTGTTCCTTGTTTTTGGTGAAATATATTGAAATGGTATGGACAACAAATAGAAGGAAAAAATGTATGGGGCGAGTACTGATTTTAGAAACCCTAATGCATTGGGCCCGTCCACAATGAATAAAGTTGTTGAGTTTAGGGTTTTGGCGCCGTCTGCAGTGAGTGTGAACTGAAAATTTTTTATAGAAAAAATAGAAAACCCACTTCATGTATTCAAGGATTCATTGGTGCCAAAAGTTTGATCTTCCCATCTTACCACAATTTATTAAATGTTTAGCGACTAACTCCTCTTTTCACATAGGTATGAATTTCACCATTAAAAATAAAAATTTCTTTCGACATCTCCTACGTTACATCCCTCTCATGATATTTTGCAATTTTGAAAGAAAAATACTTAGATTAGACCCCACCAAATTACAAACTCTAGCCTTGGTTGTTATAACCATCCTAATGAGCCCCAGAGGAGAGTTCTTTGCATAGTTGTTTCAAAATATAGATTCAAGCTTCAATATTCATTGTGGATGTCTGTTTCAAGGAGGTTCAAATATTAACCATACCAGTAGTTCATGCCAACTCGTGTAAATTATCCTACATTCCTTATTTTCACTTCCTTGTCTATGTGCATGCACAAATATCATACCTCCAAATTCCCTTTCTTAACAACACTCAACTCAAACTTGTCAAGAATTTATCACGACTAAAAATGCAATACCATTCTTAGCCTAAGATGTTAATCAAAGAGTTATAGTCATGGATTTATTTATGTCTTTTATTATCATGCACGGTTATCACTAAGTCTACAAAACAATCACCTTCAATGTTGCTTCCCAAAAAAATATTACAACATACAAGTTACAATCTTGTGTCCTGATATTTGGACCTAAGGGTAACTCTCAATAATATTTTGTTATGAAACACTGAGAAAATTATCAAAAATACTTGCAAATAAGGTCTCAATCAACTCATTTCACATAACACAATCATTTTATATCACACTTTGCATAAGCGAGAATACATTGCAGAGGTTTGTTTTAGGCCCAAGTTCACACCTTCCTATCATGCATGGATAAATTTCCACTCACCACAATGTGTCAATAGTATTTTCATAGTTTGATGAATATACTATGTTCATCCAAGAACCTTCAACACACATATAACAACAATTCAATAGAATTATAAATAATTTCTCCCACAAATAATTTTTAGCCTTACCAATAAGTATGCATAAGATTTTTATGAACATTCAAAAAATCTCAGAGATGTATGCACCATTACCAAGTACCAAAGCTTACATAAACATTTGTTTCTCCTTTCCTAAAACCTTCCTTGATTTCCAATCGATTGGGGAATTATAATTCAGTTACAGTTTCAAAATTTATAATCCTTTTATTAGTTTCCAATGGAATTCTAGACTTCAGACGTAGTGGTCTTTTGAAAATCCTTGGTATTGTGCTAAGTTCCTCAACCAAAAGGCATGTCCTTGAATTTTAAACTCCCTCTATGTCTTTTTAGACCCTAATATGGACCTAAGACACATAATTACTCTTCACTTCATCCCTTACATGCTTGTATGCTTCAAGATTATATCAAAACAACCATAGCAAGCAAAAATCAAACTGAGGTTTCTGTTTCTATTCTATCAAGATGCTTAGATGTTAATTAATTATAAATATTATGTTTCTAAACTTTTTCCAAAATCGAAAGTGAATGAGAACTTATTTCAGAGCTTTCAAAAAAATCAAACTGTGGGCTTATTGACCTTCTTCTTTTATGATTATGAGTATTAGGTTATTCATCAATATGTTTCTTTTGTCCCTCTAATTATTTTCCATCTTTGAGGACTTGAGTCTTACGCATGAAATTTATTGCAATATCATACACGAAAAGTGGTTCATCACTACCCTCTGTATCTAGCATATTATCACATTAATTGTTTGATACTTCTAGTTCATTAATTACAAGTGTACTCTATTTGCTTTGGAGTGTAGTCTATTATCACATACGTTGTACATATGGTAGTGTTCTATGTGGTATACACACTGTGTGTATATCGCATAACAAAGCAAAAATATTGTGACAAAGGTGTTATCCCTATTACTTACTTACCATACTAAAAAGAGGGATTTTAATTTTTCTTATGCTTACCTACTCCATTCTCTCGATGCAGTTCTAGATATTTGGTTTGTTTTTCCTGTAATACAAATAAAGAAAGGGGTTATCCTGCTGCTATAAATAGAGGAAATAAACAGTTCACAGGTTAATAATTTTTCTAATTCACATAATGGTTGAATAAAGTGGGGAGAAGATGTGATGATTACCTGTTTCTATCATTTTGATGCCAAATGGCACACACAAACAAACAAAAAAGTGTGGCAGCTATAATCATAAATAATCATACACACACACACACATATATATATACACGTACATACACACACGTATGTACGAGTATACATGTACATATGTATATTTACGTGTCCCACATACCTTGTATTTTCATAGGGTAGTGTTGTACATGGTATACACACTATGTGTATACCACATAATAGAGAAAATAAACTATCTATACTCTTCAATTTGTTGGAACTCAAAGAATCTACTGTTGTTATAAATATTTGAATACATACACACACGTATGTATGATTATACATACCTATACACATACACATATCTATACATATGTATACATATACACACACATGTACATGTATATGTGTACACATGTATATGTACGTGTCCCATATACCCTCATATTGTATTGTTATATGTGGTATACCACATAACAGAGAAAAAAATCACTATCTATTCTCTTCAATTTTTTGGTACTCAAAGAATATGATACGATCCCTACTCGAATACATGTCTATTTATACACATACATACACACATGTATGTATGAGTATACATGTACATATGTGTATGTATATGTCCCACATACCCTATATTATCATAGGGTTGATTATACATGGTTATAGCTACCACAATTGTTTGTTGTTTATATGTGCCACATGGCAGTACAATGAAAACCACCCGGAATCAACATCGGGAAGTGGCATGAGTTGTTGACAGAGCTTTGTATTAATTTTAGCAAAATTCTAATGTCCTTTCCTCAACCCTTCATTTTTCTTCTTGTATTTTCCTTCGAATCGGCCTCGGGAATGTAGTAGTGTGCCTATTTCAGAGAATCGTGACCCCTGTGGCTATCCTGGTGACAAGATAGAATGTATGCAGTATGGACGCCCATTCCCCATGCATGCATACATACATAAGGTTGGACCCATCCTGGATGAGGTGGTGCAGTTTTGGTTTTAACATAATATATGTGTTTTGAAAAAGAAGTGTGGCATGCAACAAGTGTTGGGTGGAGTGGTAGGCATGGATTATTGTATTTAGGAGGTCATGGGTTCGAATCCCAGATATTTTTTTCCTTTTTGGGATTTAAACCCATGACCTCCTAAATACAAGTATCCATGCCTACCACTCCACCCAACACCTATTATGTGCCACACTTCTTTTTCAAAACACATATGTTATGTTAAAACAAAACCTGCACCACCTATCACCAGGGTGGGTCCCACCTTGCGCATTCATGAATGCATGGGGAATGGGAATTGTGTCACCAAGACAACCACAGGCAGCCATGCAATCCTGTCACTAGGATATCTGTCTCCAATGGTGACTAGGTGTACAGACTAGATGCCATGGAGGAGGATGCAGGTCCCCTAGAGAGATATGCATGTATGTCATTTGGTATGACATCTTATGGTCATTAGTATGGTTCCCATGTGATCATGTACATACATACATATTTATATTTATATATGTATGTTTATACATGCATATGCATATCCCTATTCATGTATACGTACATGTATGTATGAGTGTATATATATATATATATATGTCTCACAAACCAGGACATTCATATTATCCTATCATATGGTAGCATTGTGAATTTCTAGGTGAATTTTGGGATACATGTGATGCATGTGTATGGGGCATGTGCGGGGGCCATCATTAATATGGATGTGGGTCTTGGGATATCCTGATTTCAAGTGCTATGTGATTTTCATATTTTAAATTCCACTGTGTGGAACTCGTGAGAAGCATTAGATATTTAAAAAACATTAAGGTGCTATGTGATTTTGTGATTTTAAAGTTGTTCAAAGATAGAAATTTTTTATTATTATTTGTTTCTATAGATTTTTGAAGTTTTTTAGAGGAAAACTCATATTTAAAGTATCAATAGAAATACTTATATATGGTATTTTGGATTGTGATATACACACTGTGTGTATACCACATAAGAGATTAAAATCTATCTATACAATTGTCTTGGATGGCTAGTCAATGAATGTGGTGAAAGAGAAATTAAGGATCATGATAAAATTTTATTCAGGATTTATAAATGTCTTTGTTTTTGTGTATGATCATGCTTTGTAAATATAAAGTTGCAGTGTGTAAATCCAAAAAAAAAAGCAAGTAAATCAACTGGAATATCAAAATTATCAAAGGAATCAAAACTTAACTGCAATACAAATGTTAGCAATGAAAATATGTTATAATAAATAGACAAAAAATAGGTTCACATGTTAAGTATTTTCATAGTCACATAATAGTTGAAGAAAGTGGGCACAAGATGTAATGATTACTTGTTGTTCTCATTGTGATGCAACATGGCACATTCAAACAAAAAACAATTATGACATCTATAATCATGTTTAAATCAAAACAACCAAGAGTATAGACATCACATTAGTTGGCTAGCCATCCAAGAAAAGAGTATATGCACTAGCCACAGTCATAACCCAGTCATTTACTTGTGAACGAAGACAAGATCATCTATTTCTATCATATGTTTGTCTATATAAGAAACAAAAATATCATATCACAATAAAAATGTCCATGTATGTATATGTATATGAATACTTATACATATATATATACATATATGTTTGTATATGTATGTGTATATATGGACATGTAGATGTATACACATACATATTAAAATGCATATATATCTATGTACATGTATACATATACGTATGTGTATGTAAGCATATAAATATGAAATATTTTGGTAGCAAAAAAATTGCTCCGGGCAGTAGCGTGCCATGCTGGCAGGTGATTATTTGGAAAAATTTGATGTATATGTAAGGCATATATGTATGGGGATCATGCAATATGGATGCGGGCCATGTGATCCTATAGCTAGGATATTGTAAGGCTTATTTATGACACCTACATATTCATAGACATACACATACATATAAATACATACATACATATATATACATACACACATACACGTGTGTGTGTGTGTGTGTATGTGTATATATATATATATATATATATATATGCATATGCATATATATATGTTCATGTGTGTACGGACATACATGCATGCCCATGCAATTCTGTCACCACGGAGCTGTATATCCTGAGAAAGGAACCAACTATCCTGACATGAACATTGCATGCCACCAATTCATGGGAATACGTGTGTGATATACACACACGACATGTGTTAGTGTTTTTTTGGTTTTTTAGTGTGGTATACAGACTATGTATACCAAAATGATTGTGTAGGCTGAAAAAAATGTGGGATTTGAACCCGAGACTTCTTAATTATTATCAGAAGGCCCTACCAGCTATGTTGTAGTGTGATAGAACACACTGCAAAATAAAACATATAATTAAATGACTCCCTGAATTTTTGTATACCATATTTAGTGGGTTCCACACCTAAGGATGTATGCAGGGGGGCATGCATATAGGCATATGATCTTATTGCAAGGATAGCCATGAGGGAAAAGATTGTATGCCCACATGCATGCTAACATTCATATATCCATAGGTGTGGGATCCACTAATTATGGTATGCACAAGTGGGGGATTCATTTCATTATATGTTTTCTATTGCAATGTGTTACATTTCACACTGCAGAACTACTGGTAGGGCATTCCACTAATAATTAAGAGGTCCTGGGTTAAAATCCCACACTTTTTTTTCAGCCTACACAATGAGTCTGGTATACACAGTCTATATACCACACTAAAAAACCCCAAAAAACTAACACATGTTGTGTTTGTATACCACACACATATTCACATGAATTGGTGGCATGCAATGCTCACGCTAGGATAGTTGGTGTCATCCTAAGGACATATGGCTCCCAGGTGACAAAATTGTATGAGCATGCATATATGTTCGTACACACATGTACATATATATTCATATGTATATGTATACACATACATAAATACATACATACATACATATATATATATATATATATACACACACACACATGTACATATGTATATGTACATGTCTCACATGCCATGTATTATCATATGCTAGTGTTGTATGTGGTTTACACTGTGTGTTTACCACATAACAAAGAATAAAAAACTATATATACCCTTCTTGCTATCCTAGAGATAGGATCGTAGGAATCACATCCATATTAATGATGTCACCACACATGCCCCATACACATGCATCAAACTTTTCACAAGAGTCACCTGCCAACATGGGCGATTATCGGCTAGATCAAAGTTATCGTCGCCAGATTTGGATGAGTTAGCAGTTTTCTCATTTTTAGACACACATGTTTATGAGTATGCATGTACATATGTATATTTACATGTTTCACATAAATTTTATTATCACATGGTGGTTTTGTATGTGGTATACACATTGTGTATATACCACATAACATAAAAAAACATTGTTTAGACTCTTCACTTTGATGGGAAGTCAAGGAATTTGATGTTGTGATACATACTCAAATACATACACATACCTATACATGTGTATAAATATACATGTACATACATGTACGTGTACATGTGTGTGTGTGTGTGTGTGATATTACATATGTAGGATTATGCATGCATATGTGTATCCATATACATTTATATGTACATTTATGTATGAGTATACATGTACATATGTACATGTATGTATGAGTATATATGTACATATGTACATGCATATGTCTCACATACCTTGTATTATCATATGGTGGTGTTGTATGTGGTATACACACTATGGCATACGTATGCATATACATATTTTTCATTAATTCAAACAAGTTGCAAAATTTATAGTTTTCAAAACATTTATATACCACAAATAACACAAAAAAGAAACCTGTGTGTATGTGTGTGTGTATATAAATATAATATATATATATATATATATATATATATATATATGCCTATGTCTTGGAATGTAGATAGTTTTATTGAAAAGTTCATATTTCCAGTGTTGAAATTGCAAAAAGAAAATACATGTTGTCTTTTGTTGCTTACGATGTATGTTTTCCATTGTAAAGGTAAACATGGTTGCCATTTAGAGATTAGAAATTCACATGGTGTGTAATACCTCTGAAAATATGACATGTTCATCGTTCATATTATATGAACTTAATGGTAGAAAGAAAGTAGAGAGATGCACCATTATGGGAGATACCAGAATGACAATCCACCAGGTTGAGTATAGGGCCTTGATATTGGGTCTTGAGGAAGCATTACGTCATGAAGTTCGAAACATTTTTGTGTTTTCTCATGATATGATTGTTGTCAATCAAATGAATGGTGTATACCAATGTAACAATGTAAAATATTTATGTTCTTCATGTTCAAGCGCTAGAGATTGTATCTCACTTTGTGAAATGTTCATATGTACATATAAAATTCAATAGAGGCAAGTTGGATGTATGTCAAGTGTTTAGAGCCATAATAAAAAAAGAAATGGTAACATTGTTATCACTTGCCAAGGATGACATTGTAATATGATATATTTATGTTGGGGTTAACCATATAACAGTGTTGCAAAGATCTAACATCAGATAAAGCATACAAGCAATGAATGCATAAATAAACCAGAAGATAAAATAAACAAGAGAAATATAACACCAAATTTAATGTGGTTCACCCAGTATGGGCTATGTCCACCAAGAAATGACCAATATTATTATTCAGTGATTTATAGAGGAAATATAATGAAGATATTCCATCTTCCAACACCTCACAGGATGTTTAATTTTTTTCCCTCACTTAGTTACACTTTCTTATTCACCAAGGAAAATCTCATACAAATATTTTCTTCTTAGTTACTTACATACCCTCATACAATGCTTACATACATTTATATCTATTCTGGGAAACTAAGTATGCTTTTACAATCAAGAAATCAACTTTAAAGCAAAATATTTATTCTAAATCTTAGCCAAAAACAAAAAAATGTCACTGCACAGGTCGACTGACACCGGTTCCTCCCTGTGACCCCTGACTGATGTCAGTTGCTTCCTGACTAATTTCAGTCATTCCTAACTAATTCCGGTCACTATCAAATGTAGCAACATGTAAAAGCAAGTATTTTTTGAAGTAATTAATCTCCACACTCAACAATCTCCCACTTGGAGATCAATTGCTACACTATATTATACAAAACCATCCTTGGTTCCTTTTCCTTGGCCCGTTTCTTCTTCTTCAAGTCTCAAACTTGAAGACCAACAGAAGTGGAGTGAAGCTCCAACTTCTCCTTCACCAATGGATTTGTCAGCATATCTACAAGGTTCTCATCTGTATGGATCTTGTTCAATTTCAGCTGCCCCTCCTCCAATACCTGTCATATAAAGTGATATCTTAACTGAATGTGTTTCATTTTCGAATAAAACATTGAGTTATTTACCAGATGGATCACGCTCTAACTATCACTGTATAATCTGCAATCCTCTTTCTCCTTACCTAACTCTTCCATGAACCTGCTCATCCATTTTATCTCTTTGCTAGCTTTTATAGCAGCAACATACTCTACCTCTGTAGTGGACAAAGCCACAACCTTCTACAATCTCAAAATCTAGCTAACTGTCATTCCACCTATTGTGAAAACATATCCAGGGGTGTTCCGCCTACCATCCAAGTCTTCGGCCATATCTGAATCAACATAGCTGCGTAAAGAAGTATCTGACCCTCCATAGCATAACTCAATGTTAGATGTCCCTCTCAAATACATGATAATCCATTGGACTACTTTCCAGTGTTCTTTACCTGGATTAGCCATAAACCTGATCACAAATCCCACTGCCTATGCAATGTCTGGTTTGGTACAAACCATGACATACATAAGGCTTCATATTACTGAAGCATAGGGAATATGTGCCATGTACTCAACCTCCTCGTGTGATATAGGACATTGATCTTTTCTCAATTTGAAGTGTCCATCCATAGGTGTAAAAATAGGTTTTGAATTCTTCATGTTAAACCTTTCCAACACCTTATTGATATAAGCCTCCTGAGACAAATACAACTTCTTGTTTTTAAGTCTCGATGAATTTGCATGGCAAGGATTTTATTTGCAGCTCCTAAATCCTTCATTGTAAATGTGTTATCTAGTTTTTCTGTAAGCTCACCAATTTATTGCATACTAGATCCTGCAATCAACATGTCAACCACATGTAGTAACAAAATAACATAGCTCCCATTTTCAAGTTTCTTGAAATAAAAAAATGGTCAGATTCACATCTCATATAACCAAGCTCATTCATAAAACTGTCAAATATCAAATACCATTTCCTTGGAGCTTGTTTGATCCCATATAGAATCTTTTTCAATCTGCACACAAGTTTCTCCTTACCCCTAACTTCGTAGCCAAGTGACTGGAGCATATAAATCTCTTCTTCCAAATCACCATGAAGGAAAGTCAGATTAACATCAAGCTGTTCTAAATGTAAATCCTCTACTATAACCAAACTTAGAACAATAGGAATAGAATTCATCTTAACTACAGGAGAAAAAATATCATCAAAGTCAATACCTACTTTTTGTGTAAATACCTTTACCACAAGCCTTGCTTTGTACCTTTTCAGTTCATCCTCTTCTTCCTTGATCTTGTAAACCCATTTATTCTATAGTGCTCTCTTACCCACTGGAAACTTGACCAAATCCCATATCTAATTATGTTCTAAGGATTCCATCTCCTCATCCATGTCATGCGCCCACTGTTTGTGGGTATCCACCTACATTACTTATTCAAAGCTTTCTAGTTCACCATTATCAGTCAATAATAAATACGAGAAAGAAGGTAAAAATATCTCTGGAGGTCTACCTACCCTTTGTGACCTTGTCACTGAGATCTAGGGTGTTAGGGGCTCAATATATGTCTGTTGCACATTCTTGTCTATCTCTGACAGTGACTGATGTCGGTCACCTTCTTTCAATTGTGGTTCTATAATGGATCGTGGTTCCTATGTCTGATTACTAGTCATGGTTCCCTAGCTGATGCTAGTTACAGGATTACCGACACTGGTCCCTATAGGTGTCTGTTAACTACCCAAACCTTTTGATCAATACTAGTTTCCTTGACCAGAACCAGCTTCTATAGAACTAATGCCAGTGTCTATGGATGTCTATTTCAGGTCTAAAATTTGATTTTCCTTCAAAATATCATCAACTTGTTCATGTTTAGGAACCAAAACCTGATCCTCGTACATTCTCTTTTCATTCCAATCAATGTCATGACTCCTAATAATCTTAGAATCTTCTAAATATGTAAAATGATATCTGAAATCACCAAAACCATAACCAATAAAAGTACATCTCTTAGATTTAGCATCCAACTTCTTCCTATTTTCCCTATCAACATGTATAAAAGCTTTTGAGAAAAAATCTAAGAAAATAAATATCCACCTCTTTTCCAGACCAATATTCTTCTGGTATTCCACCATCCAGTGTTGTTGAATTCCCACGGTTGATCAAATACACTGATGTATCCACTGCTTCTGACCAAAAATTCAAAGGAAACCCAACATGTATCCTCATGATTCTAGCATGTTCTATGATTATCCTGTTCGTTCTTCCAGCAACATTGTTCTCTTGTGGTGTTCTAGGAACTGTCCTTTCTCTATGTATTCCATTCACTGAATAATAATCATTGAAAGCCTTGCTGCAGTACTGACCACCATTGTCAGATCTAAGGAACTTTAACTTTAACTTTGTTTCATTTTTTATAAGGGCTTTCCACCTTTTAAAAGTCTCAAAAACATCATATTTACGCTTTATACAATAAATCCATACCTTTCTTGTGGCATCATCAATGAAAGTCATATAATATTGGGATCCTCCAATAGAAGCTACCTGGGATGGTCCCCACACATCTGAGTGTACAAGCTATAATTTTTGCTCCTTTGTTGACCCAACATTGAGAAATCTCACTCTCTTCTGCTTTCCAAATATGCAATGCTCACAAAATTCAAGATCTAACTGTTTTAAATATGATAACTTACTCTTAACCTTTAATATCTACATTCCTTTTTCATTCATATGGCCTATTCGATTATCCCACATGCTTGCATCTGAATTTGTAGTAGATAACACAGAGAAGGAATCAGTAACATAGGTAGACAGATATAAACTTCCTAATTTATTGCCTCTTACCACAATAAGGGATCCCTTGGTAACCTTCCAAGAATAGACATTGAATGTAACCACACATCTAAATTCACCTAATTGCCATGTAGATATTATATTTATCTTGAGGCTTGGCACATTCCTCACATCTTTCAATACCCATGGATTTCCATTCTATAACTTTTGATGAACATCACCTTTACTAGTAATATTGAATCTCTCATCATGACCTAAATAAACATGTCCAAAATCACCCTAAACATAATTTCTAAAATAATCCTTATTATGAGTAGCATGGAAAGATGCTCTAGAATCTAAAACCCAAGATTCTGATTTACATTCCAAGGAGAGAATAAGGGCATCTTGCTTTACCTTTTCACTTGCAATGTTTTCCTCTTTATATTTTTCTTTACCTTTGTCTAGTAGATTCTCTTTGTTTTCCTTGGACCAACACTCCTTTACGTGTCCTCTACTTCCACAATTCTAGCAAATTAAATCTCTGAACTTGGATCTAGATTTGCCATTCCTTGACTTTGATTTCCAATTCTTCTTGATCGTTGATTATCTCTCCTTTGATCTTCCTCTACTTTCTACATTTAAAGCATTTTCATATGATTCTTCTCTTGAACCCTTCCTTTTTATTTCCTCATTAAGGATTACACTAACCACATCATCAAACTTCAAACCATTAGAAGAAGATGTTGTATTACTAACAACCATTATCAAGTTATCCCAACTATCTGGCAAAGAACATAAGAATAAAATTTCTTTCACTTAATCATCAAACACAATTTCTACCAATTTTAATTGATTTACAATAAACTAAAAATAATTCAAATTGTTAGATACAGATCCACCTTCTTTCATCATAGAATTAAACAATTTCTTCATAAAATAAACCTTATTCAAAGCACTAGGAGTTTCATAAAAATTTGCTAAAGATTTCATCAACTCTACTGTGGTTTTTGCATCTATAAAATATGAAGCCACCGATGTTTCTAGGATCAATCTTATAGATCTCAGATCCTTTCTATCAAGAACCTTCCATTCTTCATCAGTCATCAAATCCAGTTGTGCATGCTCATCCAACAGTAAGTATAGATCCTTCTTATATAGATAATCCTCCACCTGCATCTTCCATAGTTGATAATTACGTTCGTCAAATTTCTCCACTCTATATTTGTTATCTTCTGCCATTATTGTGCTTCCACTCAATTAGAAAACCCTCTATGAGTAAATATTGTCAACACACAAAAACCTCAAGAAAATATTTGATATTAGTTGTTGGGGTTAACCATATAACAATTTTGCACCGATCTGAAATCAGATAAAGCATACATGCAATGAATACAAAAATAAACAAGAGAAATATAACACTAGATTTAATGTGGTTTTCATAGCATGGGCTACACCCACCAAGAAATGACCAATATTATTATTCAGTTCTTTACAAAGGAAATATAATGAAGATCTTCCATCTTCCAACACCTCATAGGATGTTTAATGATTTTCCCTCACTCATCTACAATTTCTTGTTTACCAAGGAAACTCTCATACAAAGAGTTTCTCCTTACTTTCTTACATATGCTAATACAATGCTTACATGCATTTATATCTATTCTAGGAAAATAACTATGCTTTTACAATCAAAAAATCAACTTTAAAGTAAAAGCCTTATTCTAAATCTTTGCCAAAAAAAAAAAAAACGTCACTGCACAAGTCGACCAATGTTGGTTCCTCCTTGCAATCCCTGACTAATGCCAGTTGTTTCCTGACCGATGCCGGTCACTGTCAAATCCAACAACATGTAAAAGTAAGCCTTTTGTGAAGCAATTAAGCTCCACACTCAACAATGTATACATTGTATTTGATTTTTGTGCTATGTATAATTATGTTTGTAGTTATTTAATGGCTTAATACGTGTTATTTTTGAAGCATTTATGTAATGGTAGACAAATTTTTTTATGGCAAGAATTATGTGGTCCACCAAAGAAATAATGCGAAGATTATCACAAGATACTCAGAGGTTGGAGTCAACATACACTGTTATGGCAAGTTCTTTTAGAAAAATACATGTAGGAAATATATCTATCTAAAATGTTATTGTTAATTTGACTTGTGATTGTTTGTGATCTATTGTTATTTAGCCAATGTTGCGGTCGTATTTTGCGAAGTTGAGTGTTGCGGACATTGCATCTTCATCGCAGGTAAGATTACAATATTTTCATTTTCCCTTTCCATTGCTGCATTTAAAAAAAAATATAATTGTATTATCTTTTATGTGGAAACTAATTTATTAAGTAACCAAGACAATATTATCTTAGGAACCTGTTCCCGGGCCTCCGCTCAGAAGATCAAAAAGAGAAAGGCAAACATTGCACCTTCAAATATATTTTTTGGTACATGTGTGTAATTGATTTAATAATCATTCTAACATTGATTTTTTTTTTTAAAAATGGACTTTGGAATTATTTATTATTTTGGTAATAAATTTTTATATGTTATGGATTGTTGAGTGAAGGAGGAGGAGGAAGGTGTAGTGAACATTGCTTCGTCATCACATGTATAGGATGATACAACTATAGAGGAGGTAAAATTACTTTAATTTAAAGTTGTATTTATTATTGTAAATTAATTTAACATGATTATATATTATTATGAATGTGCATAACAAGTTTTTACGACTCACTATGTGATTTTTTGAATTATTATTGCAAGAGGATGCACCTAGTGTTACTGCTCTAGGCCATGCAGAGGATGGTGTCATCTTTGATGAGGTAAAATCAGAAAATTGAATATTGTAATTTATTATTTTCATATATGCCCATTAAATAGTGACTAATTGAGTATACAATGTTCTTGAATATGCCCCTCTTCACTATAGGAGGGAACATGATGGGGATCACGTACTTTATTATTGCGAGTACCCCATTTGCGATTGAAAATTTTACGCTCTACGACTACTAAATATCCACAGGGAAAATGCTCATTCCCTCCCTCATGTTTTCCATGAGAGGAAAGGGATAAAGTTTACTGGAAATTATCCTCGAAGGGCCTCCAAAAAGTGGAGGCAATACAGGGAACAAAGAGAGGGAGACATTGAGGGTGTGTTGCATGTGAGGTATATTATGCAGAGGTGACGTGTGATACTTCACATTTGTAAGAGGGAAGGGTAGACATCATTCAACAAGCTTAGCAGACATTGTAAGAAATAGGTTGACGATGCCATGAGGGACTATGATTCAGAGACTATGAGGGCTAAGAGGAGGGTAGACATATTGGCTTTAAGAGAAAAGAAGAAAACCAGGGTAATTTTGAGTAATGGTTTCATTTCACTCTTTTCTTGTTATGAGTACATAAGTATTATCTATTTCTTATTAATTACATGTCATTGCCTTCATGGGTTGAGGAGGGTGAGATGGATGTAGCAACGGAGAGGGTCATTCTTGAAATAACTGGCAGAGGTGACTACGACGTAAGTTAGTCATTTTATATTTAGTTTTGTTATCTAAATCCCTATTCATGAATCCTTCATTAACACTTTTATTGATACAAAATTATGTAGGAGGACGACATGCCGTTGTTGTATATTTATGAAAAACAAAAGTATCAGCGAAACCAATAAATAAAAAGGAAGATGAGGTAAATAAAAGCAAACAAAAAATCTGTGAATCGTAATTTGTAATTTTTTTTATAAAACCATTGTAATAAAAAAAAAATTATTTTGTAGGTTGGTTCATCTCAAGTGGGTGATGGGGCGGTACCTTTTGATTTGTTCATTAATGTGGCAGTGCATGAAATGGAGAGCATGGTAAGTCTTAAGATGATTTTGAGTTTTAGTTCAGATTGTACAATTGTGGGTTGAGTTAGCCTAAGTAAGGATTGGGGGATGTCAACAAGGCCCTAGTAGTTCCATTGAAATGCCTAATTTGGACTAGGTATGCAAGAAAATTGTAGTAGGAGGTTTCCTCCAAAAATTTCATTTGAATTCCTAAAAGGGAATTATGATGGTTTTTGGCTTGTATTAGGAGTCTAAGTCAATGTTAAAGCATGGAATAAGTAGGGTAAGGTCTTGTATGTCCTAGGGAGTTTAGTTCAAGTCATGATATTAGACCTAGGGTTTAAAAAGTACTAGTTAGGGTTAGTATTCAAAGAGAGTATAAGGTGATTTAGAAGTCTAAAGGGTAATAAAGCCTCAAAAGTAGGTGTGACTATTATGGAAGGCTATAAAATCCTAAAATGTAACTAAATTTAAGGAGGCCAAATGAGAAGAGCTCATATTGAGGCTTTAGAGAAAAGATTAGGGAAAGAGAAATTCAGTCTTGGCCAAGAATTGTGTGTTTATTTTGTATATTTTTGTGTTTTTTTTGTTATTCTCATTGCTTTGTAATCCTTTGGAATTATTCATTTCAATGGAACTCAGAATATAACAAAAGTTGATGGAACACTTAGATGTTCAGACTATTAATCTATGTTTTGAGAATTGTTACTTAGAATGTACTTGACTGTGTGAATACATATTTAGTAATCCGTTCAGTATTTGAATGAATTCCTTTGAAAATATTGGTGATCAAGAATAGTGTTACAATGTAGTCTACTTGGTGAGCATTTCTAAGGTTGGGAACGATTTTGTTGGAGTAATTTCATTACATACACTCAAGAATATTGGACTGTGATCATAGTAAGCTTGTTTTTTGTAAAATGATATGAATTAATGGACCTCTAATAATATGTAGGGAATTATGCTACTTATTCATTTGATTTGAAGGTGATTGGGAAGTTTGAAGCTAGGTATTTGAATGTGGTTACTTCATTATCCCACTGTTTATTAAAAAACCTTGTCTTGACTGTGAATTGTCTCTCAGAGTTGTGAGTGAAAAATAATTTCAAGTGGGATTCATGTTGCAGGGTCACAAGATTGAAGGCACACTTTGTTAAGAAGCTCAATAAATTTTGATGATGTCAATCTATAGAAATAGCCTATGGCTATGAAGGGTTTCCATTTGCATGACAAGACTGTGAACACACAGACTGGTTTTATAGCCTGAGATAAGTAGAAACAAGTATTTATCTTGGAAATAACTCACTGAGTCCATTACTGATAAGATAAACATCTTTATAATGTGCAATTAGTTCTCCTTGAAAATTTTAAGACTTTGAATTGAAGTATGTTAATTTTTATAGCCATATCTTGCATATCGGGTTGGACTATAACACAGATCCATGACTTCACATTTAGAGGACTAAACCATAAAATTTGGAGATGAAATTGGGAAGAGAATTCCATGCCAAGGTGTATTTGAAAATTATTGAACAAATTTAAATGTCCACCGTGTAAAATGCAATATATCTTTATTAGTCTAGTTCTGAGATAAAGCTTACAGTTAAAGACCTAATTGTTAAGTGCTACTTATAAAGGTCGAGGGTTTGGGAGTAGAATTAGATCTTAAAACTTTGGAGGAAGGATAATGATGAAGTTGGGTGTCTCTAAATTGTATTATTTCGTCTTGGAAACTTTGGAGATTAAAGATATCGTTGGAAAAATATTGTCTCAGTCCTAGTAAGGGTTTGAGAACCATTAACAAGAAAGCGATCTAGGAGTAATACAAATAATGGAGCTCTAATATTTTGCATGCATCCTAGTGATAGTGAAAGGTAACCAATAAATGATGAAGTATTGATAAAATTCCATCTTGAATCTTATAAGCATGAGTGAAAAAATAAAGGTTGTCTTGACTAATAGTTGATTGAGATGTTGAACGTGATACTGCTAGAAAGAAGATAATGTAAGTATTAAGATAAAGTAAGTATAGCTTAGACCCACTGGGTCTTTATAAACTTATGCACCCTAAAATTCATTGACTACAGGAATTATCTGGGACCCATGGGAAATATGAGAATGAGGATATCGATATGCACCCTGGTTTACATGTACGTAGTTAAATATCAATTGATTATGTTTTTTTGCATGCACACGAACATTTAAATATGATTTATTTTGCTAGTTTCTACAACTAATTTTATGTACAATAATTGTAGTCATCTCCCACTATTCTCAGTAGAGAAGGGGAGGAGTATCTTCTGGTACATGAGGATTTACAGGTAACCTCTACTTGAAGTGGAATCAATAATCTATGTTGTGAATAGTGTTACGATATAAATAGTATTAAAAATAGGAATAAAGTTATAGTATATAAATTTATTTTTGGTTCGACTAACTACCATAAATATTTGAAGAGGCTAAAGTGTTCCTATAATGCATGATATGGTGCTATATTTTGGTGATGTGGTGGATGTATTGATAGTTGGAGAAGTGGTGGGCCATGGAAAATTGCACGATGTCAGTGATGATGTAGTTTGCCACCAGATGAAATTTCCATCATGTGGTGATGTTGTTAATATTCTTAGTGTCATTGATGATACTTTTCCTCTCCTATATCCTACCAGTCTCGTGTGCATGTTGACCGACATTGTAGGGGGATTTATCATTTGGCCACTTTTTTAAATGCATCTTATCCAACCACCTCAGGTAATAGCTTGTTTGGAAATGTGTTACTTGAATTTTTTGATTTGTGTTACTATTAGCCTATATGAATTATAGTAACAAAAATTGTCTAAAATTTCTAGGTTGATGTGGTATCCGCTAAAAATCAAGGCGGACACCAAGTACAGGAGTGACATCAGACTTAATACACAAGAACCTGAAAAAAAGGCATTCTTTGAAATAATTACCTCTGTTGCGTATAATAGGAAAAGGAGGAAAAACTAATTAGATACTAACTTAATTATTTCAAAAAAATATTATTAATTTAATAACAAAGTTTTAATTGATATAATATTCACTTTTTAATATAATAACACTGACATTAAGATGTGCTTAAATTGTGATTTTTTTGGATTTAATCACAATGATAGTTTTCATAAGTGTTTTTAGTTTGAATGTGCCATGTTGCATTCCAATGGGTGCATTAGTCATGATTATACTTGTCACAAATACTTTTTGTTTTAATGTGTCATGTGGCATAGTAATGTGTTGATTATTCATGAATTTAGCTGTTACATGTTGTTTTTTGCCATGTGGCATCACAAAGGAATTATTACTCATGATTATAATAGTCTAGAAGGTTTTTTTTGTTTGAATGTGCCATGTTGCACCACAATGGGTCTATTATTTATGATTATAATTGTCACACCTTTTTTTGTTTGTATGTGCCATTTGGCAACATAATGACAACAACAGGTAATCATTATATCTTATCCTCACTTTCTTCAACCATCATGTGAATTAAACAAATTCTTAACATGTGAATTAGTTATTCATCTATTTATAGCAGCTATAGACACCTAAATTCTCCTTTTACAATCTTATTTTCAAAATGCATGCAAATCACTCTCATTCTTGCCAATTCTATTATAATTAGTGCTCTTTAATAATTGACTAATGTTTCTTACCACTTTGGTCAGTTAACAAGAACTTCGTTGATCACCAAACCTCTTTCGCATTCTGGATGCCACTTTACAACGAATCTTAAGTCAAAATCCTCTTCAAAATAGACAATTAGTGATTATAGGCTAATTAAGCCTATTTTTCCCTTTTTTGGTCAATATACCCTACTATTGGCTTAAACCTCTCTTCCAACTAGTCAAAATCACCCCATTCACCTCCACAATGTCTTGGCAAGCTTCAAAATCTTATCTTATTCTCCTAGTTAACCTTAATCAGTTGATTAAGGCTCCACACCTCTTAATCACATGGTAATTCACTAATCATGATTAGCAAAGCTTAATCATGATTAGTAATTCTAATCTAATTTGGGGATTTTAGTCCCACATGTATCAAAATACAAGTTTCTCCCAAAAGGAAAACTATAAAAATAACTCACCTCATTCTTTTATACTTTACACCATGATTTGATTTGCATCTCATATAATAAATATGATATATAGCCAAGTTCAATCCTTGCCTAAAGCCTTCAACAAGGTTAGTAGATGAATAATCTAAAGTGACTTAACAAGTCATTTGGAGAGGTCATTTCACCATTGTTTAGAGTAGTGACCATAACAACTTGATTTCCCTCTTAGGTCTATTTAGGTCCATGTTAGGTAATTCAATCATATTAGTAGGTATGTTTAATTAGATCTTGCACTATTTTAATACTAGTTAAGCATTCCTTTTAGCTTATATCTTAATGTTACATTCCTAGACTTAGAACCTTATCTAGATGGATGGAAATGGTGTTAGATTTCCTTGTTTAGTCATGTAATTTTCTTTGTAAAGTTTAGGGTGCTTTCATTTGGCATGCCTGGTGCGACAATACCCCATTGCATTCAATTTTTAAAGCTTTTTAACTTAGTTTCAAAGTTTTTCATTTCAAGTTTTTAGATTAGTTTCAAGTTTCCTAGATTAATTTCAAGTTTTCTAGTTTACTTACAATCTTTCTAGAGTACTTTCAAGCTTTTTAGATTAGTTTCTCAAGCCTTTTAGATTAATTTCAAATTTTTAAAGTAATTTTCAAAGTTTTATACATCAATTTCTATTTTTTGATAGTTATTTAAACTAGATTAGTGGTAGAAGTTGTGTTTTCATGTTCTTTGTAGGATATAAGGAGGCATATCCCTGTCAAAATTCCATCAAAATATCAAATATTGAACCTTTTTCAAGAAATCTTCTCAAAATAACATTCATTAAAGCATTTATATATGTTAAAAATGGCCTAGTTTTCTAAAAATGAATACCCTAAATTCTTGGTAAATTTTTGCTCCAATTTTATGTTGGCATTGTTTAGTTCACTTCAATGCCTTTCCAATGCAAAAATAAACAGAGTCATTTTGAGGTCGAGAGAAAACGTTATGGCCTACGGAAGATAGTTTGAGCACCTACATGAAAGAGGAACGCCTGTGCATGACTGTGAGAACCCATACATACACTAAATTTTTTGTTTCGAGTGAAAAAATTCCCTGTGCATGACTGAGAGTGCCTATACCTCACTAGAAGCACTCATGCATCATTGATTGTATGAAAAATGACATAGGAGCACATGTGCATGACTGTGAGTGCTTGTGCATGACTGTGAGCACCTATGCATGACTGTGAGTGTTTGTGCACTAAGAAGGGTGCCTATGCATCAAGGTAATTTTTTTCAAATTCTAGAATTTCAATTTTATGATTCCTGCCAGTTTTTAAGGGTTTTTAGATGTTGTTTTCGTCAATTTATTGATTTTAGAGCAACATTCCTAACAAAATTGACTTAGGGTTTGATAGATGACATGTTTTCATACTTTTTTTTGAGTTTGGAATAGGTTTTTTTATGCTCTTCTCTTACACTTCGTGTCATCTTGAGAATCAAAAACACCCCTAAACCACTTTTTGCTTCTTGGGAGTAAGTAGGAACAATCATCCTTCATTTTTTGCTTAAGGGAACAAACTTTCATGTTTTGACATATTCTTGATCTTTTAGTTTAAGATATTTTTCATTTGATAAGGAACCAAGGCTAAAATTTGTGTATAGCTCGAACTTTGCTAGTTATAAAACCCTTTGAAAAAATTGAAGAAGAATGACTAGAAAAGGAAAAACAAAAGAAAAAAGGAATTCTATAAAACTTCTTAAAACGATTCAAAAAAGAGGAAGAGGAAGAGGAAGAAAAAGAAGGAGAAGGAAATGAGGATGAAGAAGATGATGAGCTAGATTTGGGAAGTGTGATACTCCCTAGATGGCTGTCAATCGACTATTTAAAATAGCTTAATGCGAGAAATAAACAAAATCCTATTGTAGTTGATATGATTTAGGTATCTCATTCAAACACAATATGCAAATCTAATATAATAGGCTAGGCAATAGTTAGAACTGAAGGGATGCTAGGCTATAGTCAGGGTCAGGTTCTAGTTTGTTTAGGTTAATTGGTAAAAGGTAGGTTAGCTCTGTTGTTGGCAAAGGTGTAAAACACAGAGACCGACGTTGGTCAGGTATAACCGACGATGATTTAGAAGGGACCGATGAAGGTCATGGATAACTGGCATTAGTGGGGTTGGGGTGAAAGGAACTTAATAAGATCTTACTATAAGAATTGAAATGGAGTTACACATAGATGGAAGGGTAGATGGGGAGGCCTATAAGAGTTTCACGTACACTTAGAGGTGGGGTAGCAAGTGAGAATGGGTAATTTTAGTGGTGTGGAGTAGAGGAATAGTATGACTCTACAAACAAGTAAGAGATGGGGAATGGACATGAAAAGTATGAACTGATAACCAAAGTAACAAAGACTATTATACTGAAATGGACTATGCTGGTAAAAGGTATACTTACTATGGTACATGTTTGATGGCTAGATGATGGTGGAATTTAATCATAAGAATGGTGTTTGGTTCCATATTAGTGCCTCCTGGAATTCTCCCGTGAGTGTAATAATTCTGGATCTATCCTGGTGTTTTCTGTGGATGTCTGGGTGCATGAAAAGACTTTGCTTCTACTTACATGCAGCTCTCTTCTTGTCTCCTTACTCTCAGAATGTGCCAACCCAAAAGCAAGGTTGCTAAGGTGAATAAATGGTAACTGTAACAACTGTTTCAGGTTGACCGGCATCGGTTTAGGGGTGATCGGCATCAGTTAAGGTGGGATTCCCTAGATTTACTAAAAATGGCAGATCTCACATCTTTTGGACCAGGTTCGTTCCTTTCTTACCTTGCACCTAGTGTGATACTGGGAATCAAAAGAAATTTTAGTCTTTTATCAAGAATCACTTGGATTAATTAGGAATAAATATTATTTCTTTGAAAAATAACTTATAGTAGTTAGTTTATTTACAAGCTTTGCATTTCTATTTAGTTGTATTATTTGTGGTGTATGCTCTTCTTTTGCACCTAGTGTGATCTTGAGAAACAAAAACAACACTTAATTGTATTTCTATGATATTGTGAACCTTTTTGAACTACTAATCATTTGTTTGAAGGACCAAATGCTATTCAAAGAAATGAGGACCTAAACCAAATTATAACATTCACGTGTGTTGTAGGTTGCTAAAGGTGGTCTAAACCAAATTTCTTAATCCAAAAGATAAAAAATACACCAACACACAAATTTAAAACACCGTATTGCATTTGGTTAAGAGCTACGACTCATTTTCTTAAAACTAGGACATAACCCCTTTGGCATAAGCCTTAAGATACAACAATGGGGGTGGTCCTAGGAACCCTAAAGTAGTTCACGTAAGAGGGAACCTTGTGAATGAAATAGGAAAGTGCTCCACACTACCGACTTGTCTAGTATACCTTGGTGAGATTAGAGTCAAAGATATCCATATCGCGACCCCAGTGAAAGTATAACTGAACACACTTCAGTTGCTCATTATACTGAAGGGGGTAAAGTAAAACCGAGATACACCTTGCGAAACCTTGGTAAATCGAGCTCGCTCTAGATATCTTGTGACACCTAGAGAGAGAACCACCTAGGAAGCTTTCCAGCTTGGAGCCATTATTTTTGTCTTAGTTGTTATACTTGAGAGCTCTCACAAAGTGAAAACTTTGTTAGATTCAAACTCTTGTTTTTTGAACAAGGGAAATAATACTCTTAAAGTTGAAACCGCGTGATTTTCATCAAGAAATCTACTTAGTGTCATTTTGTCCTAGTTTTTCACTTGTCCTAAGACAAGGTGAAACTCTGCTAAAATAACACCAAGTTTATTTCAACACCACTTGGTCTACACCCTTGTTTTCTTGTTTCCCATTTTTGGACAAAAGGAAACAACATATATTTATACCGCTAGATATCGACGTTTCCACCACTTTTGTATTCTACTTGCAGCGACTAGGTTGCAATGTTGGAGTGCAAGTGTTGTAAAGTGTGCATGGTACGTACTCACGTAATCTAGTAGGCCCCCTTGTCTCAAAAACCCATATTTGAGACTTATTATCATCGTAGTTAGGTGATTTCATCGATTGTCTTCTTTTGAGTTGTTATGCTACCCACATTGTAGCCATACAATTGAGATATTTACGTCTTGTTTCCATTGTGAAATTAGGCCTAAATCTCTATATTGTAGGGTTACGCTGCTCAGCACACATAACAATTTCTTGATATAATTAGACGTAGTTTTTACACCCTATCTTTGTCTTGATTTTTTTGAGTGTTGAGGTTACCTTGTTAGCATCACTATAAGTGCCATTTTGATACTAAAATCTTACTTTCTCGTAAATTTTGATTACGTGTCCAAATAGCATTGTTACGTTGCTGGCATTTGTATCATCCATTTTACAAAGCTTAGACTTTGTTAGTGTTTAGAAACTTACTTTTAATATATCTTGTTAGAAGATCGCATCAACATTATCTTATCATTTAGGCCTTGTTTGCTGCAAACTTGACCTAACTGGTGATATTGTGTTGTCACTATTTGGTTGCTAACCTATCTAGATGAAATCTTAGGGAGTAAACTATTTGGTGTAAACTAAATTTTGAGCATTGTACATCATTGTATTGTTCTAAGAAAAACTTGTGTCATATATTACCTTGCAAGGGTAGCTTGTTCTTATTCTTTAGTTCTTAGGCTCACATTGACCAATTCAATTTGTGGTTATTCTATAGTCACCTTTGTTTTTTTTTGAACAACTTAGGGTCATTATGTTACACAAATTTGACTAAAGTCCCTTGTTAATAAACCTTAGTGGAAATATTTTGTGTTGTACCTTCTAGTCTAAGTAATGCCTACTACAAGAATGGGATCATGAAGGTTAGAAACCAATATATTTGGAGGTGACAACCCTCTTTTAGAGGATAATCTCATGGTTGACCATAGTGGTGGAGAGGAAGATTCTCCTCATGTGGATGCAGAGCTTCATTCCACCCATTTTGACAACTAATTTTTTCATAACAAACATGAAATTATTATGCGAGGTTATGGAACTAGGAGCCAAATTACCTTCCACAGTAGACCCTTCTCTTATCGTCAACATGGTTCAGGGAGAAGAAGAAGTAAACTGCCCTCATTACACTCTTACATGAAATATTAAACCCAGGTCATGCCTCAACTTTTGCATGAAAAATTAATGAGGAAATACCTTTTGAAAATGATGGAGACTATTATCACATACCTATTAGTTAGGGTTGCATTATGAGGATGATGAAGACCATGTTCATCATGTGCAACCTCCTCCTAACAAAGATTGTCATGAAATACCTATTAAAGAGGTGAAGTTAGAACAACAAGTCCAAGCCCTCACTTTAAAATTGGAAAGTTTGGCTTCACATATACAAAAGGAACAACCAAATTTTTTTGAAACAAGATTTACCAAAGGCAAAACCTAAAGCTTCATTTTACGAGTTCCCAATAAACACTCCTCGACATGAGGCACAAAGAGATCCTTATGAAGAGATTCTTGTAGAAAATAATGGTGGGCATAAACCTAGGCTTAACCCTTTATATAGGCCTATGCTGCCACCCACATGCAAGATCCACAATTCAATCAAGAGTGGTCAACAATGAAGAATGCCCTTCAATGCATTACAAGAGGGCCAAACCGGTAACAATAACAAGAAGTATTATGGTTAGATGAGTTATGTCCCTACCCATTTGACAAAGCCATGCTACAGGTACCTTTCCCAAGACATTTTGATTTTCCAAAATTTGATAAATATAAGGGAAAAGGTGACCCTCATGATCATATAAAATACTTTTATATGGCATGTCAAGAGGTGGCATTCAACAACAATTATCTTATGCACTCGTTTCCAAAAAGTTTAGGAGGCAATGACGCTAGAATGGTTTGTGCATATCCCTAAGGGATCCATATCAACATGGCTAGAACTAGCAGAGAGTTTTCGTACGACACTTCTCTTTTAATATAGAAAATGACATTACCATGTTAGATCTCTGCAATGCCAAGCAACAAAACAATGAAAAAACTTCATTGCATTTTTACAAAGATGGAGAGGGTTAGCTAGTTGTTTCCCTTGCTCCATACCCAAAAAGTAGCTAATAGGAATATTTGTTCCCAACCTCCATCCAGACATTACATTCCACTTGCAAATGCATTGTGGTAACACATTTGAAGAGGTAATAGAAAAAGGGAGTCAAATTGAAAAGGCATTGTTAGCTAGGGGGACTCTAAAACCTTTCTCCCGCAAACACAATGATTCTAAATCTAACAATAAACCAAAATTTGTTTAGAATAAAAACAAGCACATTATTAGTGATGGGATAGTAGACTTTAAGTGGGTGCAAGCCGTTCAGAACCACACACCTTTAAAACATGCAAAGGGTAATCCACCTACCGAGTATAAACATCATACTTTTACTCTTCTATCACTGAATCCATATCATCTATACTAAAATAGTTAGAGGCCGTAAACATGGTAAAATACCCTGAAACACAACCCTACAGGGATGATACACCTAAACCATGATGGTTTAGGGAGAATGAATTTTGTGAGTTCCACCATGTAAAAGGTCACAAAATGGACAAGTGTTTAAGATTAAAACATTATATTCAAGACCTAGTGAACAACGATGATATTGAAGTAGATTCTGTTGCAGCTACAAAATATCCAAATGAAAAATTAAGGACCTTATAAAAGCCTTTTCCCAATCACGAAGAAAATGAAAAGTCATATTAGGTACAATTGTCTCATAATAACAATGCTAAATATGTGTCAAACAAAGACCATTTCGATGCCTTGATAGGTTGTGTTTACCCCCTCATTGAGAAAATCAATACAGTTAGAATCAAGATAAGAGAGTGAGATGTGGTAACATGATGGGCTCACCTCATTATTTATTCTAAACCTACTCCCCCCCCTCCTCAAGAGATTCACTATGATGTGCTAGATCAACTATAAAATACTACGGCTAAGATTTCTATCTTAGACCTTCTAAATATCTCTAGCATCCATAAGGATATACTTTACAAAACCTTACAGGGATTAGGAGTATCCATTGAAGTTGACCCACCACATTTGCAAACCATTGTAGCACAACTCATTCTTTTGGAACATATAACCTTCAGCACTACAGAAGTCTTAGTTAAAGATCCTTTACATAACCTACCATTTCATATTGAGGTTATCATCAAACATAAGAAGTTAAGAGAGTGCTTTTGGATGGCGGATCAGGTCTTAACATATGTACTCTCAAAATATTCCACCAACTAGGATCTACAAAATATGATCTAGAAATAAAGGTCATCAACATTAAGGCGTATGAAAATGAAGAACAAAAATGGTCTAGAATGGTCACTTTCTCATTGGAAGTGGGTCCCATAACACATGATATGAAGTTCCATGTCTTGGACCTAGAACTCCCTTACAATATCTTGCTTAGTTTCCCATGGATTCACGCCATGTAGTTCATTCCATTGACATATCATCAGTGTTTAAAGTTGCAATATGAGGGACAAACACTTACCATACAAGGTAACCCCCAACCATTTTCTCATTATAGAGGTTGTCGAGATTTTTTCCTACAATCTATGAGTGTCCATCTACAGAGATTGTTATTCCTATTCAGTTACAGGTCAGTGCTTCACGATTGGATCCAGATACCTTGTCTATCAATGATAATGGTGCTTCCATCTTAGAAAATCCTTTTGCTACATGGGAGATAAAGGTCAAACCAAGCGGTTATGGAGAGTATAATCTACAACAGACCCTAATTTTTCAAAAAAAATTGCTATCATCCCAAGCGCATGGTAGGTTGTGTTTCAAAGTTTAGAGATCAAGAGAGACTTTCCCTTTCAAGAATTTTACTCCTAATGCAGCTTGCTAGAAGATGACAAAAAGTTTCTTATGGACATTGTGTTCCATCCTGATGATGATGGCATGGCTACATTTTATAAATCACCTAAGTATTCTCATTCCTAATCGAATAATGCTTGTCATGAGGTATAAAGGAATGTAGTTGCGGCCACCAAGAACAAGGCCCATTAGAGGCTCTTGCAATACCTCATCGTATAGTAGGTAAGTCAGGTATATGCATCCATCTATATGAGTCTCACTCTTCAAATGATGAATATGCCTCTTCTGAGAGTGAGGATAGTTTTTCCAGAAGTGAAAGTGAAAACAATATTCCCGATGTAATCTTTACAAAGACCTTTGCCTCTACAAACCTATTTGCCAATATGGCTATCCTTAGTATAACCCCTGTTATACCCACCATATCCCCTATAAATCAACCATTAACCCTCATCTACCCATCACTCATGACTTGGGATCAACAATAACATACGTACCTATTGATGTGTTTTAGAATGATGAGGCCATTGGTGAGTTCCTGGGAATCAGAGACAACATTCCTAGAAATGATCACAAGAAAGGGGTTATCCATTCAACTTAATGCATGCACGTACTTTGGAGAGGAGGTAGAATTGTGTGGGCATTTAAGTAAAAAAGTTAGCAAGGGAAAAAGTTCCAAAGAAAATCCTTGTGGAAATTAAAAAGGGGAAGTCCTATAGCGAAAACCTCTTTGAGGTGTGTGTAGACAAACAAGAAGAACAACCTATGTGAAAAGATAATATACCCACTTCAAGATGATGAGCTCCTTGAACCACCTTTGATACAGGAGGATCTCAATTTCCCTCTTGATCCTACACATGCATGGGGGATGAATCAAAGTTATTAGTGGAAGATACAATAGATATTAATATCGGTATGGAGGAACTGCTGTGGATAGTTAAATTGGGAGCTTCCCTCTCAATCAAAGAACAAAAAACACTCACATGACTCTTAAGAGAGTATACAAACATCTTTTCGATTGGTCTTACACTAACATGTCAGGACTTGATCCTAAACTAGTGGTACACAATCTTGTACTACACCCCAAATGCCAAGCCCATCCAATACAAAGATCTCCGAAAGATATATCCTTGCGTCACCTTACTAGTAAAGGTAGAGCTAGAAAGGTTACTAGAAGTAGGCTTCATTAGGCCTATCAACTACTTAGAGTGGATATCCAATGTGGTCCCAGTTCAAAAGAAGCCATTTAGTATTAGAGTGTATACTAATTTTAAGGATATATACAAAGCTTGTCCTAAGGACGATTTTCCTCTTCCAAACATCGACATGATTGCTGATTCTACAACATGTTATGACATGCTTTCAGTCATGGATGGATTCTCAAGTTATAATCAGATAAATATTGTGGAACAAGATCAACACAAGATGGCTTTCACAACCTCATGGGGGGCGTTCTATTACCAAGTCATGGCTTTTGGCCTTAAAAATGTAGGCGCTACATATCAAAGGGTGATGACTCTAATATTTCATGATATGATAAGTGACATCATGGAACATTACGTGGATGATATACTGGCTAAATCTAGAACCTGTGAGGAACACCCAAAAATTTTGCATTGCATATCTTTCAGTCACCTACGAAATTACGAAAGTTTGATTTAACCCGAAGAAGTGTGTCTTCAGTGTGCTATTTGGGAAATTACTAGGATTCATTGTGTCACGGAGAGGAATATAAGTGGACCCTGCAAAGGTCATCAACTATCACATAAATTCCTCTCCCTAAGAATATCAGATAACTACGTAGCTTACAAGGGAAAATTCAGGCCATTAGAAGGTTTATTTCACAGCTAGCAAACAAGTGTCATACATTTACACATATTCTTAAGAAAGATGTTAATTTCAACTAGGGACTAGAACAACAACAAGTCATTTGCATTGATAAAATATTACTTGACCAAAACCCTTGTTCTCATGTCACCCACTGGAAATAGAACCCTTTTTACTTTATATCTCTGCTACACATTTTGCAATTGGGGCACTGTTGGCCCAGTATGACAAAGAGAAAAGAGAAAATGTTGTATACTACTTGAGTATGACAGTGGTAGCATATGAACTAAATTATCCACAAATCGAGAAAGATTTCCTAGCCATGGTGTTTACTTTCCAGAAGCTACGTCACTATATGCTTAATAATAAAAGCAAGCTTATTTCAAAGGTTGACCCTATAAAGTATTTATTTTCCAAATCATCATTAACCGGAAATATGGCTATTTGGATCATCTTATTGAGTGATTTTGACATTGAATACGTTCATCAAAAGTTAGTAAAAGGACAGGTGTTAGCAGATGATTTGGCAGAAGCTCCACTATAAGGTAGTAAACCCTTGAGTCTAGAACTACTAGATGCATCCATTTTCTACCTCAAAGAATCTATAGTTTGACAATTGTACTTTGATGGCTCTTTTACCTTTCATGAGTTTAGGTGTCGGAGTTGTGCTAATCACTCCCATGAGGAGACTTGATTCCACATGCATTTCGACTTGGATTACTCTTACATGATACAATATAGTGAGAATATGAAGCTCTCATTACAGGAATGAAGCTAGCCATCAAATGGGATATCATAAAAGTAAAATGCGTTGGTGATTCAATGCTTATTATCAAACAGGTCACAGATGAATATAAGGTTAAAGATGAAAAGTTTACTTCCATATAAAAGAATGGTCGATTCCTTGAAATAACCCTTTAAGCAGATAACATTTAAGCAGATACCTAAGAGCTCAGAATAAAGTGGATAGATGTCATGGATATGGTAGGATCTATGTTGAAAATTCTGCTAGAAAAGAATGATATACCATTCTTTGTTGAAAATATAAGAACAATGACATATGACATACCAGACTCTTGTTTAGTGTGTGAAGTTGTTGGTCCCTTTTCACCATGGTATGCTGGAATATTTAACTATCTCCATGATGGAACCTTCCCTACCAATATTTCCTGTGTTGAAAAGCACAACCTTATCCAGTGTATAGCCCATTATACCCTAGTTGGGGGGTACCCTCTTCCACCGAGGCTACGATGGGAATCAGTTGAATGTTGTTTAAATTCTGATGAATCTATCCAAGCAATCAAGGAGGTGTACAAGGGAAATTTATGGATCTCATACTAATGGGATTGTCCTTGCAAAGAAAATACTCAAAGTAGGCTATTATTGGCCTACCATGGAGCATGACTGTTGTCAACGTGTGAAGAAATGCGTGTATTGTCAAAACTATGGCAATTTAATACATGTACCAACCCAATCCTTGCAACTAATCATGACACCCTGGCCATTCTCAAAGTGGGGTCTTGATCTAATAGGGAAACTTAATTATGTCTCCTTGGATGGTCAAAAGTTCATTATAATGGCCACTGATTACTTTACAAAATGGGTAGAGGCTTTTTCCTATTACCTATATAAAATGTTCCCAAATTTCTAAGTTTATAATGAATCATATCATCTGTAGATATGGTATCCCTTCTTCTATTATCACTGATAATGGTAAGTTGTTTAAGGATAAAAATGTGAAAGCACTCTGTAAATGCTTTCAAATTTCCCTTAAGTTTTTGACCCCTTGTTACCCTCAAGGTAATGGGAAGGGACAAAGCTTGTAACAAAACCTTAATTCAGCATTATGGAGAAAATTTTGAATACCACATGCCGTAACTAGTATCTGCAAATTCTCCCTTTCCTCTAGGAATTCATAACTTCTACCCCGCACTCCTACAGGTGTAAAATCCATATTATTAGTATTCCATTCAGAAGTCATCTTACCTTTAGATATCGAGATCCCTTCTTTGTGTATCAAGCTAAGGGATTACCTAAATGAAGAGGAGGACTATAGAGTATCCCGACTAGAAGAGTTCTAGCTATTGGATGAGAAACACCTTTGTGCCCTCAACCACCTAAAATTGTATCATGATCGAGTGTGGAAGAGCTACAATAAGAGGGTCATACCTCATTAGTTCAAGGTAGTAGACATGTTATCGAAAGAGAATCAAAAGAACACCAATAAAGATCAAGAAAAGAAAGGGAAATTTGAGCCCAACTAGTTAGGACCATACATTTTGGTTTCCAAGTTTGGTTCAGGTGCCTATAAGCTAGCCTATTCAAATGGCCAAGAGCTTCGAGAACACCATGAACGTAATGCATCTTAAGTGTTTCTATGATTAAGTATGGGGTCTCTGTAAAATACTAAGAAAAACAAAAAAGTATAAAAACAGTAAAAGATAAAGATAAATAAATAGGTACATCCAATAGTGAAAACCACACAACTATGGCACTTTGGACAAGTCCTTTGGTGAAAACCGGCTTTTGGTGCCAACGGAGGGTCCGTTGTTCACAAGCAGTTCAGGTTTAGGAGTATGAGAAATTTGTCCTAGGTTGATCTTTACCTTCTTTTGAGTCCCTTGTGAGCCTATCCTTCTTTGCCATAATCCGGCTAATCTAAGCTTTTGAGTGCAGAGAATTTAACATTTAATGAACCCATCTCATGTTGGGGAAAACTTCACAATGTCCATTTTTTCATATACCACATGGCATTATGCCCTTGTACATCCCATCTAACCTGCTAGGGGCATCCACGTTTCTTCATTTGCTTGCACGTTTTCTTTGGAAAACTGTTGAGAAAATGCCAAAAAAATTAAAGTTAAATTTTGAAAATCCCAAAAACATACAGATATGCTCCTTGAAAAAACCAAAACATTTCAAAAACATTTCATAGGAAAACCCCAAAACAATAGAAAATTGTCTTAGAAATAAAGACCAAAAACAACGAAAAATGTCCCAAAACTGTCCCATAAAAACAAAGTAGTGGTTTTCTTACTTTAAGTTTTTGGTTTGTATGGATTTAGTTGCATTAATATTTTGTATTGCATGCTTTAAATTGGATTCACTTTGCTTACTTTAGATTGAATATCACTTTAGTCTATAGAGTATTGCAATGAGTCCATTTTTTATTGCATACTTGTAAATAAATGTGTTGATTTGATTAGATTTGTTTAAACTTGTGCTTGTTTATTTTTACTTATACATTGTGTTATAATTTCATCATCATATCGTATATATCCATCACATCTATACATTGTATATCAAAAAAATATTCCTAGTATACATCACACATGCATACTAAAGGCTAATCATCAAGTATCGTATCACCAATGGGGCAAGAGGGGTTGCACATGATCACAAATCTATCCTCCCCACATCAATATCAAAAATATAAACATGTTTTACTCAAAGTATCTCATCAGTGTATAATATGATATCAATTAAGTCTATCTCATAATATAACATGTGATACAAACATAAAGAAACATATTTTAGTATGATATCTCATACAACATGTGATACATCGGTAATCCATCTATCATCATATATATCATCAAAAATATATATTTCCATATACATCTGATATAACAAGTCATCATGGGCATCTATACAAAAAAAGTTATTTTGTCACGAGGTGTGATACACCATATATACATACATTCTTTATAAAATTATGTCTTCATCACGAGGATGTACACCAAAAACAATGTAATATGTCTGATACTTTAATAAGAGAATAAACTGTGACTCTCACCCATGTCAGGGCTGCGTAGTCCAAGAAGATTGCTAGGTGGGGGGATCCGACATGTTGAATGTGTAGGAGTTACATCAGGCTTAACTAACCCACGTTGAACTGACCCATGTTGCTCTGAAGTCTCCTGTCCTAAAGGAACCTCTATAGATCAAAATGATCAGGATGGTCTAAGGGATTTGGATCATGACCTACTCCCTGCTATGTGAATATACTTAAGGACTCTCCACTTGGCTGGAATGGTTGTAGTACTGAATCTAATAATAGGTGGCCTCAAATTATACAGTAGCATTGTGCCAAAATCATCAGTTTCATCCCCAAGAATGTGTCTTCCTGCTGCAGTGTATCATTCTCTTCCCTGATGCTAGCTAGCTCTATCTGCAACTGTGACCCACTATGCTATAGCCTGATCTTTCTCTTCCTATAGTTGTAGGCTATCTATTTTCATTCAATCCCATTCTTCCTATAGCTAAACTCACTCTTCCTTTAGATGATCCCGCTCTTCCTTTAGTTGATCTCACTATACCTGTAGCTAGTCTCACTCTACCTGTAGATGATCTCACTCTAATATAGCCTGATGTCACTCTTCTTGTGGTTGTAGGCTATCTACTATCTCACTCAGTATTTCTGTCCTGTCCTGGTCTCACTCTTTCACAAGTTGATCCCCATCTGCAAGGGTCTGATATCTCTCAGTAATGACCTAATCTCTCTCAAGTATCATCTAGAACTGTGAGAATATCACCTGCTAAAGCTACTTCTGCAAGAAATTCACCTGTTTATTTGGTAAAACATGTGTATCTGTTATAACATGTGTATCCTGCACATCCTCTATATCAAGTATATCCTATATATCTGGTATATCATGCATAGCCTACACATCCTGCGTATCCTGAATGTTTGGAAAGTTTCTCCTCCATATCCTCATCATGTCAGTCATATCCTCCACCTTGTATTAGACTATGTCATGGACTCACGTGAGGGGGTGATAAAGACCCCTGCACTAGATCCTGCACTGGTACCCCCCATGTATAGTACTACCTATCTCTGTGTTTGTGCCTCTACCGGTGGATCTAGATCCTGATCATCAAGCTCTGATGTGTCCAATATCTCCTAAGGAATAGACAATTAACGTGGCAGCACTAGCGCGTACCACACTACATAGTCTAATGTAGTACCTAGATCTACTACCTACGCCCATTGTACCCAAGGCTATAAGACTACCTCTGAAAAGATCACAAGGGCTTGATCCAACCTAATCTGTGGTCCCATATCAAAAATTTATCTATAGCGGCGCATGTACCACATCTCATTGCTAGGAATCCCCTAGATGAGACCAAACTGATGCCGAACTTGGTCCATCCTATACCACTCTAAGACGTGGCTCCTGCTTCCAATAATAAAGTGGGCTATTGTAGTTGTCCCCTAACTCATCTGCATCCTATGGCCACTAATATAGCCTTTATGGCCGCCATGTGATCATGTGGGTCTGTAGGTCATCGAATGTTCATTGGAAGTAATCTTTGTCTCCCTTGTAGTTGTGAATATCATCTCCATTAGAACCCAACCCATGAGAGAAGTCTCTCCAAGAACTCGAGATCTCAATGTTCCTAAAGGATGTCCAATGCCAATATGGTCCCAAGCCCAGATTTGTAACAAAGTAGTAGGGCTCAGTGTCCTCTAACCTTGATAGGCTATCAAATTTAAATTGGAATATAAGTGAGGTAGTATACACTAACCTTAGTAGTAGAATCTGCCCTAAAGTAGGCCATGGATCATTCTAATGAGACCCAAGAAGAATCGAGTACCAGTCTTTTCAGGAAGCAACATGCCGCTGATAAGAGATAATAAGTATATAGGGACCCTTCCTAGCTGTGGATCGGCCATACATATCCTAACCATAGCTTTCATACCTCAACGGAAAATGTCAGTCAATCCAAATATCATGGCTATGTAGTGCTCAACTTGGTTTGAGTGACCATCATAAGTAATCAAATGACCCTAAATTAGAACTCACAGGATCTTCCAAACATCCTCTAGTTTCATGCTCATCTCATCAGTCAGAAGTTGGAAAAGTCGTACTCTCGTTGTGCCCATCTCTCAGCTAAGGCTGTGATCAAAAGAGATATGGGACATGCGGGCTATCTAGGATAAACATATCACCTCAAAGGTGATATCTAGGAAAATTTGGTCTGAACGTTCAAGCGTCGCCTCAAAAGTTGAAAGTTGTGCATGTTTCTCCTGTGTCCCTAACACATCCAAATACAGCTGTAGAGCCAATTAAGTTAATTATTTTAATCTGTCTTTCTATTCTACTGTGTAGTTTCTTCTGAAATAATCTAGTTTAGTGTGTTATTCTTTTATTCCATCATCGAATTTCTCTATAATTCACCTTTTTCTTCTACGTGGGGTTTGCTAAAAACTAATTTTTTCCTAAAAGCAATTTTAAATTGCATTTTATGCATAAACACCCCCCTTGTGTGTGCACCAATTCCATGCTCTCAGCATGGGTGCTTGCGCGCTCACGTGCAATCAAAAAATTAAAAAAAAAATTAAAAACACTACTAGCACAGGCATCCAAGTGTCCATGTTGTAGTACAAAATTAAAAAAAAATCACAAACAGGGTCAGCACAGGTGCTTAGGTGCCCATGTTTCCCACCAAAATCCAAAAAAAGTCCAAACTAGGCCAACATAGGTGCTTAAGCGCCCATGCCCGGCTCATAAAATCTAGAAAAGCTAAAGAAGTACATCAACATAGAATCCCAAGCACCCATGCTTCCTCACACAACGCCAAAAAAAAATCCAAAAGCTGGGCCAACACAGGCACCCAAGCACCCATGTTGGCTCACAAAATTTCAAAATTTCAAAACCTTGCTCAGCGCAAGCACCCAGACGCCCATGCTGGCTCAAAAAATGTAAAATTTCAAAAAAAATCTCTCCTCATAGGCACCCAAGCAACCATGCTGACAAAGAATTTACAAAATTTCTCAAAAAAAATCTCAGCACAGGCACCTAGGAGCACATGTTGGAAAATGAATCTCAAAAAATTCAAAACCTTTCTCGGCACAGGTGCCCAAGAGCCCATGTTGGCAGAGAATCTCAAAAATGTCAAAAGCTTGCTCAGCATAGGCATGCAGACACCCATGCTAGCAAACAAATAAAAAAAAATCATCAAACTTGCGTAGCACAGGCACCCAAGCACCCATGCTAGAAACCAAAATGCAAAAAGCTCAAAAATTGCTCAGGCACATGCGCTCATGGTGGCAAAAAAAAATAAAAAAAAATTGCTCAGGCACATGTGCCCATGTTGGCACACACATGTCAAAAGAATAATAGCCACCACAGGTGCTCATGCACCCCATGCTGGTAGAAAAAATCTCACAAAATTGAAAAAATAAGCCATCACAGGAGGCCAGGGGCCCATGCTGGCAAGAAAAACAAAAAAATGCATAAACACAACTAGCATAGGCACCACCCGAGTTTTGCCCTAAATTTAACCTAAAAATGCATATTTTCCATTAAAATTTTAGAAATTTGAACTGCTAGGGTAAAAGGGATAACTTTGTACCTGTGGTCCATCCATTGGAAGTCTCAGGTAGTCCCTCAGAAGGTCCACATGGTGCCTTCGATTCACTATCCTCGCCATTTCCCTCCCGTAGGTTAGAGCTTAATTCAGTAGTCAAAGGATAAGCAAATGTGGTAAAATAACTTGTCACGGTGGGCTTATATGCTCATTTCTCCCTCCCGGGGAGTTTTTTTCACTTCCTAAAGTGCCTCGAGACCCGCCTTATATCTTCTAAAAATTTCTCTATTGGCATGTTTTTGCTACATTGGGGCATATTTTTGTTTCCTAGCGGTCTCTTCTACTACCCGAGGCATTATTTTTGCCTTACGATCATTTTTAACATTGTCTTACGACTTCGTTATTTCTTCTATAATATTTAATTCTATAAAATTCAAAATAATAATAATAATAAAATAAAAATTGAAACAATCAAAATTAAAAAAAAAAACAACTGTAAAAAATTAAAATTTTACAAAAAAATGGTAAACATCATATATTTAACTAAAACCTGTGTCAATTACATCATCCTTGAACTTTGAAATATGTCTTACAAAAGTGTCTTCTTTCTACGGTGTCTTGCTTGTTATGGTCTTAAAACGACTTTGCAAATAATCATATTCTACGCCCATTAACAAAAGCTCGGTTGCATACTATGTCGGTACTCCCATGTAATAGTGAGTTGTCAGAGACTGTGTCGTAGTGCATGAAGGTTTTTCCATATGACTACTTGTGTCCTCCATTTTTCCCTCACATGTGTTATTGCTTGGGGCATAATTTTTAACCCTTTTTGTTACAACATGAACATTTGGGAACTACAACTTGCTTAAAAAAACATCGGTGCAACATGTTATTTGTTTGAGTACATGTGATTGTACTGGTTTCTTTGTTAGGTTAGCTGGTTTACTTTCTCATATTGCATTCCATAATGTATATTGCATGGAGCTAAATATAATTTTACTTTCTCGTATTGTATTACATAATGTATATTTGATGGAGTTACATATTTTTAGTAGTAAATAATTGTTAGTAATTTGGCTTTTCAAGTTATCTTACACTTTTATTTATTTTAAATAAAGACTGATGATTTAGATCTAGGGGAAAAATGATATAAACAGGTTCCTTATTGAAAGGTTGGATGCAAAGATTGGGCTTCTCCTATATTTCTCCATTAATCTTTTCTTCTCCATTATCATTTATTACTATTACTAATTTTTCTCCTAAAACTCACTCAGGGCAATAAATAACCATGTTTATCCCCATCCTTATTCCTTCTCAATACCTAAGGGTTTCATGCCTGTTCTAACCTATTTTCTTCTAGCAATTTCAAAGCATATTTTCGATCGTCGATTGACTTATAATATCACCCACTTGACACTCGAGGGGGCATCCTTCATCCTGCTAATTTTTCTTCAAAAATTTACCTATTTTACGCTTGTCTACTTTGTTTGAAGTGAAGTCACTAATTTCACCTCAAACATGAGCAAATGTAGACACCTAAATTCCACTTTTGCAATCTTATTGCCAAAACACACGCAAAACACTCTCATTCTTGCCAATTCCATTATAATTAATGTTGTTTACTAATTAATTAACATTTCTTTCCACTTTGGTTGGTTTACAAGCACTTTGTTGATCACCAAACCTCTTTCACATTCAGGATGCCACTTTACGATGAATTGTAAGTAAAAATCCTCTTCAAAACAAATAATTAGTGATTATAGGCTAATTAAGCCTATTTTCCCTTGTTTTGGTCAATATACCCTAGTATTGGCTTAAACCCCTCTTCCAACCACTCAAAATCAACCCATTCACGTCCACAATGTCTCGAAAAATTTCAAAAACTTATCCTAGCCTCCTAGTTAACCCTAAGTGGTTGATTAAGGCTCCACGCCTCTTAATCACTTGGTAATTCACTAATCGTGATTAGCAAAGCTTAATCATGATTAACAATTCAAATCTAATTTGGGGATTTCATTCCCACATGCACCAAAATTCAAGTTTCTCCTAAAATAAAAACTATAAAAACAACACACCTCATTCCTTTATACTTTACACCATACTTTGATTTACATCCCATATAATAAATATGATATATAGCCAAGTTCAATCATTTCCTAAAGCCTTCAACAAGGTTAGTAGATGAGTAATCTAAAGTGACTTAACAAGTCATTTGGAGAGGTCATTTCACCATTGTTTGGAGTAGCAAACATAACCATTTGATTTCTCTCTTAGTTCTATTTAGGCCAATGTTAGGTAATTCAAGAATATTAGTAGGCATGTTTAATTAGATCTTGCATTGTTTTCATACTAGTTAAGCATTCCTTTTAGCTTCTATCTTAATGTTACATTCCTAGACTTAGAACCTTGGCTAGATGGATGGAAATGGTGGTAGCTTTCCTTGTTTAGTCTTGCAATTTACTTTGTAAAGTTTAGGGTGATTTTCAGCAGCAGACTAACCCCTTTCTTTATTTGTATTACAGGAAAAACAAACCAAAGATCTAGAACCGCATCGAGAGAATGGAGTAAGTAAGCATAAGAAAAATTAAAATCCCTCTTTTTAGTATAGTAAGTAAGTAATAGGTCTACAACCTCTATTATACCTCTTATGAATTTCAAATAAGAAGAAAAAACTGAAATATAACCATATGATGACCATGTTATGCAAAATTTCCACTTCTTAGAGAACTTGATGTGTATGTTGGAGCTATAGATTCAGCTATGGAGAAATTTTTTTTAAACTTTGCTTGTCTAAAAATGTAGAATGTCATTGATGTTTAGAAAAGGCTAATTTTGCCAAGATAAATCACGGCAGTCATTTTGATGTAGATAGGCACACAAATGCTATTTATTGCATATTTCACAAATAGTTTCACCTACAAGATGAAAATAATAAGAAATATTTTTGGAAGATTGTGACTAGTTGCGTTGAATGCGTTGAAGGTTTTTTGAGGTGAATATTTTGACGGTACAATTTTTCTCATGTATCAAGCTAATCTCTAGACTAACCCATAACCACAGTTTATTATAAAAAATTTGAATGAATAAAAAGAGAAATTTGTTCCATGTTAAAAATAAAATGAAGAAAACTATGATGGATTTTTATACCCTTAACATCTCCACTTGTCATTACTACATCACGTATGACTGGATTATGGAGTAGGCAGTATGTCATGTTCATAATCCTTGAATATTCTTCAAGTATATCCATGGGTTCTCTCTTTTTTGTTAATCTAATCTAATTAGGAGATTATGGATTTCTCTAACCTAATTATGGTTGTACTACAGGGAATAACACTCCATTTGGAATAATCATTGTGGAATTCTTCTCCCAAGAAATGGCTTAACTATTATGTTTCATCATTTCAGTATTGTAGTTATCATTTCTCATTTTGTGTGTGTTTTGATTTTATCTTCTACTCAATTCCATTATTATTGTGTTGAATAATATTGTTTTTGTCATTGAAAGACTATTATTTCATCTGAATATAGAACAATTATTACAAGTGGCATCAGAGTGGTGATTTAGGCTACGTATCTTTCCATCCATGAACACTTCTTCAAAGTTAGTGTAGAGCTTGTGTTTTGACGAATTTTTTTAATGTGTTAAGATGTAGTCTTCATTCCTTTCTTCTTGAACTAGCCATATTGTCCTCTTAAGATTTATATGTAAGCTGATTGTTTTTTTGGAGACATGCATATCTATTCATAGTTCATTTTTTTAACATAACTAATGACAAATATTTATTTTGCACAATTTTGTAGGCTTGGTTTGGATGGCTATAGGTTAGAAGAACTCATTGCATTCATAGAAGAATTTATTATTAAGTTGTACACAGTAATTTTTACTGAATAATTTAAACAGTTTAAATATGACGTCGTAAATTGATTGTATATCTCATTTTGTATTGAGCAAAACATTTTTTATGAGCTAGATTTAATTGTATCTCATTTATTTTAAAATATGGTGTCAAATTTTACTTATTCCATTGCTTCATTTCGGATAAGAAAGGATTATAGTATTGGAGACAATAATACATATAGAAACCTACGATGGTTCAGTCTAAAACCCTCGGTAACGAGAAGAGACAAGCAAATGTCAAAGAAGCAATGGAAAATGCCAAAATTTTTGACAATGACCCTATTACAGCCAAGAGGAGAAGGGATGATTTGCATTCTACTATCTTTGAAGGTGAGAAACGTAACAACTTATTTACTCTAACATTTGTTTTACATTAATTTCTCAAATGTGAATACTATAACATGATGCTTTCACACATATTCGTTCACCCCCAAATCATTCCTTGCTTAAAATTTACGAGGAGATGGCCGAAGCTAACAAAAAACATATAAAGGTTTTGGAAGAGAAAATTATTTTTTATGAAAAAGAGAACAAAAAACTATGAGAATAAATAAGAGTTGTAAGGTTGAAGCTCATAGATCTACACGAGTCGAAGGCCAATATAGAGATGGACTTGATTCAACTAGAGACGGTTCATAAAAAATTGGAAACAATGAGTGTGACAAGGTTGCAAATACATGAAGTTGCCTTGGCCAAGATTCAAGAGTTGGGCACCATTCACAACTGGGAAAAAAAAGATTTGAAGGCACTATTCAAAAACACATTGGGATTCACAGATATATGTAATGAGAAAACAAGATTAAAATGTGGTATAGCCACATGTTTTTTAAAATAGTTTATAGTTATAGTGTGTAACACATCAACAATTATCTGTTGTGAAAATTATATTGATAATATTTGATGACATTTTACTTTATGTTTTGGATTCATGTGTTCTTACTATAATTGTATGATGCCCTATAATTTTCATTTATTTGGAGTTACCATTAACTAAAAATCTATGAGAGTCAATTGGATGATATCGTAGTTCGATGCATGCTCTGATTTAATTTTTAGCTTTCAATTTCCCATAACCTATTCACCAGTAAAAACTTACTGGAGATGATCAAGTTGTCATGAATATTTAATTAGGAGAGAAGATCTCTAATGAACCCCTTTTCGTATTTGTATAAACATATCAATCCAAATGGTCGATTCTCTAGATGGGATATAAAAAGTTTTATATATAGTATTAGAAAAATATGGTTTAAGTCATTCCAAGCTTCAGTGAAGCTCCAACATTTCTATTTAAAATTTGAATCAATAGGCATGAGAATTATAGATACTGAATTAGGTAAAGGATCTAATAAAACTGCCAAGGGAACAAGACTTATTAGATCTATAAAATATTGTATGTTTGATTTTTCAAACATGGCATATTTTGTAAGAGTGTAATTTTCCTTTATCACATGTCACTGTCACTTTACATACTTCCACAATAATCAATGGATGTGGAAAGTTGCTATTTTTTTCATTGAGATGTAAGAATACATGTTATATAGTAACTTATAATCACACTCATGATAAACCTATGAGCCTCACGACATACTTTGAAGCTGACTATCTCACGAATTTGTTCTCTAATTGAAAACGAAATAGACTTATTTTATCATACACATTCATGGTTTAAACATGTTTAGGCATGCCACTCTTTTTAACATATTTAAAATCACAATGTTCAATAAATGAAATTATATTTATAAACTATATACATATTAGAATTTTTACTAGCATATGCATTTCTTATAGTCATATTATTTAACACAGAAAAAATATTGATATATGTTTTAGATGAATTTTAATGTAGTTAATGTTAACCCGAATGAATATGTTTCATACATTACACTCAACTAATATGTTGTTCCTTTGATTAATTTTTAGCATGAAAATTGTTAGTGTTCTACGAATGTATCTTTAACAACTTGGAAGGTCAACATCTTAATGTTATTTATTAGTCAAATATCCCTTAACAACTCTTAGACCTTGAGAGAATTCAATATTATTTTCTTCTTTCTTAATATCTAAGCAATTAAATTATAACAGTATAAGTATTTGATTGTTTGAATATAAAAATTGAGTGTATTTTGTTTGACCAATCCTTTTCAGGGTTTTAAAACTGTCATATAAAAAATGAAAAAACATTTTATAGTAATAAATTAAAGAAAAAGTATACATAATTTAATTTTTAAGAATGATTCAAGTACAAATACAACTAACTATTCAATTATAAAATTTGGACTGGATGAGAACATTGCAATTTTTTGAATGACTAGTTACTTAGTGTATTCATTGTAGTAGGCCAAAAATGAATACATGTTATGATAATTTGTGATGATGAATAAAATCTTACAAGATGAATGGGTTCAGTTATATCACCAATACCAAAATCAATATTAATATCAATATCAAAACAAATACATGAGAAAAAAAATTTCATATCAATATCAATATGTTGGATTCAACAATGTCCACCTCTCATCTCTTCTGTGGTATACACACAATGTGTATACCACAAAAAACACTACCACATGGTATTACAAAGGTCCATGTATGTGAGAAAAACAAAATATAGGTTTATGTAAATAATTAACGAATGATCATTCCTTAATAAATGAATGGGTTTATGGTTATGTGAACAATTCAATGTGACACAATTATAATCTATCTACCATGGAATTTAGACAGGATGTGTTCCGGAACTAATGGACATAGCTCCAGAACCTCAACAAATAGCTTTGGAACCTGGGTAGATAGTTTGAAGTAAGTTAAGTAAAGCACCTATGTCATATAATACATTTAACTTAATGAATTATTGCATACTTTTTTTCCTTTTGACGTATGGGAATAAATCATTTGGGCTTTACATTTAGAAGGAGTGAATAAAGTTGTATTAACACATCAAAGTATGCTCAAATTATATCTGAACAAAAAAACATGTAAATGTTAATAATGTAAACTAGATGGTGTACCCTATTCATTCAACTTAGTTCACATCATATGTTAGAAGAACCTATATTGATCCTTCAAGGAAACTCAACACTAGAGCATTCTTAATAAAGCCTAGAAAGGCTTGTAGCTTGATATTCTTTCCTAGGTTTTCCTTAATTGATTTATATGAACTCCATGCACTGTTAATCACCATATAAGCACCATTCTTCAGTCCACTAACTAATGATTTATTCCATTCTCCTTATTTGTTCACTTATACCTACTCAGTTCAACTTTCTTCCCAAGTTTCTTAGCTAGTTTGATGCAGGAGCATCTTCTCACCAACATGGAAATTTTGAGATTTTGTATAAGTTATGAAATTTTTGGGTTGAACTAGCCTAAATAAGGTTTAAGAGTGTTAATAGGGTCCCTGTATCCCCTCTATAATGATCAAGTTAGGTTAAGTCCTTAGGAAATTTGAATAATTGACTTTCCCTCCAAAATTGCAATTAGAAGCCTTGTAGGCCATTTTGGGTTGAAATGGTTGTTTTGATGGGACATTGAAGACTATAAGCATGTAATGGGATAAAGTGAGGTGTAATAAAGTTTCATAAGTCCATATATGGGTCTAGAATACATAATGTGAGTTTATAAAGTCTATGACTTGGTCTTGACTAAAAAACTTAATGATAAGGGTAAGGTCACTCATATGACCAATGCATTTAAGGTGTGTATTCGGTTACTAAGTGATGGGATTCACATAAAGATGAAAATGTAACTACTCTATCTCCTTCCCAATCATTTGGAAATCAAGAAAAGGCTTCAAGAAATGAGAAAACTATATTTACATGCATTTTGTGACTTGTAATTGTCTATGTGTGCTTCTATGATTTGTTGATTGTTCTTGGGAAGTCTTATACATGTTGATTAGTAGGACATAACTATGTTATGTAGGGAATTTTATAAAATATTGTTGAAATAGACATGAATTTTATAGCCTTATTCCCTTTTTTTGATGTTGTAATGAGAATCTACTGATTGAAGTTTTATCAAGACTGTGAAATAATTGCCAATGAGTTGTAGTGGAACTTAACAAAGAGTGTTGGAGACATAAAAAACATGCTCAAGACAAGGAAAGATCATTGGAAAAAAGGAGGTATGGTATTATGCAATATGCTCTATGATGAGTGCGAAAAGATCATTTCTGGACTGATACTGAGAAAAATATACCAGATAATGTGGTGGTATTTTTCATGATAATTATCCTTTGAGGTTGTTATTTTGTACCATTGAGGGTGAAGTAATCAAAAAAGTTCTTTTGCATGTGATAATATGTGGAAGGATTGACTGTGCATTACCTTAAAACTTTAAGTGTGCACTAAGGAACTATTATTTTTTTAATCTTTATAAAGATAATAGTGAAGAGTGATAACCTTTGAAGGATTGAGAGAATTAATCTTAAACATGCATGAGGTTACCGTATAGGAATAAGAGTCTGAGACATTCATTGAGTCAAGAAAATACTCCATACCCTATTCTGTGTAGTCAAGCAATCATGAAGGCTTTTGGAGTGAGGAAAATTTTGTTTGGACTCCTTCATTTCTCAATTAGTATTGCCAAATAGATGGAGACAAACCCCCATGATCAATTTAAGGTCTTAAATTGAAGAATAACACGTTGTGTAATGAATTGATTGCTCTCATGCTCATTTACGGCCAGTTAGGGTTTAGAGATAAATTTGAGTATTAAAAATAATTAGAAAGGAAAGTAAGGTCTGAGAATGGAAACAAGGCATGTTGAGTGAGTCTACCAAATGTTGAAGTAGGAAGTTTAGAGTAATATCAAGCCCTAATTCGAGCATGAGACCACAAAAAAACTTATAATTTTCTTGAAACTCAATGTCAAGGATTCAAATAAATTTCTCGTAGCTTGTAATCCAGTCCTTCTCTTCACAATGAAAACATGACATTTCAATTTTTAACAATTGGAGGGAAACTAAACTAACTCTGAATACATGTTTGCATGCCTTTCAAGGCTTATCAAAAATTATTTATGCTCTCTAAGCATCATGGAGGATGCTCCTACATTAAAAAATAATCAGTGGAAATTTAAAACTCTTTTTTAATCCCTTCAAGGATTCCTCAACAATGTTCATTAAAAAATTTAGGTTCAAAAGCATTGGTTTTCCCTCTCTACTTTCAAGCCCTAGTGCATCTTGACTTTAGACAACTACTCATCACGAGAAGCCTATTTTTTTAATATCTTTCAATATATTATGAATCATGATCTCAAATTTCACAATTAGCTTTGTCTCAAAACTCTAAAGATGATTTTCTTAACATAAATCATGATGGCATTGTAAATCACTCCCTTTTGATACTTTACTCTAACCCAATCTAAGCCTGCAAGGGTTTCTAGGCATATAATAAACCCTTAGATGGTCTATTGACCTTTAACCTATGTAACACTTAATCAATATGTCTTCTAGTCACCTTAGGATGATATTTACTTTGTATTTGAGTGATCCCCAAAACAAAATTACATCTAGTGCTTTCCAAATCCACTATCTTGCCTTATCCTTGACTATGTACTTAGAGTACTTGAAACGGTGTTTGGAAATAGTATATCCTTCTTATTCATTTACCCTTAGAACATTAAAATTCATATCTCCCAAGTCACATATTACTTGATATTACTAAATAATTCTAGATTCATTAATACTCAAGATCAAAACTCACACAAACACTTACTTGCATGGTTGTTTCAAGACAGCATAGCCCTACAATTAGAATGCATTTATAAATGTACATAATACTTGCAAAGAACACTTTAGAAGAGATCCATTTAATTTTCTAAATAACCATTACCTCTCAAATCATCTCTAATTCTAATCTCACAGTATGAACACTTCAAATATTCAAGAAATGATCAAAGAGATAGACAAACTCTGCCTTTTTCTTCATTGTTTATTCTTAAAACATCATATACATCACATTATGATCCTCTCCCTGAGGGAATTTGACCTCTAATCCCTTAAAATTCCCTGAATGTTCTTGACTGAGTTATGGTAGTCCTTATTTAGGCCTAAATTCCTATATTTGGTGAGATTATATCTCAACTATACAAACACAATTAAAGGAATTTGTTGATCATCCTAACCTTTAATAGCTAAATACTGACAACACAATATCTTGGACTATTTTTTCACTTCTCCTAGCTCATAAATAGACTCTCTTAGCTCAAAAATTTGATTTCAAGCATAAAAAACTAATGGAGATAGCTCATTTTCACTATAATCAGGAACGAAAACAAATGGCAACGAACCAGAGTCATCTAAAAGATTCTTAAATTGTTGCACAGAGCCTCCAAAAATAAACATTTGTTCATCACTGTCTGGAACCACATCCAACAACAATTTCAATAACTCTTTAGACTCACTGAGCACTTGCAATGCATTTCCATGGTTTCTGACATGTTGCTCAGGACTAAGGTATTGTGTTTCCTACTGAATTCCTTCATTACTATCAACTATCACCAAAAATGAAAATTCATTTAGTAATTGTAAAATTCTTGATATATTAACCATTATTAATTCATAATAAATTGTGTATTTTCATTCACAATGTGGGGTTGTTCCAATGGATCATCTTCAGGTGCATCACATTCAAATGCTTCTGCAACATGATCAACATGGTCATCTATAATGACACCAATAGTTTTAGAGGATATAGAATGAATTTTTTTGAGGATAACAATGGTACAAAATAGTTGAAATAATGAATCAAAAACATACACCCTCACCATTGAAATTTTGATCCCTAGTAGATGTACTACCCACATGTGTCCTCTCAAGTTGCGACACCTTCACAACATGTTTGTAGGTGTTAACTTTGGTAGCCCAAGGACAACCGCAAACATAAAAATTTAGGCCAAATATCTGAACAAAATACCATCGGTCCCTGGGTGTTTGAATTCTAACCATGTAAGACCCTTTAATAGTATCATTTACACAATAGTCATTATCTGGTATTACTCTAGCCCTTTTAGTGGTAATCAAAAGTTCTTTCTCCTTCTTGTAATTTGTCAAGAAACCCGATATTTGTAACTTCCTCTTGTGTTTTAAATGGGGTTCAAATTGAAATACCAATGTGTACAACAACCAATCCATTATCCTTGTCCATATCTTTCTTCGATCGCAAAAGTATCAGGTCTTCAAGAAAAAATGGTAAGATTCTATGGATGCATTTGTATCCTGATTAGCATGTGTGAAGTTACAGAAATTATTTAAACACATAGCTACACGCAAAAACAAAAAAAATCATTAGAGAAGACTTAAGAATTATTGAATCTAAGTGTAGATATGTAGTTACCACTTACCAATACATTCACTTACAGCCACGTCTTTCTGAAATACTCCTTAAAGGTGGTCTCCTCTTTGAACTCCTCCATGAACTCATCGATGAGGAAATAGGTCATGTGCTCATTATCGCTGATGGCACACATGATGTCGCCTAGTATCTGAAACATAATTTTCCCCACCTCCTTCTTTGTATATCCATAAAAACATTTATTGCGTGATAATAAGTAATGAAAAACAACAAAATGTGACCCAAGCCTATAAACTTTGTATTACAAAAATGAAGAAAAATCCCTGTAAATATTCTTTAGCCAATCCTTGAAAACATGCCATATGCATAGCAAGACATGACAATCGAATACAACCCTGATACATAAATAAAATCATTAGTGATGTAAATTATGTTCAAAATTTATAGATAAACTTATTAGTAAATTTATACTTTATAGCTTATATTTTGGAAGCCGCATCATACATAATGAATTCATTGACATGTCAATCCATCATTTTTTTTCCCCCTCACATAGAATTAAGCAAACCATGCATATATGTCATCTACTTTATTATGGGATGAAACTTTCCATGCAAAAAAAACCCCAGCCTCTTGCTCATCAAAAACTAGAAGCGTGTACAATTGGTATTGATGCAAATGTGTACACGAAATTATTATTAGTATGAGATTGAATTAAACAAATATATCCAAACATAAATTATGCATGGAAATTAGACAACAATGTCCTTTACCCCATATTTATTAGTTGAGAACATAGCATCCATTGCAATGATGGAGTTGTGATAATGAAAACCATCATTTCAATCATCCACATTGCTTGAAGGCCCATAATGAAAGGAACGTCAGTCCCAACCAGCCTTTGATAATACAAAAATGTATCCCTTTCTGTAACATGCCCCAAATTGATACTAGTGTTATCGTGCTGGTGATTTTGGTATCTAATTATCTTCTCCCTCCTCCATCCACTCAAAAAATCTTTCCTAGTTAAGTACTCTTCCCTTTTGTTGAAAATCCTCACCCACTCCGGATCCGTGTAGTTCCTTTTGATAATGGTGTCAATAGGTATACCAACAATCAAAAGAGATTCAATATATTGCTTACATTCATTTGATAAATTTGGAGTAAAACAACTTCATGGATACAAGCTTATGTCTATTACGCCATGGAAAAACTCACTATTCTTATCAATGTGATAAATAGTATTATGTGTGATATGTGCCACGTCTGGTGTACCAAACATAACCTTCACATTGAAATGACACTAGCATCTACGTTTTTTCTGAAACCTCCTAATTCTTTCACTAGTAGGTGGTTTGTTCTTGTTTTCGTCATGGCCGTAAGCACATTTGTAGTTGAAACAAAAGGAAATACATAATGACACCAAGTACGAAATGTGAAAAATGTGATAGTAACATATGTAAACACTATTCCTAAGGATGACCAAATGTAAATTTAATATAAACAAACCTACGATACATAATGGTAAAATGTGGTGGTGTGTGTCCCTCCAAAATAGGGTAGACCATATTTTTCTTGCATATAAAATTTATCTCGAATCTATCAAGATGAATTTCCCCTTTAATAAAGGCATTGAGTTGTGTCAGAGGGATTGCTACACAAATATCACTCTAACCATTTTCTTCCCCAATTAGTGTCTATTCAAGATCATCTTGAGAAAAATGTGGTTTCCCATTTCCCACATCCTGAACATCTAGGGAAAGAAATTGTTCGTACTTTTTCATTTGTGGCATCCTACACAAAATAATGTAAAAAAAATCCTAAACAAGGGGAACTCAGTTAAAGAACTACGTGTGCATGAATGAACAAGGATCTAGAAGGTCAATATTGGGTAAACATTGACAAGTTGAATAACTAACAAGTATAATGACTTGATAGATTCCTGAACATGTTGTACATACGAGATTTAAGTTGTAATAGAGTTTTAAGGTAGTGAAAATGAACAAAGTCTTGTTTATCCCTTGTAATCCTAAGAATTTTATGCAAGAGCATCAAGAGAATAAAATGCCATAAGAAAATAGGGTCTATTTGTTATATTTATTATGATAAGACTAAGTAATTTTGCTTAAATAAGTCAATACAAAAATAAAAGTAACTATGATGAAGTTTTAGGTGTGCTAGAGGTGGAAATTAGGTGTCATAAGCCTAATTAAGGCTTTTATTCATGTGTATCATGAGATAGAATTGGTTGAGAATTAATTGAGAAGGTCTAGGAATGAGATTTGATCCTATTCTAGAGTTAGTGAGGTTGTTGAGCCTATCTAGGAGTTAAGAATATGATGCTTAGTAAGTCAAGTAAGAAGAAAAAGGGAGAAGATTGGAGAGAATAATAAAGATGTTGGATTGATGTTGCAGGTAATCTTGTCCAAGATTTATATGTTTCTTTCTTGTTTTACAGATTGTATGTACACTACTTTGTTCTGACCGAGACCCCAAATTTGACAGTCCAACTTAAATTCATCTTTTAAGATCTATAAATATACAGTGAGTTAGAGGTTGGAAAGAGATTTAACCATGAATTTTTGTAGGCTTTGAAATTGATGAAGTTGTCTTGTAGCCCTAAATTTATCCTCTCAAGACCTAACTAGGGCATCACCTAACTAAAATTCCATCCATAAAAAATTTATGAGATTTTAGGAGCAGTTCTATCTTGGTGAGGACTAAAGATTTGTGGAGTCCCAGGGTCTAAATCACAAGTGTGAAAGATATAAACAAGGACTTGCATCACAAACTATGACAATGTATAGAGAAGAGGGGAAATGGATTGCATGGATAAGTAAGAGAAAGAGTTAAGTCACTAAAACTTGTAGACATCATGTGGGGAGAATTTCAGAGGTGTTTCAATCCACTTCTAGGTAAAATTATTACCCTAAGTATTCACTATCATAATCATTGCTATTAAGAAGGCCTAATTGGCCTAGGGAAAGGTATTGAAAGTCCACAACCATACAAAGTAACCCATGATGAATGTGATATATGTTTTTTAACGTAATTTAGGGTATCCAAATAATGAATTTGTTGGTTTAGTTTTTTGGAAAAAATCTGAGATAAAACTCAGTTTATGTGGTTAGAGGCTATAAGCTAACTAGGCCCTTAGAAAGAGATTGCATGTGAAATGCAAGTGCATGACTGTACCAATAGTTTTAACACTTTGTAGTAGGGTAGATAGAGTTTTCAAAGCATGGAGAATGAGGAATCTAGCTAGGTGGATTATATTTAGTATGTGGAGCCTAAATAAACATCATTAAACTATAACCTTTGTACATGTGATTTCAAATTGGACCTATTTGATGGGTAACAGATATAGTATGTAATTGAGTATACAAAGTTGTATACAGAATAATGGAAAATAATTATGAACCAGGGAACCATGATAACAAATAGAAAGCAGGGTATGGAATGGCACCAAGAAACCTAGGTATGTTTGAAGACAATATTGGAGATGAATTGATGGATGTCCAAGAGCATGTTTTATGAACAATAGTCAAGAGTGTAATGAGATCCTTAGATGCAAGAGAAAGGGATGTGATGATAGTATGCTATCCTAAGTATCGAATGATGTATGGTAATGTATGGTTTAAGGTAAGTATGGCTGATACAAAAAAGAAGTGTTAAACCTATATAACAGTTGTACTAGATATTATAGGTAGCTTGAGAAGTAACATGATAGAAAAATACTAAGAAAGGAGATTTGATGTGAAATGACCTTATGGGGAATGGTAGTAAGTTTGAATTAGTGGATGCAAGGTGTATAAAGCATAAAAAGGGTAATGGGTATGTGAAACTTATTGTACATTTGAATAAAAGTCGATTGTTTTCTGTATACATAGTGATTTGATCATAACTAGGGGAAATTGGGAAAAATTGGTAAAAATAGTAAAGGGAGTATAAAAGCAAATGGGTGTAGAGTTACATAATGAAACTTTGTAGGGTGATTGTTTCATTTAATTGGTCATCAAAGAGTTTACCAGTGAGACTAGATTAAGAGGAACTGTAAAGGGCTGAAGGAAGTAAGAGGGCATAATGTGACTTTGAAAGAATAAAAAATACCAACACTGATTCTAGGAGTCATTTAGTTGTGGTAGTTTGAGTCTAAGTCTTTCAAAATTTGAATAATTGGATTTCCCTTCAAATGTGCAATTTGGAGTATTAGAGGTCATTTTGGCTTGATATGGTTGTTTTTATAGAATCTTGAATCCTACAAGCATGTCAGGGGATGAAGTGAAGAGTAATTAGGTGTCTTAGGTCCATATCAGGGTCTAAAAAGATATAGTGGGAGTTTAAAAGTCAAGGACATGCCTTTTGGTTGAGGAACTTATCATAAGAATAAAAATATTCAAAAGACCACTAGGTCTGAAGTCTAGAATTCGGTTGGAAACTAATAGAAGGATTATAAATTGTGAAACTGTAACTAAATTATACATTCCCAATCAATTAGAAATCAAGGAAGGTTTCAGGAGAGGAGAAAAACAACGTTTTTGTAAGATTTTGTACTTGGTAATGGTGTATACATCTATGAGATTTGTTGAATGCTCATACAAATCTGATGCATGTTTGTTGGTAAGGCTATAAATTATTTGTGGAAGAAATTATTTACAAGTATTTTGAACTATTATCATATGTGTGTTGAAGGTTCTTGGATGAACATAGTATATTCATTAAATTGTGAAAAGATTGTTGACACATTGTTGTGAGTGGAAAGTTATCCATGCATGATAGGAAGGTGCAAACTCGGGTCTAAAAAAATTTTGTAATGTATTCTCACTTATGCAAAGTATGATATAAGATGATTGTGCTATGTGAAAGGAGTTTATTGAGATCATATTTGCAAGTGTTTGTGATAAGTTTCTCATCGTTCCATAAGAAAATAGTATCAAGGGTTACCCTTAGGTCCAAATAATAGGACACAATATTTTAACTTGTATGTTTGAATCTTTTTGGGGAAGCAACATTGAAGTTAATTATTTTCTAGACTTGGTGATAACCATGCATGATATGAAAAGAAATAAATAAATCCATGATAGTAACTCTTTTATTACCCTCTTGGGTGAATAATGGTATTGCAATTATAGTCGTGATAACTTCTTGACAAGTTTGAGTTGAATGTTGTTAAGAAACGAAATTTAGAGGTCTGAAATTTGTGCATGTATATAGACATGACAGTGAAAATAAGGAATGTAGGAGGCTTTGCACGAGTTTTCATGAACATATCATGAATGGGATCTAATGTAGTAGATGTTGAAATAATTTAGTATTTTTAAGGGTGAAGCAACATTGAAGTTAATTGTTTTCTAGACTTGGTGATAACCGTGCATGATAGAAAAGAAATAAATAAATCCATGATTAACTATTTTATTACGCTCTTGGGTGAATAATGGTATTGCAATTTTAGTCATGATAACTTCTTGACAAGTTTGAGTTGAGTGTTGTTTAGAAACGAAATTTGGAGGTCTGAAATTTGTGCATGCATATAGACAGGGCAGTGAAAATAAGGAATGTAAGAGGCTTTGCACGAGTTGGCATGAACATATCATGAATGCGATCTAATGTAGTAGATGTTGAAATAATTTAGTATTTTTAAGGGTGAAATTCAGACTTATGCTTGACAGTTGGAGGAAGAACACAAAATTCACGGTCTCATGTCTAGAGGAAGGGTCAGTTAACGAAGGAAGTATATGCGAAAAACAAAAGTTAGACTCTAAAAATTTAGGGAGATTTATGACAATTTAAAGAGTTTCTAAAATCATTTCATTTTGTTTTTAAGTTCTTATAAAAGATCATGAGCTTGACAGTCTACTTGCAAAAACCTAGTAAGGGTTTATAGAACAAAACAAAAAAAGTGGAATTGAGAGAGTCAAACAAGGATATAGAACCCAAAATTTTGGGTACACATTTGAGTTGATATGAATATTTTATTAGATTTTACAAAACCTTAGAAGTACCTCTAGAAGTTCATACCCATTAATGAAGCAAGCATGCTTTGCCTTGAGAAGCTAAAAATAAAATTTGATCAAAAATAGTAAAACGTGGAATTTTCATTCTTTTCCTATCATTTTTGTGGATGGTTGATGTTTTCTAGAGTGAATGAATGGGGTAAAAGGTAAAAATAGGTGGAATAGTGGTAAAAGAAGCCAAAGTGGATTGTTGGGATGAAGAGCTACTTGAAGAAAGATGATGGTCAAACATAGAGAAAGGTGAGAATGACACATATATGACTTATGAGAAGAAAATTAGGTGAAATATCATCATTCTTAGAGCTAGATGAAGGGAATAATTTCTAAAAAGAACCTTCCAACAGGTAAACTAGCACAATTCTTTCTTATACAAAGTCAAGATAATAACTTTATGAAGCTTGTATGATCTTTCTCATGCAAAGTAAGGTGATTTTTACTGGTGTAAAACTTGTTATAGATGATTTGAAACTTATTGTTTCTATGTGTCTACATCACTTTCAACCATTGTTAATATGTGGTATACACAGGCTGTCATGTTTGCATTAGATTGGTTGATTAAGGATGGTGATGGGATTTGGGTTGGGATTGTTTGATTAAGGATGCTTGATTATGATGATGTTTGATTGAAAATTTAAGGTGATATGATGGTTAGTGTTTTTCACGAGCTAGAAACCAACATGTAATACACACCATAAATAATCAAGTGGTATTGCAATCAAGCTATTTCCCGCTTTCAATACCACACAGTGAGGGGTACCACTCTTATCGCACCACCTATGTACCTATGTGGGGTTGGCTAGTGAGTGATCTTGGGGAGAGTAATTTCCTTGCACAATAGCTTGATATGCGGCCAAAAGGTTGCCTAGACTAGGATCTACGAGCTCACTAGGGGAGTACCCGATATACCTTGTAGTACGTAGGGCCTAAGTCTATGTTGTAAGGATGTTGTCTGAGGCCTGGATGTTGGGACATGGAATCCCCTCACTTCACACCACTCTTAAAACAAGAAAGCGCTTAGCCAATAATGACATCTCTCCAAGAATCTGTATACGCCACCGGAACATGGGGTGTGTCTATGTACGTGGAGGTGAATTCCATGGTCACGAGACTCCTAGGACTACGCCAAGTGTGTGGATGTTAATTCCACATCACGTTTCCCCTACAAATGAAAAAGAGAAAGCCAACCTCTTTTGATCCTCAAGATCATCCTAAGATGTAAGAGGATAGCATACATAGTTTAACCTTCAAGATAAACAAACAATGATACAAAACACACAAGAAAGATGATGCATTGTAATAAAATTAAATGATAAATTTTTTTATTGTGTCTTCAAGAGGAGGCCCTGCAAAACAAATCTTAGTAATTTTATTTATAAAACCAAATGTCTTTGACCAATCATCATACAAAAAAAATGGTTAGTAGTTTTGCAGCAAGAATAATATAACTCAATGTGTAGCTAAAATTACAATATTTAAAAACAATTGAAACCATGAATAAAGTCTCATATATAAACTACTAAATTGATGCTTTTATTTCATAGGATACTAGGAGTGAAAAATTGTGGAATAATAGTGCCATATGATACAAGTATTTGAAATTTACGGTATACAAAGGGTTTCACGTTTACGTGTATGCGAAAAATGATGCAAACAATGTAATAAGAAACAATCGTGGCTATACACACATATTTTTTATTAGGTTTTGGTATACACACATTTGTGTAAACCACACTATGTGTTTAAACCCCAAACCTAAAAACATTTTTCAAGAAACGTTTGTGTATACTACAATCCTAAAAAGCTAATGTGTGTGTGTCATTTACACATTTTTCATGCATTAGATTTTTTTAGGTGTGTGGTATGCACACATAGCGTGGTATAAACAAATGTATGTATAGTGTGTTATCCTTTTAAGGGTCAGTGTTTCTCTACAAATACATATCTCATGGGAGGTAGCCTTTTATGACATCACAATTGTGTAGTTTTTTCTTCCTAAAAAGAAAACAAATGAAATGGGAAATGACACAAAATCAAGATATATTGAGATTTTTTTGCACTATGTATAGTAGTGATTAATCCTAGCACAGTTATAGTCAACCTTGTTTACACCATTGTGACATTTTTCCCTAGTATGATTGCATAATCCCTACGAATTAGACATATGATAATAGTGTTAGGTTAATTAATTATGCATTATATAATTAATTATTTAATTAATGTTATTAATTAAATAATGTTGTTATATGGTTATATTTATTTCATAACCATCTAATTGTCTTTATGTCTACATACGGGTGTGGTTATATTGTTTTAACAATATAATTGTAATTATTCATTTATGCTTCCTGTAATATTAGAAGCTTATGTAATTTGGAATATGGTTGCACCTGTGTAACTTAGTTTCTTGTTTGTATTCAGCTGTATAATACCTATAAGTATTGCAACTCTTTCCTATGTAAATGGTTGATTCTAATTAATATAATTTACAAGCTTCTGTCCTTGTTCTACATTTGGTACCAGAGCAAATTGAAGATCCTGACAAGGTTAGTGAAAGGGTGCAGAGGAAAGAAAGGTCTTGGAGAATAAATTTGCTTCACCGGAGAGCCAGTGTTGCCTCCTGCAGCTTCCCAGACCTCCCTGTAGCCTCATAACCATTGTGTGTTATCCAGGTAAATGGAAAGAATTTACAAGCTTCTGTCCTTGTTCTACATACATACATATGTGTGTGTGTGTATGTATTATTTTTTCCCCATTAGTGATTTTTTCATTAAATCTGGTGTAAGTATTAGCTTCAGCTAAATACTACCAAGTTGTTATACTTGGAGACCAGGCTCTGCACCTTCCATTGAGTCGAGCTCTATTTGATCAAACTGAGCCCCGTCAAAATCTTATGTCTCCCGCCGAGGTCGAGCTGCATTAGATTTTAAGTGACTTCAATGTTGAATGACCGAGGCCGAGTCCACATCAACTGAGCCCTTTCAACACCTATTTTACTTTGGAGAGTGGGAGTTGATGTGTTGAAAACCGCATATCTTGACCGTGTTGGAGCAAGGCATTGCATGTGGTTGAGTCGTACCTCCTTCATACACAACAAGCAAAGGATCGTGCAAACAATACCTGCAGAACCATGGCTGTGCCATCCCTGAGCTCATACCGAGTTGTTTTGGTGAACCTAGTGTTTAGAGCCTTACATGGGCACCCCCTGCACACAAAAATTTGAGCCATTGCCAACATTGATCCACACATATGCTGCACACAATACAAAAAATAGTGATAAATAAAAAACAATGCATACAAAATACAAAGATGCATAAACAGAAAAGAAGTGGATCGATACAAAGTGGTGAATACAAGGTGCTCATTCAAATCGAAGGTAAAGGAAAATAAAACCTAAGGCTCAGAGATAATAAGGAGATGATCCACTTTATACGCAGAAGATAACCCTAATCGTCCCCCTCCAAACTTGGAATCCATGGAGCTCCACCTCAGCCACATGGATTGACATGCAAAAACTAGGCATGAAAAAAATGGGTTAGTTTAAACCTACTTTTCTTTAAATACAAATTTTTCATTTTCATACACTAAGTTCTCATAGAGCCTAAGTGGTTAAGAGGAATGACTTAGAAATGGGAGGTGCATGGTTCAAATCACACCAAAAATACAAGTTTTTTAAATTTTAAAAGTTGGAGGTAAATTTAGAAAACTGGCCAAACCTGTAGGCAAATTTGGTGGAAAAACCACTACTAAACAACTAGTTATAGCTAAAACCACCTCTAAAAGTTTTAGTGAGAAAAAACCCTAATTTAGGGTAAAAAAAATCTCCATTAAGCCTATTTTTTGATTTTGGGCAACATTTGCCAAAGGAAGACCATCCAAAAAATTCATCTTGGGCCTCTTTTTAACAGTTTCCCGGCATTTTGGCTCATATTGGGCTCCGAAGGCCACCAGGGCCCACAAAATAAATTTTTTTCCTGCCATTCAATTTTTTTATAAATTTTTGAATGTAATTGCATGCTGCAATATATTGTACTAATTTACAGGTTGCCATAGTCAACTGCAAATATTGTAACTGCTCAGAAACTGACAGAAAGTTATAATTCAAAATAGTAAAAATTGTTTCTACAATACTCATGAGATCCCAGATCTCATTCACAGCGTTCGGTATATACAGTGCCTCTGGGAAGTGCTTATAGGTAAAGCCATCATGACTAATACTACACTTAATGCCTAATATAGCTGCAACAACGTCGTCTGGGCATCAACCCTTTAAATCGATGGGGAGTAATAAGGTCACAGTGCACACACTATGAGTCATCCCATCCGTTTGTGAACAATTGCACGACATAAATCCAGACTGAGAAATTACCCAAGTATATAGAAAATTTACGTGCGCGTATGAGGATATTTATTTGAGCCAGTGTCGATAATCGCATAAACCCCTTTTAGTACTATCTTGGTACCACGTATTGAATTCTTTCATATACGTTAACACCTCTTTCACGTAATGCTGGGTATATCGAAAGGGAAAGCTTCTTCCATGTACCGACGAGTATATAGGAAGGGCATGTATATAAAAAGGTTCGGTATATCAGACTAATGGTATATAGATTGGGAGACCTGATACCTAGATTGATAAGAGCCAAACCCTGTCAGTGATCTCTGTAAAATGAACACCAATGCCCCTAAATTTTTTCTTCCAGATTCACAACTACTCAGAGGAAACAACTATGCTGCATGGAATACAAAAATCAAGACACAACTTGAGTTTGAAGAGATCTGACCTATTCTGACTAGTACTCTAACCAAATCAACTACTGATATAGCATAATAGAGGTAGTATAATAGAGCAGATCAAAAATCGAAACTCATCATCTTATTTGGAGTGTTTAATGATGTGCAACCCCACATTCATGATGCCATAACAGTGAAAGAAGTGTGGGATAAGTTGAGCATGTGCTACGAGGTCAAGAACAAGAATGTTATACTGAATTTGTAGAGTCAGTTACACACATTGAAGTTTAAGCAGAATGAGAAAGTCAAAACTTTCTTAAGAAGAGTTATAGAGTTGAGGGCTTCACTTCTATCCCTGGGAGAAGCGGTCTCAGATGATGATCTCATTCCCATTGTTCTGAGAGAACTCCCCTCTTCTTACCACATTTTTGTTACAACACTAAATGTGTCAGATATGACTGTTAGTTTTGACAAATTGGTAAACTTATTGCAACAAGAGGAAGCCATACATAATAAGGATGATGAAGAGGAGAAGGCACTTTCTTCAAATAAAAAATGGAAAGGAAACGGTAAAGGAAAACCTAATTCCTATCAAAAGTCCCAAAATTAAAATTAGTATCAAGGGGCCAGACAACGAAAGAAGCAATGTCCAATTTGTAAAAGAGGACATGACCTACAAGATTGTTGGTATAATACTTACAAGAAAGGTTCATCAAGAAACTCTGGACCTCCACAACAACAATATTACAAGGGAAATTCTAACAAAAATCATAGGAAGAAAAAAGGGAACTGGAAAAGAATACCCCATCAACAAGGAAATATTGTTGAGCAACAAGAACAATCAGAAAATGAAGACTACTTGTTAACTACTCGATCAAGTGAACCATCCATGTGATCTAGTGATGTCTGGTATGTTGATTCAGGGGCCACTCAACACATGACTAGCCATAGAGATTGGTTTACTATAATGAGGGACACGCCATCGAAAAATCATGTTTCGTTGGGAGATGATTCTTCATATACAGTTCAGGGGATTGGGAACATTTCTCTACCCCTTGGTTCACCCAACTATAGAATATCAAATGTCTTATATGTCCCTAGGATGACAAAGAATTTTCTTTCAGTCGTTCAACTGCTTGATCACAACCTAAAAATTGACTTTGATAGTCATTTTGGAAAGAAAACATGTTTTATTCAAGACAAATCAAGAGGATCAAAAATAGTTGCAAAATCCTCCAATGTGGGACACATGTTCCAAATTTTCATAGAGATGATCAAGCACTTATGGCTAAGAAATCCACCTTAACATAGTTGTGGCATCGAAGACTTGGTCATGTAAGTTTCAATTATCTTGAAACACTTTACTGACATAATATGGTAAATGGACTACCATCTCTGCAAAAGGATACCGACAAGTGTCCTCACTGCATAGAAGGTAAACAACACAGAGCTTCGTTTCAAAAGAGTACATTTCAAAATCATGGAAAACTCAACCTGGTTCATACCAATATTTACGTTCCAATCCAACCAAGTCATTATGGGTTCTAATACTTTATGCTTTGTGTTGATGACTATTTAATGAAAATGTAGATTTTTTGTCTTCGCAAGAAAAGTGAAGCTTTTGAAACTTTCAAGAAGTTCAAAGTAGTAGTTGAGAATGAAAATGATCATCACATCAGAACTCTCTACTCATATTGAGAGGGGGAATTCACCAGTAATGAGTTCAAATGCCTCCTTCACACACATTGCAGCAGAATGGTGTTGTTGAGATAATAAATCGTACTATCATGGAAATGGTGTGATGCATGATCGATGATTCTAGACTTGCAAAGACATTCTAGGCAGAAGCAATAAAGACAGTAGTGTATTTTTTGAACAGAGTGCCCATAGTTGCTCTTGAAGGAGTAACACCACAAGAAGCATGGTCAAAACAGAAACCATGTATTGCACACCTTAGAGTATTTGGGTGCAAAGAAAGCATGCACATAGCTAAGCAGAACAAAAAGAAATTGGACATGAAGTCATAGAAAATTTTCTTCATTGGGTACAATGAAGATACTCTTGGGTATAGATTAATGGATCCTAAAATAAGAAAAATCTACACCAGCAGAGACGTTGAGTTTTTTGAGAAGAAGGAAGAAGAGTCTCCTCATCCAAACTCACCAGATGTAGATTTTTCACCAGTTGTAAAAATTAAAGATGATGTTCCCACAGATGATGAAAGTGAAGATGATGATGATGGTGTTGATCAAATATAACCACAACCCATATGAATAGTTCAGTTTATGCCTAAGTGATGTACTAACACATTACGAGATGCAAGAATGGATACTCCACCAGATAAATCAACCCCTAGACCATGGATCACAGTAAAGAAAAAGAAGAAGTTAAATTTACTTTAATGGGTAGAGTAATTGAATTTGATGAGCCCTCTACAGTTCAAGAAGCCCTACAGTCAAAATCTTGGAAAGATGCCATGGATTCTAAATATCAATCAGTAATGAAAAATAACACTTGGCAGCTTGTCGATATTCCACCAGGGAAAAAACCCATTGAATGCAGATGGATATTCAAAACGAAGTATAAAGCAGATGGGATTGTGGACAAGTATAAAGAAAGACTAGTAGTAAAGGAGTATGCACAAAAAGAAGGCATTGACTATGAGGAAACATTTTCCCCCACAACTAAGATGAAAATGATCAGGATGATATTTTCTCTAGCTACATAGTTTGGTTGGAAAGTCCATTAGATGGACGTAAAAATTGCCTTCCTAAATGGAGATTTACAAAAAGAATTTTATATGACTCAACCTAAGGGATATGTTGTACCTGGTCAAGAAGCAAAGGTATGCAGACTCAGGAAATATTTGTATGGCCTCAAACAGGCACCCTGAGCTTTATACATCAAGATTGGTGAGCATCTCATACAACATGGATTTGTTAGAAATCCATACGATCCCAATATTTACCTCAAAAATTAAGAGGGGAGATTGTGATTTTCATTGTCTATGTCGACGATCTATGCAACAAAGAAAGATCTTAACTGATTGTTTGACATGACCGATCTTGGGATGATGCATTATTGTCTTGGATTGGAAGTATGGTAGAAAGAGAATCACATTTTTGTTTCTCAGATGAAATATACCAGGACAACGCTCGATAAATTTAGGATGATGGATTATACATCGATTTCTACACCTATGGAGAACATATTATAGTTATCTCATTCAGATCCATCTCCTGATGTAAGTGCCACTCTCTATCACCGGTTGATTGGGAGTCTCATTTACCTGACCTACACTAGACCAGATATCAACTTTATAGTAAGCTATCTATGCAGGTTCATGCAGGAACCTAAATTTTGTCATTGGAAATCAGCAAGGTGCATCTTGAGATATCTCAAAGGATCAGTGGATCTTGGTCTAGAATACAAGAAGAATGAAAACTTCTTCTTGTCTAGATATTCAGATTCAGATCATGTAGGAAATATTGATGACAGAAAATCCACTTCAGGATTTGTGTTCTTTATGGGATTTGGACCAATATCATAGGGAAGCAAGAAACAACACTTTGTTTCTTGTTCTTCCATAGAAGTTGAGTATCATTCTACAGGAGAAGCTGTCTGTGAAGTGATTTGGCTACGTTGCATACTAGAAGGACTTGGAATGCCATAGGACAAACTGACCACCATGTATGTTGACAATGAAGGTGTTATCAAACTTGTTCACAATCCAGTGTTTCATGAGATAAAAAATCACATGAGGTACATGTTCATTTTATATACGATCATGTGTTGAAGCACAACATCTAGCTTCAATTTTGTCCAATAGCTAAACAACAAGCATATATCTTCACGAAGTCTCTTGCACGTGACAAGTTTGAGTTGTTTAGAGAATTCCTCTCCTCATCCCTTGAGATAATGTAAAATTAAGGGGGGAATGTTAGGTTAATTAATTATGCATTATATAATTAATGTTATTAATTAAATAATGTTGTTATATGGCTATATTTCTTTCATAACCATCTAATTGTCTTTATGTCTGCATACTGGTGTGGTTATATTATTTTAACAATATAATTGTAATTACTCATTTATGCTTCTCGGATGTAATATTGGAAGCTTATGTATTCTGGAATATGGTTGCACATGTGCAACTTAGTTTCTCGTCTGTATTCAGTTGTACAATACCTATAAGTATTACAACTCTTTCCCGTGTAAAAGGTTGATTCTGATTAATATAATTTACAAGATTTTGTCCCTGTTTTACAAATAGTTGGGCCTTCCACCTCAATTCCATCTCATCTACCTTATATTAAGGTTCCATCAACTAATTTTGGGAGAATCCATGATCCACTAACTTCATCACCTCCCATTTCACCCATATCTCTCAATTTCATCTTCTTTGTTCGACCACCTTCCATGGCCACAATTATAAATTCTAGTGATTTAGAACAAGGAGAAATTACTTTCAAGATCTATTTAGTGCAACAAGGGAAAAATTTAAGATAAAAAATTATAGTATCTAAGGTCCAAACCATTGGTGTAAATATTCCACCAATTAATTCTTTAGATTGGTCTCCTTTCACATCCAATGCTTCACCTTTAGAACCCCTAAAGTTAGATAGTGCATATGCTAGTGATTCCAAAATTATTCCTCCATCTTCCACAATTGTTCCTCCATATATCGCCATTTCTTCTTCTTCTCCCATTTTTTCCACCTTTGTGGCCACTATTGTGTCATCTTCAACACCCCCCTTCTTCTACCATTGTTTCCTCCATTAGAACAGTGACTTCACTGGGAACATCACAATCACTGGCTATTATAACATCTACATGGAACACTTCCACTATGACCAGATAAGGATGCATCATCATGCAATTGGAAAAGGTGTAGTAATCAGTGTATGCTCTGCTTCAGGTCACTTTATATTTAACAAATCATATATGAGCTTAAGGAAGGTAGCTATGAAAAAATTACAACATGGTAAGCGCACTACCCTCTTACAAAATGACAAAAACATCATCTCCTTATATAGTAAAAACAGAAAGAGGGACAAAAATTAACCACACTTGGAAGGTATTGGGGTAGTGGTTGATCCCATTTCTGTAATCAAGTCATTTAATAAGATGATAGAGGATGTGGTTGAAAAAATTAAGGAAGAGCTCTATCAAGCACAAGCTTAACTCAAAATGGCTCCTAAGTTTCTATGGAACTTCAGCAACTGCTAAAATATATCTTCCATGCATACATATCATTCATCTAAAATTTAAAATTAGAATCTCAAAACTAGATATGAAATTATATATACTTCACAGAAGATTGCTCTAAAAAACATAAAAATTAAGAAAAAAATACCACACATAATGTGTATATCACAATCCAAAATACCAAATGCAATGTATATATCACAATGTGTATATTTCTATTGATACTATACAAATATCACAGTGTGTATATTTTTTGTGTATTTTTTATCTCTCATCTATGGTATATAAACCGTGTGTATATCACAATCCAAAATACCATAGTGTGTATATTTCTTATGTATTTTTTTATCTCTCTTCTATGGTATACACATAGTATGTATATTGCTATTAAGTGTTTAAGCATTAAAAAACATCACAAATCTATACGATTGATTAATAATACAAAATGTCTACGTGTGAACTAATTTAAAATGTTTATTAAGTACGTGTTTATGCATAGCACCTGAATGCTATTTAAATAACTCAAACTTCTCCCAAATTCGTAGGGCAATTATGCGTAGTGGAAGGTTGCGTCTAAGCCAGAATGAAGTTGCAGTTTGCGGGTTTTACGCCAAACTTCCTTGTTTAATTCCTTGTTTTATCATTTTTTAAGGCAGGTAGATATTTAATAAAATGTTTCTAAATTCTTATGTACTTTCCTCTTCGCATCAGTTTGCTCATATCTTCCCTTCGCATTTCCCTCGTGAATCGAGTTACATGAGTCTTTTGGAGATTATTGACTAGGTTGACAGACTGGACGCTACGGAGGTGGATATGGGTCCCGAAGACAGCTATGCATGTATGCCATAGATATGGCATCTTATGGTCGTTAGAGTGGGGGGCCAACCATTTTGTCACTAGATATCCAGCTCCATCTTTATGCACACAATACCGCATAAACCCAAAAGAGCACGCAAAGTAACATGGAAGGGTTATAAAGATTGTACTTCTAGTTCCTTTGAAGATAAAACAACACAAAAAACCAAAAGATGATGCCATAAAATTAATAACCTAGTTCCCATGGTGTAAAATTTACTATGGATTTGGTGCATTAAAATATGAAACCAAATGGGGAGTGTAAAAGTAGAGATGAACTAAATGAAAAACATATGAGCCGCTAGAAGACAAATCTTATTTTATTGTCAAAAGATATTTGATCTCACCACTTACAAGACTTGGGCATCCAATTTTTCACCCCAAAACATGCCATGTGAAAAACTTCATGCAAAGCTTGACTTAGCATCTAACCTTACCCTGCATGCCACCACACATTAAAGTACAACAACTATATCAGATTCGATCGAGGATTATTCTAAGCCTTACATGCATTTAATGAAGGTATTCTACACTATATGATAATATTAATACATTTTAGGCACTTTTAGAAGGCCCACTTGTCATTCAAATTTTATTGGAATGTGCAACGAAACTGTATTATATTTTTCATATATGGTTTGTGAAGTATCATATTGTCGTTAGTGGTATTAAACACTAGTCACGTTTGGGTTTTCCTATAAATACTCAACTGAAATACTTTTGCAAAGGCATTTGAATTGGAATAGAAAATATTTTGATACATTTAATGAAATTTCCTTTGTTTCACTTTGTTTTCCAAGTTTTTGTCTTAATTAGTAATTATAAACACTTCTTTTAACTTAACTGAATGTTAGAGGATCCACCTTTGTTTATTAATTGCAATATATTTTGATTCAAATATTAGTGAAGACAGAGTACACTTCCTACATCACTGAGGGAGTTACATTTCCTCTAGTTTCCTACTTGACTCCCTTCTACTCTTGCACATTCATGTGTCTTGATCGAGTGCATAATGGTATGAGATCGACCATACTTACTAGATTCTAATGTTTAAATGGATTGGGGACTGCACTACATCCTACAATTTATTTATTTCCCCCTACCTTTCTCATCTTTTTAACTTTTTAATAAACCAAGTTAGAATAGATTATTATAGGCATAAAACTTGCAACTATTTGATAATAAATATTCTAATATGTTGCAAGTGAAGTTCATATTTGAATATTTATATGTGGCTTATATATAGTGAATAGGTTATGAAACATGTTCTAATCAATTTTGGTTTCCTTGAAAGATCCTTTGATTGATTCCTTGCGAGTGATTCCTAAGCAATATATTTTACATTAGGTACAAACCAACAAATTTCCTTCATAAATGAATTTCAAATCCCCTTAAGATATTACCCAAAAAAACTATGGCCACCAATATTTGGTGAGAGTTAACCTTAGGGAGATTCCCATAACTGCAACCAATTGTGAAAGAAAATTTTGTTTTTTTCCCTCCTTTCAAGAGAGAAAAATCCACGCCCATTTGTGTGGAGCTCTTTCTAAGTTTCTCATGCTTATGCATACCCATGTTTCCTTTATAGATCAATATTTTTGGTGTTAGGAGGGAAAAATAGGTGTGTCATTTGTAGAGAGCACCAAACCATAAATCTATATGCTAGAAAATAGATGAATCATCGCATGATAAAAATAAATCAAATGTGAATATGAAATGTTAACCCCTCCAGCTGATATAAAGAACAAAACCAAAAAAGTGATGCAAGTGTTAATACATAACTTCACACAAAACTTTGTACTTTGAAAAGTTTCCTTACTAGGGCTTCCCTATACACCTTTGGAGTAATTTTGAAAGCTAAATGTACTCACCCAGAATTGCATGTGCTACATTGTCAGAAAATGGTTACAAAAGTCCCCAATGATGATTCATATACTTTCAGAAGGTGTTCAAGTCCCTAAACCCATTCGCAGTACATTTTTTTAGCCTAGACATCCTTACTTAGCTTTTCCACGCTTTATTCCAGCTTCCCACTTCATTTTGTGCATGTTTTGGTCTTTAGTGTCAAGACCAAACTGCCACCCAAGTAGGGTGGCGGTCCTATGTAATTTTTCCATAATTCTTCATGCATGATTTTAACACGTGGTTTCACTTAACTTGACTTCTAGGGAACGTTTGTGAACCAAATTAGCTAAAAATAGTCTTGATTGCTTGGTATTCCTTCCCTCTTCTATTTTTAAATAGATTTGATTAGTTGAATTGCCTCTTCACCCAATGATTTTGCACTCCAAGGATTCCTTTTGCATGAAGGCACATCCCATCCAATTCCCATATATTTCATGCTTGTATTCAAGAAAATGGCCTAATAATTTTGTGTATCTTGCATAGTATTGTTGCCACAATCCTGCTGGAAATTACATATCCAATCTCTATTCAATTGTGTTATCTCTCTTCCACTTTCATTACAAGCATACTACCTTCAAGCTGCCATTTCTCAAGCACCTTCTCTTGCTACTGCCTTTGCATTCCCAATTCCTTGGACTCATGTGGACACACAGAGAAAGAAAGGATAAACAGAGGGGAGAATTCATCACACAACTGGATTTACCACTCTTATGTGAATTCCAGATCGGATTTTTTATTTTATTTCCTTCATTCCTACAATTTATCATTGTTACGTCATATCAAATAGAGTAGAAATCAATTTCCTTTCATTTGTAAATAATTAGATAATTTCCAAGAGGGTTTAAATCATTAATAGCAGTTCCCAGTGATAGATCCTCTTCTTCCCATCCCTATGGATCTGAAGGAGAGAATATTTTTAGGAGGTTGTCTACATATCATAGATCATTTGGGAAAGTTCTTGTTTTAATATTAGTTTAGTTTCAATACACTCAGTACAGGTGAATAACCACACCGGGTTATCTCGCTTGTTTAGTTTTAGTGTAAAAATATTTTAATTTTTTAGAATAGAAGAAAATTGTTGTTTGTGATTGTAATATTTCTATTTTTTAATTTGTTTAGATTAGTTTTATTTCATAATTAACACAAATTGTTAGTTTCAACTTAGTTAGTTTGGACATTTCAAACTAGATCAACACTTAGATCCAATTCAGTTAGACAAACCATAGGTAATTTACGCTACCCGTTCATAGCCTCTAAATCTCCCCTTTGCCAACTCGGTTACCAGAAGATCAAACTACTAGATCTTAGTCACTGATCCTCCTATAATTAGTCACACACATTCAACATTGGCTGCTCCAGCATGACCTCGTGGGGTCAAGTGTGGTTGTAGGTTGCATGTCAAATTTCATCTATATAAATTGGTGAACCCAACGTGAAGGATTAATTCCTTCTTGTTTCCTTTTCTTTCATTATTATTACCTCACCTCTCCATTTATTCCCCTATTTTGGTAGGTATTTTATACTTTCTAAAATATGTTTGGAAGAGATTTTGGAGGTCCATTTGGCTCTGATAGATATTACACCAACGTTCAACCACAATAGTCCCCTTGTCTTTTGAGGTGGGGTGATAATTACACAAGCAACATTCAAACGTCCCCTAGTTACACGTAAAACTCCATTAGCTATGTAAGGATGGAGGAGGTTGATTAACTATTAAACATGTAATATGGTCAAGCCAATGCAAACCATGTTTTTATCACAAATGGAATAGGTTCTTACCATAGATTCTTGTTAAGACCTCACATTTCCATGTAATCAAAAGAAGATAATACATTCGCATGAATAGAAAATCCTCTTCATCAGATAGATGAGTCTTTCGATAGAACGAAGGCTATATCTCTGAGATTTTGAATTCATATCCTAGGATTCTTACTTATAAGGAAGACATGAATTATAACACTGAACAATTCATGACAGGGTATCATGAGCCTATTCAATCAATCCCTATGCCATAGGCACCCCAACAAAGGATTCAATCCTCTCCCAATGATCTCATTTCTACTTTAGTAGGGAGGATTAGAGAACTAGAAAGTTCCCAGACTTCAAAACCAACACATGTAGTACGGAAAAACATCGGGTATCAAGTTGACAACAAAGGATACATCCCTTCCAATGAGCAACCAATGTAATATCCTGTACAACAAGGTTATCCAGTTCTCTCAAATCTAGCTGATCTTATCATATGGTTAGACATGTTAGGGATGGGTCCTCATCCTTCTTAAGCTTATCCTACACAAGGGCTGGCCAGAAGTGAGTTCTCAAATGCTACCACAATAGGTAATGTGACGTTCCCTGGTTTTAGAATCACTAGTCCATATCCTAGTACTATCCCACCTTACATGCATATGTATTGAAAAAAACCCCAGATGGACCCATACACCATTCTTGCTCCATACATGCCATATCAAGGGACCCCATATGTTCCTGTCAACACTTATAATGTAGCTTATCCAAATCTTCCTCCTCCACCTCCTCATCAAGGATCTTTAATAGTGGAAAATTATGCAATGGGTATGTATGATGAGTAGTTAAAGGATCCTCTTGAATTCACCATATGTGGGGTCATGCTTCCACTGTTGGATATTCTAAAATCTAAGGGAGAAGGAGACCCGAATGCTCATATGAAGGCCTACACTATTGTTATTAGGGAATTACTTCCTTGGGATGCTGTAGTGGCTAAGATATTTCCAAAGACTCTTAAAGGAATCACACAGGATTGGTATTACCGTATTCTGGAAGCTTCTATACATTCCTTCAAAAAACTTGTTTCTGAGTTCAATGAACAAGTTGTTGCATACAGGGATTAGGGAGTTCCTACATATTAGACAGGAACAAAATGAATTTATCACCCATTTCATCCTGAGATGGCACAAAGTTCTCTATTCCTCTGCAAGTGGGCCCAACATTGACTAGATGGAACTTTATGGTATTTTCCTACACTCGCTCAATTGAGAGACTACGGAGGAAGACCAAAAGTTTCCTTTCAATAGTTATGAGGAAGTATTGGAAAGTGTGTTTCAGATTGACCAAACCGCTATAGACAGTGGGCATAAGATCTATGGTCCCAATGGGAAATTGGTATCCCCAAATCAGAATAATGAAAATTGTCAAAATAATGGCGCTAACAGCCAAGGACCTAAGGGTATGAATCACAATCATGGTGCTACCATGAATAGTGCCATAAATCAAGGTAAAAAAACTAGTTTTACAAGCAATAGTAACACTAGCAACAATAACAATTTAACAACAACTCGAGAAGTCAAAGAGGCCCTAAAAATGAGTCTTATGTCAACACAATTGATGTAAACCATCTGCCACAAAAGTATAATAAAACCCAAGACCCAAACAAGTATCAAAACTCTAACCAAGGGGAAATGAACCATGGTTATAACAATCAATTCCAAAACTACAATCGAGGTTATAATCAATAGCAGCAAGACACTTATCAAAGGCCAAGAGACTACGACCCTAACCTATATTGTGGCACTATAAGGTTTTATGTCATGACATTAATACTTTATGTGATTGTAACAAGTTTCTACAAAGACTTCCCGAAAACCAAAGGTAGCTATTTATAGACATGTTCCTAGAAAATCTTGAAACAAACCCGCGGCCTAGTCATACCAAACCTCTCACAACTCAAAATGTGAACCCTAAGTGTCCTGGGTATTCCCAAGTGATTCCTCAAAATATAAACAAGGGAATTCCTATAGGAAATAATGACCATAAAGACTCAACTTCTGGCAACTCCCGGGTTGATCCTAACCTTGGTTCAAATGATAATACAAAATTTTTGGGATTAGTTGAGCTAGAGGTTGAGCCTGAAATTAATGTAGCAACTTGGAAAAGGGAATACATTTCACCACCCTTACCAACTCTTTCCTTCCCACAGGATGACGTCCTACAATCGTAAAACTAGTAGGAGCCTATGATTTAATATCAAATTTTAACAAGATCTTTACTCACATTTCATTTCTAGATTTATTGCGAATTCACTTGCACATCGTTCTGCATTACTTAATTCATTAGGTCTTGGTCATCTCATCCATGTTATGCCACCTCCTAATGCTCAAATAAATCATATTGAAGTTGACATACGTCCTCCGAGACATAATGATAGGGATATTGGGTTTGTTTTCAATATAGACAAGATGCCATCTGATGCTGAAATTACACGAAGAGGTGATCCTGCCTTATTTTTACAAGTTTTGGTTTATAACAATTACATTAAAAGAGCCATGATTGAAAATGGGGCTGCTGTAAATATGGTTCCCTTCTATTTCTTGTATAAGTTGGGATATGGAGAGATAAATTATTCCTCTACAAGAAACATGTTATGGGGGTACGATAGTTTTAAAGTGACTTCGATTGGAACCATAGTTATTCCAGTCAAGCTTGGTCCAAAAACCATCTTGACAGAGTTTTACATTATTAATAGGGAAATAAGTTATAACATGATCCTTAGGAGACCCTGGATTCAACGAATGAAGACTATCCCTTCTACCCTGTTCCAGGAGATTAGATTCCTCCATTTGGGGAAGGTCTTTATCTCTCAAGGGGATCCTAAGCCCTTCGATATACACTTAGAAAACCTTAAAAGAAGAAAGGATTCCATACGGAGTATGAACTTCCTACGAATCAATTGAAAAAACCACCTCCATCAAAAGAGTTAGTCCCAATAACCTCGGGCATGCCGAAGGCTGAAGTATTTGATCTAAAAACATTTGAGGTGGTAAAAAGAGATAAGGTTAAATCAATACCTATGGAAACAATTTCCACTAAAACCACAACAAAAATTATGAAACTCTTAGAGAATGATGATCTAATCTTCCTCCCATTTGAACCACAGTGGATGGGTAGTCTTCTCGATTTAGCATCTCTTCCCTCCGATGACCTAAGTCTAGGTGTAAACTTGATAGAATTAACAAACGAAGAAGGGAAATTTGAGATTGAAACGATGCCCATCAAAACCATCTCTGAGGGTTGTTATATTATAAACCCCGGTTTTAACCCATGTGCATTTGAAATTAAGCATGACATATCCATGGGGTAAGGCCTCATCATTCAGCAAGCTTCATAAGTAAACACAACGCTCTACATATGAAACAAGGCCGAGCAACATAGTCATGCTCACCCACACACCATGTCTCAAGAACGTGACAAAGAGGTTCACAAAATCCTCTTTCAAAAAAATGATTTTAATGATTAGACATATACACTTCTGGGAAAGGGTTGTAAGTTTAAACCCAGAATGGTAGGCACTTGTCAAGAGAACAAAAATTTTTAGGATCATGGTTCTCCATTGTGTACTATTAGGGGTGACGAATTCGATATTCGTTAACTTTCTTCACCTTAAACATCATGGCATGTATTTTCACCTACATTTCCACATGTACATTACTACATCCACATTGGATTTTCATCTTCCATTTCATTTTGTAAAATTTCTGATCAAGGGACTTAGTCTTATAGCAATTCCTAAAAACTTATAAAAACATTGGCAAACATTCAAATCATATCTCTTCAAATATTCTTGGTATCATCAATAGTTTCCAAATAATTTCATCAATCTAAGAAAGATAAGACAAAGATTTGACGGTAACCATACCAAGGCCTCCATACTTGGTTCTACTTATAGTTTCTTCTAGGTTAGGTGTTTTTGCCTATAGTCTTTTCTAGAATCTTCATGGTGTTGAATCTATCTTATAATCATCTCTTTGGAAAAAATAATATTCTAGACATTTTTCCTAGATAAATAAGTCAAATGTAAATCCATAGAAATTTTTTATTTTACACATTTCTTTGCCCTACCAACCTTCAGTGTTGAGACTGTGTCTCTTACTAGTGATGTAGGGTTGGGAAAGGAGAGAAGTGACGTTACTCACCTATGCCTTGTCCATGGTGATGATCCCATACTTCCTATAGGTAGCATGGGGCAAGGTGTAGGGGGTCTCTTTGAAAAACTTGAAAGATAGAAACAATTCATTCAAATTCTTTGAAATCACAAATCAAAACAAAGTGAGTTAGATGTCCTAAATTCCAAAAGAATTTAAAATCTCAAAACCAGATTTTCTCAACCAAGTGGCCATCTACGGAACTAATTCTAGATAAAATGGAAAGTAATTCACATTTTAAACTATGTAGAAGACTTGTGTAGAGTTAGGTGGTAGGATCTCAATTTGGTTTTGTCAAATCCTTGTCTATCTCTCTCATCATTGACATTCAACAAATCTTTGTGACTTGCACTCCTCTTAGCTCTTGGTGTTGAGCTCTTGCATCTTACTAGTTACGTGGGGTTAGGAGTGGGGAAAGTTCAATATTTCTATCATGTCACTTTATCATTGATAAAAAAATATGAAGTATCAAAAATTGCTTAGAGAAACTAAAGTTCAGCATTACAAGTGTGATTTCATTATCATATATCAGCATTAAAAAAATAAAATAAATCATTTTGTTAGTATTCATATCCACTGCATACATTTTGAAAAGCATATAAAAACGGAAGTTTTAAACATCTAGAGTACACATGTGAAGTGATCCAAGAGGAAGTCACCTCAAATAAAATGAATTACTAAACCAAAAATAATATTTTGTATATATCATAATAAATCGGGTTTGTATACAATTCCATCATGTGCTAGGCATGGTCAAAACACTCATAATGAGAACAAAATACAAAAAAATCATATATGCCTCACAAAATGGAGACTAAGAAATAAGGTCACTCTGCCTATCTGTCTCTTTAAGGCACCTTATGACAGCTCTAGTCATGAATTTCTTAGGAGTTCTTCTCAAAAGCATTCAAACAGAAAAGGGCCAAGCCTAATGCAAAATACCATTCCTAAATCCATTCCAATTCAACCATAATCACAAACTAAACAGCCATCGTGGGCCCAAAGCTCAAAAATCACCAAGTCGATATGCGCATATGAATTTGAAAATGAATTTTTTTAATATATATATTTTTATAACTTCATTTTGAGTACATATGTTCGCAGGGCTGGAACGTTGGTGCATGTATATTTCTATATCCCCGCATAAATGGTAATTCCTCTTGTCATTTTAATTTAGTATTTATTTTCAGATATTTCATGTATTTGCACTTGATTCTTCTTTTTTATTTTGCAGGTAGTAGGAGTATGTACGACAACATTCAAACACACAAGTGTGTCAGGTATAGCTTCTAACTCCCCATTTTGGGAATGCCATACTTGGACTATACATTTTACTCCTTTTCATGGATAACACACTTCTCCGAGGGGGTAATATGTATGCACCCAAAATTTCATTTGCTACATTGTTAAGAAATAGTTGTAAAAGTCCCCAATGATGATTCATATCCTTTCAGAAGGTGTTTGAGTCCCTAAACCCATTCGCAGTTCATATTTGTAGCCTAGACATCCTTACTTAGCTTTTCCACGATTTCTTCTAGCTTCCCGCTTCATCTTGTGCATGTTTTGGTCTTTACTGCCAGGACCACCACCATGCCTAGGTAGTGGTTCTGAAATCACTGCCCAGGAAGGGCAGCGGTCCTGCACACTTTTTCCATAATTCTTCATGCATGATTTTAACACACGTGGTTTCACTTGACTTGTAGGGCACTTTTATGAACTAAATTTATGAAAAATAGTCTTGATTTTTTGGTATTCCTTCCCTCTTCTATTTTTAAATAGATTTCATTATTTGACCTACCTCTTCACTCAATGATTTGGCACTCCAAGGATGTCTTTTTCATGAAGGCACATCCCAACCAATTTCTATATATTTGATTCTTGTATTCAAGTAAATGGCCTAAGAATTTTGTGTATCTTGCATAGTATTGCTACCAAAATCCTATTGGAAATTACATAGCCAACCTCTGTTCACTTGTGTTATCTCTCTTCCACTTGCATTGCAACCAAACTACCTTCACACTACCATTTCTCAAGTGCCTTCCCTTGCCGCTACCTTTGCATTCATAATTCCTTAGACTCATATGGACACACAGGGAAAGAAAGGATAAACCAAGGGGACAAGTCATCACACAACTAGATTTACCGTTGTTCTATGAATTCTAGGTTGGATTTTTTGTTTTATTTCCTTCATTCTTGCAAATTATCATTGTTACCTCATATCAAATAGATTAGAAATCAATTTGATTTCATTTGCAAGTAATTAGTTAATTTCCAAGAGGGTTTAAATCATTAATAACAAGTCCTAGTGACATATTTTCTTCTTCCCATCCCTGTGGATTTGAAGGAGAGAATATTTGTAGGAGGTTTTCTATATATCATAGATCATTTGGGAAAGTTCTTATTTTAAGATTATTTTAGTTTTAATACAATCAACACAGGTGATAACCACACCGGGTTATCTTGCTTGTTTAGTTTTAGTGTAGAAATATTTTAATTATTTAGAATAGAAGAAAATTTTTGCTTGTGATTATAATATTTCAGTTTTTGTGATTTGTTTAGATTAGTTTTCTTTTAGCATTAGCATAGATTGTTAGTTTCAACTTAGTTAGTTTGGACACTTCAAACTAGATCAAAACTTAGATAAAATTTAGTTAGACAAACCATAGGGAATTTATGCTACCCGTTCATAGCCTCTAAATATCCCCTTTACCAAAAAATCTACCAGGAGATCACACTACCAGACTTTAGTCACTGATCCTCCTATAGTTATCCACACACATTCAACATCAGCTTCTCCAACATGACCTTGGGGGGTTGAGTGCAGTTGAAGGTTGCATGTCGATTTTCATTCTTACAGTAAACTCAATTTTTCACTCACATTATGATTCTTTAATAGTGTATCATATGTTAATATGTCATATAGATCCAAACATACAATTACAACCTCAACAAACATGCATAATTCAAGAAATGAAAAATTGTCTTCATAGACCTACTAGACTAGGTCTCCTTTCTTAGATGTGCCTTTTCAATATTCAGATGTACGGATCCTTAAAAATATATATAATCCTTTAATATGTTGTATTAGACTTAGTAGATCAACTCTATGTCTATATGATTTTTTCTTCAACCTAAAATCCTCAAGACTTTATCTTTACCCTCAAAATTGCCTTGTAATTGTTGGGGTTAATCACACCAATTGTACAAACACATATTCAGATCTAAGCATACAAAAAATAAATATGGAAATAAACCAGAAAAAACAATACACAAGATATAACGTGGTTCACCTAGTGTGGGCTACGTCCACTGAGAAACAACCAATATATTAGTCAAATCTTTAACATTGGATATACAATGAAGATTTGCAATCTTCCACACCTCTCCCGAATGTACAGTACATTCTCCCTCACAATATTATCTTTTCTCTCCCCAATAATTCTCTCAACAATTCTCCCAATTATTAAATGAGTTCCCCCCACACTAACCCTAGATTTCTAACTTATATATCTCTATACAAACTTAGGGAACTTTAGTTATGCAATTAAAATCATTAGATCAACTTTATATAAAATGTTAGATCTAATTCCCATGAGTTAAATAAAAAATCACACACATGTAACCGATGTCAATTATCCTAACCAATACCAGTTCATACTTTCTTTGACTAATGCTAGTCCCCAGGTGACCGACGTCGATCTACCAACTAACGTTGGTTACTGTGTATTCTATAAAGTTAATAAAGCATGCTAATATGAAGCAATTAAGATCCAAAACTCAACAATCTCCCACTTGTAGATAAATTGTTGCATTGTACCATACAAATCCATTCTTGGATCCTTTCCTTGGCCTATTTCTTCCTCTTCAAGTATCAAAGTTGAAGACCAAAGTAAGTGGAGTGTAGATCCAACTTCTCCTTTGTCAATGGCTTCGTTATCATATCTGTGGGATTCTCTTTCATATGAATTTCCTCTAGTTTCAGCTTCCCATCCTCCAAAACCTTTTGTATGAAGTGATATCTTAACTAAATGTGTTTCACTCTTGACTGAAACACTGAATTATTTTCCAGATGAATCACACTTTGAATATCACTGTACAATCTTCAATCTTCTCACTCCTTTCCCAACTCTTCCATGAACCTGCTCATCCATATAATCTCTTTACTAGCCTCTATAGTTGCAACATACTCAACCTCTATATTAGACAAGGCCATAACCTTCTGTAATCTAGAAATCTAGCTAACTTCCATCCCACCTACTATGAATACATATCCAATGGTCCTTCTCCTGCCATCTGAAACTCCAGCCATATCTGAATCAACATAGCCACATAAAAAAATATCTGACCCTTGATAGCATAACTACATGTTGGATTTCCCTCTCAAATACCTGAGAATCCATTGGACTACTTTCTAATGCTCTTTACCTGGATTGGCCATAAATCTTCTCACAACTTCCACTACCTGTGCAATGTCTGGTTTGGTATAAACCATAACATACATGAGACTTCCAACTGCTGAAGCATATGAAACTTGTGCCATGTACTCAACCTCCTCATGTGATTTAGGGAAAACGATCTTTACTCAATTTGAAGTGTCCAACCATAGGTGTACATACACGTTTTTGAATTCTACATATTAAACCTTTCCAACACCTTATTGATATAATGTTCCTCGAGACAAATACAACTTCCTTTTCTTCTTGTCTCTGTCAATTTACATGCCAAGGATTTTCTTTGCATCTCTTAAATCCTTCATTACAAATGTATGAGCTAACATTTCCTTAAGCTCAACAATGTCCTACATACTAGATCCTACAATAATCATATCATCCACATACAATAACAAAATAATAAATAAGATAAGGAAGGTGAAAATATTTTTGGAGGTTTACTTACCCTTTGTGATATTTTCATTGAGATTTGTGGTACTGGAGGCTCAATCTTCTCATTCTACAAATTTTTATCAATCTCAAAAAGTGACCTATATTGGTCACATGTAGCCAACACAGGTTTTGTTAATCGATGTCAGTCTAACTCCTCTATAACTGATGTCAATTCAGGTGACCGACACTAGTCCGATATTAACCGACACCAGTTACTTTGTAGACATGTAGGTGTCACTTTTAAATATGAGAAATCATTTTCATCCACAAAATTTTCAAACCGATTCATCTTTGGGTACCAAAACTTGATCCCTGTTCATTCTCTTTTTATTCCATTCAATGTCATGACTCCTAATAATCTTATAACCTTCTAAATCCCAAAAACGTAATCTAAAATCACCAGAGTCATAACCAATAAAATTGAATCTCTTTTATTTAACATCCAACTTCTTTCTATTTTCTTTATCAAGATGCAAAAAAGCTTCTGAGCCAAATACTCTAAGAAAAGAAAGATCTACCTCTTTTCTAGTCCAAGCTTCTTCTGGTATTCCATCATCTAGTGCACTTCAAGGCCCATGGTTTATCAAATAAACCACCATGTCTACTGCTTCTACCCAAAATTGTAAAGGTATTCCAATATTTATCATCATGATTTTTGTAAGGCCTCTAACATGGTTGATATCTATAATGAATTTTGTACTTGAATTTGCAAACGTTGATATGTGATTCTTGTCTGAAGATGGTGTACTCTTGGTAACTAAGTAATCATGTTTGTTGTAGATAACATGCTATCTTCTGGAAATAGATACAATTCTGCCATGTCTATGCTAAATTTAAAAATGAAGTATTTAATTCCTTCATATACTGAATGATTCATTGCATGTGGAAATAAGAAATTGATTCAGTTTAAACTAGTTCATATTCTTTATTACACTTGAACTTGTGCTTCAGTCTTCATGATCTAGGATGCAGGTTAGTTATACCTTGGATCAATTTCAGTTATCCAAGGTATGCTTTCAATTTCACGATGTTGAGGTCATCTTGACTGAGCTAGGTAGAATATGGGATCTCTAAACCCAGGATGTCTTGGGATCACGAGTGAACTCTACTACTCACGTGCTTCTTATGTGATCTTCAGATGTCATTCCGATTCTTCTTTTGGTAAGTTTTAATTTATAATTTGTATCTATTGCTAAAGGAGCCTAATTAAAATCTATGTTCCTAAGATTGTAATCTTATCCTAAGTTACTAGGTTCTTTTATTAATGAAGAATGTTTATTAAAAAGGGAAAACCTAAGACTAAACTAATAGACTTTAACCTAAGTACCTAAGTTAGTTCCTAATCTAATGTTATGAATCTAACCTAAGACTTGGGCTAACCTAAGAGGATGGAATGGACAACATGCAAAGGTAGGTTGGTGGCACCAACCTCTATGTATTTATGAGGATTTATTGGGCTTTAAACTCTCTAATTGCTGCCAATTTTGGGGAGTGCATGAAATTTTAGTGGATGGTTAGTTGGCATCTCTGCTAAACTTTTAGATGCATGAAATTTTAAACTTGGTCATAGCCAAATACGAGTTGGCAGTGGCGAGAGATAAGGAAGGACTGTCAGTCTTGTTTGGCATTTATTGTTCTTAGTAATTACGAAAAACTACCTAGGAAGTAGGGTAAGTTGGAAGAAAGAATGGTTTTTAGTTTTACATTGTTCATTTGGTTTTTGTGAGATTTTAGCTATGCATGTGGTTTTTCATTTCTAACCTCCAGTTTGAATCTTGCAATGCTTATTTTGCCTTGCATAGCTGGTGATGGTAACTAAAATATTACTGAGAAGCTATAAGAAGAAGGAGAAGAAGGTTTCTGAGCTGGTTGGTGGCAATTTTCATGGAAATATTTCCATCGAGGCTCTACTGGAAGATTTGTAACAAGAAATAGAAGACATGAGCTCTATCATGCATGATAGGACCTATCTCTTTAAGTCTTTTGACTTTTATTTAAATGTCTTCATTAAAATAAATTTGCTCTTTTGAAAACCTTTCTGGTTCTGATTTTGTGTTTACTTATTCTTGCTTCAATGGCATTTGACTTGATTCTTTTGGATGCAATTTTATTCTTCATTGTTGTGTGGAAAATGAAATTTGGGAAGTGTTGATTTATTACTATTGTGTTAACTTACTTGTAGTAGAACCTTCTTGGCAATATAACAGAATCTGTGTTGTTCTCTGTTGAATGATTATCTAGACTGAAGGTTGAATATACATTAATATTGGCCTATATTTTGGTTGGGAATCTATAGATTCTTGGTTCGAATGCTCTCCTTATTGTTGTTGTTTGGAAACTAACTTGTAGGAGACTTCAATTGGAAGTTAAGACTTGTGTTTGTGACTTAAGAAAATCTTGTGTTCTCCATTTGATCTGTTGGCTTGTTGATGGCAGTGAGGACCCACTATTTTTGTTCTACTTATTTCGTGACTGTATTTTTAAGGAGTATACAACTTGTTAGTTTGGAGATATACTTATTTTGGATTTTTCCTCAAATGGAAACTATTTGGAATCTTTGATGCTTCTGTAGAGGACTATTCTCGATGGAAGACGAACATGATAGTATGCCTGTGAATGTTTGGTTCTGTTCTTTTACATTTTAATCATGTTTGTAAACCCACTTTGGGCTTGTGGTTTCCTTTATTTGATCTGGTGTGAACTGAGGAAGGCATGCATATATTTTTGATTGTAGATGTGTATTTTATAAAAGGGAGGTCATTCACACATTCTCTCTGCCCTCCTTATTTGGTTAATGGTGATTTATTTCGGAAACCAATTTTGAACTCAAACTATTATCTGTTTCTCTTTACTGTTATTCGCTGAGTTTTCTTGAACTTAAACCCTTTTGGGTTACTTTGTGGAAAGAGGATATGTTAAATTTATTTTTCAAAGCTCAATGTTATATTAAGAAAAAGGTTTAGTGTTTTTGTGTGATCTAGATAAGCTATGTCTTCTTCCTGTGATGGAAGTATTGTTCCTCTCATTTGATTCTCTTTTCAAGAGTTTTTTTCCAACATTTGGGTTTGTGGAACTTAGAAATATTTGGTGTGTATCGACACTCATTTCTTGTTTATAGTTTGTACTATCTTGGAAACCTTGATTTTTCATGTCGTCTTCATGACTGTGATACTGTTGGATTTGGTTTATGAATTCCCTTGAATGGTTAGTGTATTGTATTGTCTGTTATTGTGGTATCATTTAATATTTGTATATTTTCATTAGGATGAGTTCCATCAATTGGATAATACTGTGATCTATTATTAAGCTCTGAATTGGTTGTTATATCTTTGACATTAGCAATGGAATATAATTATGTTGTTATTAGTATAAAAGGGACTACTTGGATTATTTAAGACTATAGTAATGAGTTCTGAACTTAGGGTTGGAATGAAATACTTTAGGGAACATTTTTCAGATGTTGATGTTTTGGGAAGCCTGAATATTTGTTAAGTATTGATCACTTAGGATCCTAACTCTGAAATGAGTTAAGGTTTGCAGGGAACATTTGCAATGAGTTAAGTTGGTCTTGTTCTGATATTTAATTAGATAAACCTTCCTTGCCTTGAATGTTGAGACTTAATCTTAATCAACCTAATTTTTAGACTCTGTAATGAACCTAATATAGTTAATATTGTTTGATGGATTGTATTTAATTTTTGGTTGTTATTTTCAGTTACTAATCAGGTTGTTAAATTTTGAATAACAACACAGTATATTTATTACAGAAAGCTAATTTTGAATATCCTTGTACTTCTTCTTGTAACGTTGAGTTAGAATAATTTGGAAAATTGACTGAGAAGATAAGGTTAGGTTGGGAAATATGAATTTCTCCCTTTTCCAATATTGTTGTTTTGATTTCTATCATAATGAAATGAGTTCATATGGTTGTGAAATAGAATTAATTATGATGATTTAATTAGTTCTTGTTTATATAGTATTTATCAATTCCATAATATTTCTCTCTCCTTTTTAGTTTGTGATATTTCGGGAAAGTCTTTCTGTTAATATTCTTTTGTGATTTTGGAACTATTTCATAAAAAATAGGGTTCCTTTTATGAAACAATTAGATAAAAGCACAATGTTTTACTGTTATAGGGCTTAGTTCATATGAACTGAATCATGCTAACAATTTTGCAAATGGATTTTGTAAAAGATGAAAGGAGAAATACATATATAAAGTTACATTTGTTTTACTAAAAAATTGTCTCTTTATTATGATAATTACGTAGTGTCATTAATTGAGATGTACTTTTGTTGGAAAAGGAAGATGTAATAAAACTATTTTTATATTGTTTTAATGAAACTTTGTAATCCCTGAAATATTTCTGTAATCATTAAATGGATCGCTCCCTTTTTGATAAATAAATGGTCTGATGATTGTTGATTTCTACTTTATTGTGATACCTTCATTGGTATAAATTGGGATGTATTATTAAGTAATATCTTTAATGAAGGGGAAGCTAGTTATTTAAGTGTTATGGGATTTATAAACTTAATAGTTCTTATATTTATAAGAATTTTGGATTAAGGATCTAAAATTTTAGTTGATTTATTTACACATAAAAGAGATACAACTAATAGTTGCTACTCTTGAATAGATCCTTAAATAATGGAAAGGGAATATGATTGAATTATGTGTGTGTGTGTGTGTGTGTGTGTATAAATTATTGGTTGTATTAAAACATGCGTGATTTGTTTTCATAAATGGACAGTAGTCCTTGATAAAGAAAAAAGGATATTTTCCTTGAAATCAATCATAGAGACTTACTTGAAGATCTTGTTAAAGTGTTATGAATATATTATGAGAACGATCGACTGTGTTCTTACTTAGGCAGTTTTATTTAATAAAAATATGGATGCTTAAAAATAAAACTAAAAGGATTTAGACTTCATCATTATGAATTCTAAAATAAAGGTTTTAAATAAGTTTGTTTTAAGCTAAGGCTAAAGAAAGAAAGGGTTTAATGAACACACCTTCATAACATTGAGATCAATCATGTCGTTATATGATATAAGCTGATTCATTTAAGATAAACTTAAACATGTAATGGGAATGGTTAGGAAAGCATATTTTACCTACATACCTACCCCTCGTGTAATTACACCTCGTAACCTTTTTAGGTAAAATGATACTTAGTTGAATCTTAATGTGTTGTTATCATTAAAATTTAATACAATGATTAATTGGGTTAATAAACTTATAAACTCAAGTATGCTAGTCCAGTTGAGGAAACTCAGTTGGATGTTGGAACACATCAACTACAACATAGTACGTTCATAATGATAGGGGTCATTACAAGGATATTATGATGCAGTTTCTATGTCTCAACACCCACTTATTTTATTTTACTTGATTGACATAAGTGGATGACTAGATCATGGTTCTACCCTAAACAAGGATAGGAAGATTATATAGTTTTGAGGTCAATTCATGTTGACTTAGGGTAACTAGACACACCCAATCAATGCAAGTAGATTGAGTATGTCTATGTATCCTTAGTCACCATGAGTAGTCTTCCACACTAGTCCATGTTGTTTCCCTTGTCTAGTGTTCAACCTTGTATCAGATTGAATCGACAAAAGTCAGGAAAGACCATTCTAGATAACAGGAACAAGTGTGGTGAGGGACATATTCCTTTCAATGAGTATGTTGTCTAGGAATGTAAACATGTTAAACATGTTTAAAACTTTGGCCAAAGTATCGCAAGATGTTGGTTACGTTGTCCTATGTCACCTAGTCTAAGATGCAGGATTTCATATGAATATCAGTAACATATATTCAGATAGGCCTCTTAGACAGAACACTTGGGTACCCCTAAAAGGGTAAAGGAACCAAGTATACCTAGTATACACATTATTAAGTTAACATGAGAGATTGCTTTAATACTGAGTCATGGAATGAGAGATCGGTGTTTCCCTGAGTCATTACAGTTGCATATGGTTTTTGTTATGAGATGGATTGGACATTGGAATGTGTGTTCTAAATTGTATTAATTTATAACAGAGAACATTATGTAAGATAAGAAAAAAAAATTCCCTTGTTTCTAAAGTCTTAAAATGGGAATGTTACACTTCTTACACGTTCCATGATTTTCCTGTTCATTCTTTCTGCAACACCATTCTCTGTGGTGTTCTATGAAGTATTATTTCTCTACATATTCCATTCACTAAATAATAATCATTGAAAACCTTGTTGTATTACTCACCGCCATTGTCATATCTAAGGCATTTTAACTTTGAATTTGATTCATTTTCCACAAGATATTTCCATCTTTTAAAAGATATCAAAAACATCATATTTATGTTTAATACAATAAAAACTATACCTTTCTTGTGGCATCATCAATGAAAGTCACATAATAATGGGATCCTCCATAAGAAGCTACCTGGGTTGGTCCCCACAACATCTGAGTGTACAAGCTCCAATTTTTTCTCCTTCTTTGTTTCCCTAACTTTGATAAATCTCACTCTCTTTTACTTTCCAAATGCTCACAAAAATTAAGATCTACATCTTTCAAATTTGATAACTTACCCTTATCCTTTAAGATTTACATTCCTTTTTTACTCATATGGCCTAGCCAATTATGCCACATGCTTGCATCTGAATTTGAAGTAGATAACATAGAAAAGGAATCAGTAATACAGGTAGAAAAATATAATGTTCCTACCCTATTTCCTCTTGATACTACAAGAGATACCTTGGCAACCTTCCAAAAGTTGGCTATGAATGTAACGATGCAACCAAATTCACCTAGTTGTCCCACAAAAATAAGATTTCTCCTAAGGCTTGGCACATGCCTCAGATATTTCAATATCCATGTATTTCCATTCTACAATTTTATATGAGCTTCTCCTTTACCAATAATATTGCATGGTTCATCATCTCTTAAATAAGCATGCCCAAAATTACCCTGGACATAATTTCTTAAATAACCCTTATTAGGGGTAGTATGGAAAGAAGCTCCTGAATCTAAAACCCATAATTCAATTTTTACTATCCAAGGAGAGAATAAGGACATCTTGCCATTACCTCAGAAGATGCAACATTTTCCTCTTTACCTTTCTCTAGTACATTCTCTTTGTTTTCCTTGAACCAACAATCCTTCTTTTGCATGTCCCTTTCTTTCCACAATTCCAGCAGGTTATTCCTTTACCTCTGGATTTAGATCTAACATTCTTAGAATTTGATTTCCAATTATTCTTGCTCTTGGATCTCTCCTTCTTTCCTTCCCCTACTTTCTACATTCAAAGAATTACCAAATGATAATTCTCCTGTACTTTTCCTGTGTATTTATTCATTCAGGATTATACTAACCACGTCATCAAAATTTAAAATATTAGTAGCAGATATTGTATTACTATTATCATCAAATCACAACACCCTATGGTTTTCACAAGTATGTGTACTTGAGCTCACAGTGTGATTGGATAACACGGGTACTATATCCAAGTTGTGGGACTTGCTACTTGAGATAGACCCCCAGAGAAAGTTGGTTCTTGCTCCTAAACTACCTACCACAATCTACTCTAATGCAGGAAAAACTATCTATCCTAATATAACATTCCAAGGGACCAGGGAGAGATATTGCATGAAAAAAAATCCTACACTAAAGTGTTGATACAAAAGAAAAGGAGAGTGTGAGAATAGTCTCATAATGTGTGAAAAGTAGAAGCAAATGCAAACTAGAAGCGGGTAATAAAAAATCTCCAAAATCTAGCAACTACATTCACAACAACATTTCATGCACAAAAAAATGATAATGGATCCCTGCAACAACATAAGATAGACACAATATATATGTAATGAGATTGAAAGGGCTAGAGGAATGCAAACAAGCATAGCAGGGGAAGACACATCCAAAAACTTGCATCTATTGCTGTCATAAGTATGCACAATTCAATCTATTGCAAGATAAGGGCATGGATCACCATGCAAGGATTATACCACAAGGTAATATAGCACATTAGATTCAAAAATAAATTTGGACATAGTTTTTCTACTTAAAACTACCTCCCATTACAATGAGCCCCAACACTCTAATTTATAGAAAACTAAGAAGAGAGGGAGGGAGGGAAAAATGAAAATCTCGAAATATGTCCTTCAAACCAATTGCAAGATGTAGTAAATGAAGTGAAATGATGTTTTGTTTCCTGCAAAAGGCTCCCCATACTATCCCATGAATTGCAGTAGTGAGAAATTTCAACCCATGCTCCATTGAATGCATTCCAACTACCAAATATAACATTGTTTTGAACCTAGCCACATTTTCTAAAAACTCACCATCAATTTCTAACCAAATTCTAAATTTATTGATTTCTATGCGTTGGTCTTAGAAATATGATTCCAATGGTACTAATTTTGTGTGTTTTCGATGAGAATTGAAAACGTTTTGGTCTTCTGAGTGCGGGAAGCTATTTTGGGTCTGTCAGGCATTTCTGTCATCTGACGGGATTGAGTGTCTAATTTATTAGAGATGAATATATTTCCTTTATTTTTATATATCTACTCTCATCAAAATTAATAAATATTATTTTTCTTGGCATAGAGGACATCGTGCTCGTTTAAGAAATTCAAATTTTTTGAAAATTGGAGCTCAGAATAAAAAGAATATGGCCATTTGAAGCTCGGGGTCTGATTTACACATTTTTCCTTTGAATGCGGGTATTTTGGCATTTTCGGGTCCTCATGTCTTAGTTTTCCCTAGTGCATCTTGGGCTTAAAATATCCACTTCACCCACACCATACTTGACTCGCTTTACAAATCGGGCGACTCGGCTTTTCGGGGGAACTCACATCCCACGTGTACCGCCATTGACCGGGCCGTGAGGGCCGTTGACTCCCACTCCGCCCGAATCTCCTTTGTAGTTGGATATTTCACCTTTGCATATCCCACGTGTACCCATGTCCCATATGTCCTAATGAACCATATGGGACAAAATTTTCTGACTTTTCCGATTTCTCTTTTACTACGGCCTTTTCGGCGATGCGCGTCCCGACGTCCTGCAGACTATCTAGGAAATTTTCATCTAATTTTTCCAGCAATTAAATGGCTGCGGTGATTATGGGTTTGTGTTTCCTAGATGTCCTAATGTCCTGAAAAACAAAGGAATGCATTCATTTTGACATTGTGCATCCCATGCATCCTGACCTCCCACGGGACCATCTCAGACAAACATATCCACATTTTCCGCATTACACTAAAATGAGCCCATTTTTTCAGATTTTTCGCAATCTGTTCTAACTTCCTGGATTTTTCTTGAATGGGGGAAGATAGAGGAGAGTGAAAGGGACCTTAAAAATGTGATTTTGGGCCTTGAATCAATCCTATTTTCTAAGGCTTGAAGAATTCATACAAGTTAACCAATTTACCTCAAGGGGGGTGAAATTGGGGATAACAATTACTAACAGCCATTACCAAGCTATCCAAACTATCTGGAAAAGAACATAAGAATAAAAGTGAATTCATTTTTATCATCAAATGGAATATTCACTAATTTTAATTGATTTATAAATAGACCAAAAAATCAATTCAAATCACTTGATGCAGATTTCACCTTCTTACATATTAGAATTAAATAATTTCTTCATCAAAATAAACTTTATTTGAAGCACTAGGTTTTTCATATAAATTAGCTAAAGATTTCATAAACTCTACCATGGTTTCTACTTCAGTAATATTCAAAGCCACATATGTTGTTAGGCTCAATCTTATAGATCCGAGAGTCTTTCTATCAAGAATTTTCCATTCTTCATCAATCAGCTTTGTAGGTCTTGCCTTCTCATCCAATAGTAAGTATAGATCTTTCTAATACAGATAATCTTCCACCTGCATCTTCCATAATTTATAATTATGGCCTTAAAATTTCTCAAATTTGTATTTGCTATCTTTTTTCACTGTTGCAACTCCCACTCAATCAGAAATCCCTTTGTGAGTAAATATGTCAACACACAAAACCCTCAAACGAAAAAAAATTGATACCAGTTGTTGGTGTTAATCATACCAGTTGTACAAACACATATTCAAATCTAAGCATAAAAGCAATAAATACATAAATAAACTAGAAGAAATAATAAAAAATATATATAATGTGGGTTCACCCCAGTATGGGGCTACATCTCACCAAGAAACAACCAATATACTATTCAAATCTTTTACAGATGATATACAATGAAGATCTGCAATCTTCCACACCTCTCCCGGATGTACATATATTTTCTCCCTCATAAGCTTCTCTTTTCTCTCTCCAATAATTCTCTCAATGATTCTCCCCAATTATTAAATGAGTTCCCCCCACACTAACCCTACATTTCTAGCTTATATGCATATACAAACTTAGGGTACTTTAGCTATGCAATTACAATCATTAAATCAACTGTATATCAAAGGTTATATCTAATTCATGTGATTTAAATAAAACAATCACGTATAGGTAACAGATGTCAGTTACTCTAACCAATATTGGTTCATACTTTCTTTGACCGATTCTTTCCCTACCAGTGACAAATGTCAGTTTCTGTGTATTCCAACAAGTTAATAAATCATGCTAATGTGAAACAATTAAGCTCCGCAACTCAATAGTAGTACTATAAGGCCTAATATGTAACATTTAGAGTTATGAATCAATAAGTGACTAGGGAGGTCATTAAAATGTTTTTAGACTCTTATCACAACCTAAATATGATTTTTAAACAAATTCAAGCCTTTATCCACACTATGGAGTCAAGAAATTGCAAATTCTTCTCAAATTGGTTCCTAATTAGCCCTCTTTTATTTGACATGTAAAAAAAATCATCAATATATTTTGATTTATATATTTTCAAGACCTCAACCTTTGAAATTAATTTCCAAACATCATAAGTAACTCAGCTACAAAATTTCAGGAGTTTATGGTTAACTATTTTCATGTTATGGCACTTTTAGTCTTCCCAAATAAGGTTTTGGGTTTGTCTTCTTAACAACATATTTGAGTTTGAAAGAACCTTCATAGCTCCATGAGTACAAACTCCTTGAGGACCATTTCTTACAACCTATAGCTTTATGACCAAATCCATGAAAAGCATAACAATAACCATTGAAATAAGAACCATATTTCACTGCATTGGGTTTTCCAACAAGGTTAGACCTTGAAATTTTCTTCTTGGTATCCTTCATATTTTCTTGCTTACTTAGTCCAACCTTGTTATTTTCACAATTATCCATATGCTCTCCTTTGATCCCAAGGCCTATTTTTTCATTATTTGATCTCTGACTATCCAAGATCCCATCTAGAGCCTTAGTGTTCTTCTCCAATATTTCATACATCTTCAACCTAATGGATGGTTATTCAAATTTTGTTTTCAAGGCACTCAACTCATCTTTATACTTAAGGAAAGCTTTTTCTTTAACCTTTGGGGATTTTTTCACACTCTTGACTTGAGATTATGACTATTTGATTGCTTGACCATGCTCAACCTCCATAAAATTGATTTTCTCTTGCAATCCATGGATTAGGGACTCTACTATTTCATACTTCTTCCTTAAAGCCACCAATGAATTCTCAACACCAAATGATTTTCACATTGTTCTTCTAGGATCTCAGCCAAGTAGTTAAACTTGCTTCACAAGGACCTACCTCTAATACCTATTTTTAAAATCACAGAGACTGGGGGGGTGAATCAATATTACAAATATTTTACTTTATTTACCATAACTTAAAAAATCATCCAAAACAACCATTAACCATATACATTCAATAAGATCATACCCTGGTTTATGAAAGCTCTCCCATCTATTGTGGCAAGTGTAAAACTATTGGCCATGGCTTGAGTGCTTATTTAGGTTTAATCCATGAATGGAAGAAGATAAATATCTCCCCTTCAATTGAATCCCTTATTTGGGAAGATTTGGGGATGGCAGCGTTTGAAATGGTGGAGAGGGAGGTGACTGCTGACTGACATTTGTTGGAGAAGGTTCCAAATGAGGGTTTGGTTGTGGAGAGAGTGAGCTCAAATGCATAGTTGAGTGGAGAGACAGGGATCCACCATACTGTTGCAGCTCCCCTACCTGTAGTGATTGAAACCCAGTTGGTTTCCTCGAATTAGGTGGAAACTCAAACAATGCTCCAATCAATTGTTATATCTTTGGGACAAGTGTGATCCAATCAAGACTGTAACATTTATGAGCTATCATCGGAGGTATCTACCCCTTCCCCCATGTACAATGTTGAAAATTATGTCTTGGAGCAAGTGAAGACCAAAAATATCAATTCACTAAATAGTTTCAACGATAAAAATAATGTTGATCTAACAAATGATAAAAAACCAAATGGAACAAAAAAGTGGGGAGTATTGGAAATTGTTTTGAATATTGGAAAATATTTGGGTTTTCTACACAAAATGAAGAAGAAATCTACTCCTCTTGAGGGCCTCAAAATATTAGATTTCTGGGAGGGTTACGGATACAAGGAGTTCATCACTAAAACAGATGGACCCATTGATTTGGTTGGCATTGTGCTAGAAGAGGAAGAGTTTTGGACACATGTCACAAAAAATAAATCTAAATACCTTGGCTCTCTTCCTCCTGGCAGTCCTTCATGGTGCTTGTAATTTACCATCTTGTTGGGTTGTGGTATGGTTGCTTTCAGACTAGTTTTTTGTTGGTTTTGAGTTGTTTCTTTACTATTTTCTTTATTTTTTTTATCTCTTGTTCATGTTTTGTTCCTTTTCATACTTAATGTGATATATGGACTATAGGTCCCCTTTGTAACATGTTAGGGTCCCTGGAAAAAAGCCTCCTTTTACCAACTATCTAAAAAAATTGTGCAATATGGATTCACAAGAACATGAAACAAGAGAGGACACATGAACACCAAATGTAAAGTGGGAAACCCTTAAAGGGAATAAAACCCACTAAAACCTCTACTAATATTACTCATAACAAATAAATCATGTGAATATTACACATCACACAATATTTGTTCAATGAGGCACCAACCCCACAAGGAGCACTAACCCCTAGTTTAGCAAAACACCAATCCTACAAGGAGGCTAAAACTCCCTTATATGGCTAAGAACCCACCTAGCCATATAAAATGGATGATCACTAAATATATGTTTCTCCCACAACTAATTGTGATCACAAGTTTAGCTCCCACACTTCAAAACCTTCTTCAAACAAACACTCTCCTACTTCGCTCGATATTGCTTCTTCATAAGCTTATTAGGTCTAATGAAATTAAGGAATTAATATTCCAATATTATCAATAATTCATACCTTATTTCAGCCATTTCCTGATTCCATCATACCTCTTTAAAACTCTCTCTTGGCTCACACCTTCCTATCTCACACCACTAGTTCCAATGAGAAAATACAATGAATTTTTATACACGACTTAACTCATAAAAACCTATAGGTCATAATTGACCATTAATTTTGGACATATAAATAATGAAATAAATATAATACATCATATAATATCATAACATGATACCATATACACCGGCATTAGGCCAAGTCACATAATAAGCACAACTAGGCCTAAGTAAGGCTAGTTTCATATCCATCAAGCACTTTATGGAATCCAAGAGCACAAACCAGCTCTAGCATGCCTTCACAAGATCCATACATGTTAGATACATCATATTAACATCTCCCACAATCTCATGAACCTATGCATCATTCAATTTCTCCAAGTCACCATCAAGTAGGACTATTTGTTACTCATTTTGAGAACCTCTAGTAGACTAGTCTTCAAATATGAATACCTAGATCCCAAAAAACACCTCAAATATGGCATAAAACCACTAATTGGAAATAAAATGACCTGAATAAAAATTCAAACCAATTCAAACCTCATGAATCATCATATATATTCATCAAAACAACTTTTTCCTTCAAGCTACTTGAATTGCCCAGAAACCAGTCTTAGAAGTAGGACATTCTCACACCTATGTTGACACTCTCAAGACTTATAAATGAATGAAATATAATAAATTTTATCCCCTCATCACTCTTCAATGGATATGCATCACCAATCAAAACAAGATATTGGTATTTTAGACCAATTCCACTAAGGAACTTATATTGTCCTTAAATCTTGTCAAGTAGGTCAACTTGTGACCTCATTCTTGCTAGCCAATATGACTTGTATGACTCAAAAAAAATAATGTATCATGACATATTGGGTGCATAAAATACATCCATAGTCATTATAATCATCTACTTAGGCCAAACATGCCTAAGAACCTCCTGTCTCTATGACTGTAAAATAATGCAAATTAGGCCTAAAAACCAGTCTTCATATTTGGACCTGTGCATACATCCAAATGGATTCACCAAGGTCTAAAATCAATTAAAACATATATAATAAATCCTTATCTACTCAAAACATCAATTTAGATATTGGGTCTAACGGAAAACCCAATATGAAAAAAACTTTCTTGGAAACAAGAAAATATCAGTGGGCTCCACCTACAGTCAAGAATACAACCAACACCATTAGAAATATGGGAGAGTCATTTCCATCCTAAAATCATCACATTTGATGATCCAATGCATTTTTATCTCACACGATTAATATTTCCTCCATCACTGGTGAACTAGGCTTTAGATAGGCTCCCCTTTTTTAACCTCCTTGGCTTCTTAGCAATCATTCATAAAGCTTAGACTACTATTTAACTTCATTATAACTATGAGATATTATTAGATCTATTCCTCAACATAACTGAAAGGATTATGTCCCCATACACAATTTGCACATGCCAACCAACATAATTTATTTCATATCGAGCTAGGTGAACATGCCTTCTAGAGCTTAGTAAGGCTAAAAAACCTCATATCTTTCAAATTCTTCATCATACACGCCTGAAAGTTTACCCACAACTCTAGGATAGTCCTATATCAACTTCCAAAATTCTCACCTGATCATTCTTGTCCCTACATATTCTCAACCACTATCACTTTCCTAACTAGGTCAAACAATTAGGTCTACTTTAGACCTAAACTGATTAGATAAGCACCATAACTTAGCTAAAAAACGTCTTTAAAAGGCCCCTAACACCATTGAGACAAAATTTCTCACACCTCTACATTACCTCATGGGCCCACAAGCCTCTGCACCTAATCTTCATGCTTCATTATGTCACTAAGCACCAAGACTACGTCTAGATAAAACACCTAGAAACCAGTGGTTAAACCCTGAATTCACATCATGATACCTATATGAGTGTCTCAACACACTCTCCTCATGCTCTTTATGCCTCTAACATACTTCTCAAGCATCCATACATCTCTATCCTCCATGATTCATCACTTATTTTGACCATACTTCATGATTAGGCCAACGAAAACCAAGTAACTCTCACCTTCTTCATTCTTGCAACCATGATACCACTTGTATTCCCATGTCATCATCAAATTCAAGATTCCTCTTGAACTCGTTTGTTAAATATAAATAATGAATTTAATAATTTAATCTAATAAGTACAAAAACAAATAATAGCTAACCAAACAAGGATAAATGACCCAAGCAACTAAGAAAGTAACAGTGTAAAACCTTAGAGTGCAAAGAGAAGTTATAAAGAACTCATTTGATTCAATGAGCTTGCTAGACTATGTCACGGAGATGGATGGAGAAAGATGAGGAGGCAAAAATTGTGCCAATGTCTAGAAAAGAGTAGATCTATGAAATCTAGGTATATTGGGATGCCTGGGAAAGTATTATGGTGCATGTGGATGCCCTAGACTAAGTTCTGGGTGCCCTAGTCTGTGCAGGAGGTCTAGAAACAAAATTTACAAGGATGCAAGGTGATGCAAAAGTTTAATTTTCTATCAAATTAATATTGTTGAGCTACACCATATGTCATTGATAATGCTTGATGAATAAAATACCTGCAAAACCCCAAAACAAGCATCAAACCCTAAAAAAGAAAAATGCAAATGAAGGGGATAGAATGTACTTAGTGGCTTACAATGGTGGACTTAATAACTAAGCACTACACTACATTATAGAGCTAAATGTAGTTCTGAGTGAGTGTGTGTGAATCATGCCCTAAGTGCTCTTGTACTAGTCACACTTTTTGAAGCAGCGATCAATAACTAAGTGTAGAAATGTAATAAGTGGTGGATGGAATGGAATAAAATTCCCTCCTATGATGTGTGATGCAGATGAACCATCCTTTTCCTTTGTGATGGAGCTAGATGGATATAAATGGAGCCTTAGATGGATGTAACCTTAGTAGGTGATAGTAGTGACTAGTTCTTTGGTCCCTCATTATGGTCTCATAACTTTATATTTATATGGTTCTTTTGTTCTAATTTCATAATTAACCCCAAAGAGGTCGACCACCAAAAGTATAGAATGCTCAAACGACTAGAATGTGCCCAAAAGATGGAGATAAAGTGGAAAAAGGATCAGGACACCCTGATTGGGACCAAGGCGCATGTGGGCACCCTAGTACTAGCTTGGGTGCCCCAGTCTAGTTTAAAATGACGCAAAATGACAAAAATATCATGGGAATGTATGTGTGAGAAGTCGATAGTGATGACAGAAAGAAAATTAAAATGGCCAAAAGATGGGGGTTAATTAGTACTTTCTTCACTCAAAAACCATATGAATAGTAGTATGATACCATGAATAAATAATACCCAAAGTGCGTGATTTTGTGTCTACATTTATCCCCACTTTATGTTAGTGAGTGGAACACTCACTAACATAGAGTAAATAGATATACATACCTGATGTCCATGTAGAGTTATGTAGAAATCATGCCGAATGACTAGAAAAAAGTGTGGAGTGAAAAAAAGATGGAATGTGGAGACTAAATATGTAAAAGAGAAAAAAGTGATGAGAGTGAACCTAGGGTGGAAATGCGTGTAGAGTTGCAAATGTGTATGATGTACCTACATGTTAGTATGAGGTGGGTGCTACTGTAAAGTGTTGTTGTTGTTGTTGCTGTGTTTTTGTTGTTGACTGTTTGTTTCCCATACGGTCGGACCCATAAGGAGAAGATGATCAAGTAGTCAAATACACATGTATATATGTTAAAAATGCATGTAAACACATGTATATAGTAAAAATTATGTAATGGAAATGAAAAATGTAAAAGGAACATGTGCACCTGATCTGTGATGATAGAAAAAGGGTGTAGAAAGGATATCCTATAATGACAAGTTTTTTGGGTGATCTCATGCCACTATGGCTGAAGAAGTGTAGGGAGTAAGTTGCATTATTCTCCAATTTGTAATTTCTTCCCTGAGAATAGTATGAAGAGATCTTTGTTTTTCCTAGTTTTTTAGGTGATCTGATGTTATTGGCTAAAGTAGTGTAGAGAGGAAATCCACTGTGTCCTCTAGCATGTAACTACTCCCCAAAATTTTAAGGGTCGTTTATCCTATAAAATTTTTTGTGTACAAGGTTCATAGACTAGTATGAAACCAATTATTTTATAACCCACAATGCCAAGGGCGGAAACTGAACTGAACTGAACTAGTGTAGAAGCGTTTTGTAGTATGTAAAAACCCCAAATGATGCCCCCCTCTTTAGGGGTGCATGTGATGTCGTTGATAGGAGAATGCTATCGCAAAAGAGGAACGAATGCATAAATTGTTCCCTATAGGGGGAAGGGAAATGTGCATGGTAGAAACCAAGGCACACACAAACAAGTGGCTAGGAAATAAGTAAGTATTAGTACAAACAAGAATGTATATCAAAGACAAGTGTAAGATATGCGAACAATGTGTAAGCTAGAACGTAAGTAAACAAGTAAGAAATCATAGACCACCAAAGTGGGTTGCAAACATGGGACACCACTCACGATGTCGCAAGACACTCAATGCCATAATGGATGTATACAAAAAACAAGTGTGTAGACCAAACAAAGGGAAAGGCCCCACATACAATAGAAATCAAAACAAAAAATTATAAACAACAGATAGCCATGGAAGCAAGTAATCCTGTAAAAAATAATACTGCACATGAAGCACACGTTAGCATGTTAGAAAGATAACCAGTATGTCAAAAACATGTATAAGTAAGTAATGTAGAGTGCTGAGTGCTAAGTACAAAAATGAAACAATAACACCTATAAGAGATGAATGTGGATGCCCCTAACAACCATTGTAGGAGTGGTAGAAGGTGAACATCAATGCTGGATGTAATAGACATGTATCTGTGATCACAACTAGAAAAGGACGTGAGCACGCATGTGTGTATGGTATAGATAAATGACATATAAGATATTTAACTAGCATACGTAATAAGTGACCATATACAAGAAAAATTAAGCAAGAATAAAAGAGACCAAGATATGCAATATGTCGTGAATGGATGGAATGAAATGTAAGATGGATGATAGGAGCTGCATTCCCCCTAAGTGAATGGAGATGTATGCAATGAGGTTCATTTATTTTTCTCCTCAGTAGTAAAGAATGAAATATAAAGGAGAGTATGACATTGGGAAATGGTCAAATGTGTATGTTATGTCTAATGTGTTGTCATGAATGTGTATATGTGTTGATGTTATGTGACCTAGAGATGATGTGTGTGCGTGATCCTATAGTCGGAGTGTATATCATGATAAGAGGAACATAGGAGTGATGATTTATCCTAAAGAATATATCACTACAAGATGAATAGAAGGAGTGGTGATGTAGCCTAAAAGTGTATACCACTACGAGATGAAGGAAAAGGTGATCATTTAGCCTATAGTGTATGTCACTAACCTAGTAATGTCACATAATAGACGATTGAATGGTGAACATGTGATGAATATAAGGTCCATTTGATTTGTAAACCCTTGGTAGTTGAGTTTTGATTGAGGAACTAAAGTACGTCATAGGGTAGCGACTGAAATGCGTAGAATATGATGTGGTATGTGTGATGATAATAGACGACCATATGATGCGTAATATGTGTAATACGTGATGAATAATATGCAATGCAATATATGTAGATAGACTAGTAATGTGAAGATGTGTGCTATGTAGTATGTAGAATGAGTAGGATGTAATGCTAGACTCGTAGACAATAGGAGTGTGACACATGTGTGATTAATACTAGTAGAATATGTATGATGTGTAGATGCACAATGCTCGAAATTATGTAAACTAAATGTAGGATGTAGGATGTAAGATGTAAGACATATGATGCTAGATGTGTGAAGTGATGCAATGTGTAATACCTAGTGTGTAGTGTGTGGGATTCATGTGGAGTATGCCCTCAACTATCAAGTGTGAATCGAAGCACAAGAATGTGTCATCGGGTAATCGCAATACAAGAAAGTGTATCACTGTGCGTAGAATCGCTCAAAGATATAAAATATGAAGCACAAATTGTAACAGTAGTAAATGATAGCCAATTGGTGATATTAGATGATAGGATAAGAACAAGTGTGATGCCCCCCAACTATGTGAGTAAAATATGGATATCTAATTGATGATGTTAAGAGGATCGATGTAAGGAGTAGTTGTAGACACCTAAAATTGGTTACTCAATTTAGTGTCCCCTCTCATCCGTTTTCTTGCGTAGGTAACCTGGGGCAAGTTTACGTCACCAACTATCCCCTTGGGATATTATCCAATTTGTGATTTAATCACTTATTCCAAATTTAATTCATCCCATCACATCTTACCCATGAGTGATTAAATATTAAATATTTAATTACGATTCTTCCCATGCATCTTAATCACTTATCCACCCCAAATTTATTCTATCTATGTATCGCATCTATTTTTAATCTTCCCTAAGCGGGATATTTTCCCGTAGTCGGGATGAGTCTTATCTTTCTCAAAATCGATCATTTTTGGCCACCTCGGGGGTCTTTTTCCGCGATCGGCGCCGACCCATATGGTCGGCGCCGATTTTCTAGGAGCGGCGCCGATTATAAAAGAAAGTCCAGAACTCAGTTCTAAGGACGGAAGAGACCGAAAAGAGATCATGAACAGGTGAAAAAAAAAAAGAGAGCACTTACGCACGAACAGAGAGCGAGAGAGATACAGGGAGTGAGAAAGAGAGATCTTTTTAGCATCAATTGTCTCAGATTAGGATAGATCCTGCCCAAATTAATCCCTAAGAGGAGCACCGTTACTCTATCCCTATCACAACCATCTATCATCTGGTGACTCTGTTCCAGTATCTCACCAACTTCGGCACATCCAGCAGACCACATTCACCTTCCAATTCCCGAATCTTGTCGCACAGTCCCTGATTGATTGATCTGTCTCCAGTCGACGCCGATCTTATCCAGTCGATTGCCGATCCTCCTCAATCGACGCCGACCAGTCTCAATCGACGCCGATTCTACCCAGTCGACGCCGATTTATCTACAGATAGGTAAAAGGATACAGGTAACACAAATCCAGCATTTATTTCATAGTTCCCTGTTTTCTGTTACTTTCTGTCTGCTGTTCAGATTCTTATTACTGCAATCAGAAAATCTAGTCTTTATTTACATCTTTTATCATGTATGCTTCTTTTCTTAATTGAAAACGTGGACTGACATCCACCGAGGAAGCTTATCGCTTCTCGGACCCGCTTCTCGGGCAGTCCACTTAAATATCTTTTAACGTGGTCTTTTTCTGTCAAGCATCGGTGTTTTGCAGGATACATGGATCTATCGTGCGAATTGCTCGTGTGCGCCCGTCTTATCTACATCGGATTCCTCATCCGTCTACATCTTCATCAGGTATCAATTTCATTGAGGTTTTTCAGGGTTTTTGTGTTTAGTTTGGTGCATTAACTTGGACAGGTAACAAGCGCGAAATTCTTGATCTACATTCTGGCACGCCCGGTGGGACCCCAACCAAAGTCCCTTATTGGTAAGTTCATTTCTTTGTTTAGTTTTGAACTTTATTCCTTTTCTTCACTGATTTCTATCAGTCCTATTTGAGCATTTCTGTTCATCATTCAATCTTGCTTTTAGGGCGAAATCATTATCTTGAAATTTTTTTTTTTTTATTTCCTTAAAATAGAAATTTTTTCGTTTCGCCATTATCTGGATGTATCTTTCCGGATCTTGTTTGGTGTTTGCTTGATCTTTTCTTGTGGAGCACTTTGCTTGTTCATGGGATTGTTCGAGGGGAAGAGCTCAACAACGCACTTTTTGAAGTCCACACACCTTGGAGAGCTAAACCTACAAGGTATTCCTCTTTTTTCGGTGTTTTCTCCTTTTTAGGATTTCTTTGTTGGTTGTCTATCACATCCAAAACACTTCAGTTTTTGGTGCTTAAAAAAGAACCTAATCGCATTTGGGGAAAGAATCTGTTTGACTTGTCTTCATCGAAATCAAACACTTCATTTTTAAGTGCTTAAAAAGAACTTTTCCTTTGTCATTGCTGCATGCTTTTCATCTAGTTTTAATTAGGCTGGAAATTGATCAAAATCGGTAGTGACACTATTTGATTTTTCACCCTTGCACACAAAGCCAAAATCACTAGGTATAAAGCATCTAAACAAAACTCCTTCCCTGGCCTCGCCTACTTGGAAGTGATATCCAAGAGGAAGAGCCTACGTGGTACTCGGGCCGCGCTCATAAATTCACAAAAGATTTTGGTATATATTGGCAAAGCACTCGACTCCCTTATCGCAGCGGTGTGTGAAGTGCGGGGGTAGGCCCCCTATATCAAGCCACGTACCGGTCTTTTACTGAAGTGCCTTCGGGACTCCTCACCAAACATTACCCAAACCATCCTTAGTTTGGCTATCTGAGTAGTTCCTGTTCTAAAAAGCCTTCCCTAACATTTTCTTTTCTTAAAAGCATCAAAATTTAAAGGAGATAATCACTTGCGCTGCTTGAATTGTTTGTGCATTAGTTAGGACAATCTTCTTTCTTGCTTGTTTATGACGGTTATCACCCGGTCACAATCTAGGAAAATGGCCCAACAGGTTCCTTCTTCCTCCGAAATCACCACCAGCGTGGATGTTTCGGCACCCCCTCCAATCTTCCTTGGGACCGTTGTTAGTTGGTTCCCCCGTCATTGGGTCGTATAATCCCTTCTATCAAACCAAAGCACCTCCATCACATCCAGCTTCTCCTAGTCCCTCCGAGATATCATCTGGCTCGGAGTATGTTCCTCGTGGGGATCCTGAATTTCAGGCTTTCCCTCGATCGTAATCCAATAGCCCTCATGGACTACCTAGTACACAAGTCCATTCGAATATCTGATCAAGGGCCACCAATCCAGCAAGTGTACGATTATCCTCATGGATCATCCCAAGCCTTTGTAGAGCAGTTTGCACCATCTCTTTTACCTCGAGCCATGGAGAAGGGCGAGGCCCCTATGCCTCCCTTTTCTCTTCCCACCTTCCATATCGAATAATTCCCAAATAGTCTTACCTATCCCTAACACACCGCAGTTACCTCGAATATTCCACCACCTACTTCTGAGAGGTCTTCTGCCCTTGCTATAATGAATGCGTCTGCACACCCACATGTTGCTGTTAATTCATCTATGCCCTCCATTGTGTCCCAAGGTCAGTACCTCTTCATGAGCCAACCCCCTCCGAATAGTCAGCTGGCTCCTACTTCTCGTCCTCTAGGGGGTATTTCCTCCAATATTCCAGCAACTGTGGACCTTCGCCCATCCTCTAACATCGGCACCCTTAATACCTAATCCGGCAGTAGAAGGCCCCTTTCAGGTCTTGTTCCCCCAACATGTCCAATCCAACCAACACCCCATGTTCCTCAATCCATCCCGATCCAATCAACAAACATAGGAGTCCACCAATCACAGGCTCCATCCGTCATCCAACCTTCATTTTCTCAACCACTTATTATCTCACAACCTGCCTATACGCAAGCTACCTCACAGCAAATTCCCCCACCAGGTGTCACCCAGAACCCCTGGTTATTCCTCTTACCACCCCACCAATCAACAGATAAAATCCCCCATTGACGCCTCACCAACATCCACCATCTGCTTCTTATGTGCCTCCTCCCCAATCCGACGTAGTTTAAATTCTCTTCAAAGAAAATTGCAGACTTGGAAGCCTCCACAAAAGGAGCCCGTTCCTTCATACTCCTTTGAAGAAGTGTGTAATGAACCCATTCATCCTTCGGTGGCTTTTAAGCCTTATCTTCCCCAATGGGAACTTCCCAAATTCTCAAAATTTCATAGTCGGGAAGACCCCCAACAACATCTGCGAGCATTCAAACATGCTTGCTACCTCATCGTCCAGGATCAGGAACTCATGCTCCGTACCTTTCCTATGTCTCTAGCGGGTCCCGCTTTGGACTGGTACAATAATATTCCTCAACATTCATTATTGTCTTTCTCCTCAATTGGCCCAGATGTTTGTTGAAAAATTTTCAATAAATATTGCCCATAAGATCTCAATTACAGATCTTTACAACATTCGCCAATTCGACGATGAGTCTATTGCAGACTTTGTCGCTTGTTGGAGAGGGATAATCAACCAATTGTCCTTCTCCCTCTCCTCAATCCCAACAGATCAAGTTGTTCACCCGATCTTGTGCTAGTCACATTTCTTCCACGTTAAGGATCCAAACCTTTCACACCTTCGAAGAAGCCTTCACGATGGCACGCAAACTCGAATCTCGTGCCATTTAACAAGGAAAGCTAAAAAATTCACTCCAAATCTAAACCAGATTTCTCTCGGTTCACCACCAACCAAATTCTTTCCCTCCTAAAGATAAGAATCAAGGGTCCACCAATGCTATCGTATTAAAAAACATCCAGAACCGATAGTACTCCTAATCAACCACCACGAAGAGATTCCTCATATTCTCGGAAAGGGGCTTCATCATCTCGATCCTTCGCTCCATTGGGGGAATCATATGCCTCTATCTTAGAAAAAATGTTGGAGGTTCGAATGATCGAGCTTCCCCCCCCATTAGGAACATCGATGAAAGCCAAGAACGTCCATTTTGGTACAGGGGAAAACGATTTTTGCCACTATCATAGAACCAAGGGTCATGACATCGAACGATGCCAGACTTTCAAAAACCTTGTCCAAAAATTCATTGATAAAGGCGAACTTATTCTGGATAACCCAAATGCTCCCCCAAATCAAGCACTGGATGTTTTTAAACAACCCTTCCCCAATCATGCCCCAAATCATAATTCTTCAGAATCTCAAAAACCAAAAACCCACACTATCAACTTCATTTCTACTGAAGAATCCGCTTCTGAAACCACGTCATCTACAAACGCAGCAATCGAATCAGAACCCTCTTCCACTTCACCAATCACTGGAATTCCTCCATCTTCAGATAACCCACCTTTGAATATTCCTACATTGCTAAGCACGGAGTCATCTCTCTCCGCTCCTTTGTCCGATCTCCCCATCCATACCCGAGACAGTGTCTTCCTCATCTATCTCATCATCAGACATCCTTTCAATGCTCGAGGCAATTACATTCCTTCGACTTTCCACTACAGACACATCTACTTCTGTTGCTCCCATTCCCGCTACAACTATGCCCTTGGTGAACATACCTATAATCGTGCCGACTTCGACGGAAGTGTCTTCGACTTTGACTCTTCCTATCTCTTTTCCTACAGTAGTTCCACCCATGATCACTACACCAAAAGTGGTCCCTTCGCAAGGAACTTCTTCATCACTTACTTCTTCCATCACTAATGTTACTTCACCTATTAAGGAAAAATCAAAAGAAGTAGCACCAACATCTATATGCTCGATTCCTGAACCCAAACCGAGACAACCAAAATCTAACATTATACCATCAGTATCTCCCCATTTGCTTCCTCCGAAAAGGTTACAATCACCTTATGCCGTTGAAGTTGTCACCATCCCTGAAAAAGGGAAGCCCATATTTCGGACCATCAAGACTCTTGGTGCTCTTCCACAAAAATCTCTCTCCACGCCTCATAAATGATTGGATTTGCCCGCTGAGAAGGCGTTTTCTTCTACACACTTATTAAAGCCATCGTCTTCTTCTACAACACATTCCTCACCAATACTCCGAAAAATAGACCTACCTACTAAAAAGACGTCACCTCTTCTGTCAGGATCATCATCTTCATTACCAAAAACCAAGACACCCTATCTTCCTCCAATTTCACCTACTTTGGGAGCTTCTTCCTCTTCTAAACCGACATTATCTAAATCATCAGTACATTCGACCAAGCAACCCCCTTTGCCTCCAAAGACCGCAAAATTTGTCACATCTCCATCATCTTCAAAATCTATTTTAGGGGCTCCTCCTCCACCAAAGTCAATCATGTCTCACTTACTCCCATCTCAAGTGCCCAAGACTGCTCCTCCAAATGTCCAAACAAATAAGAGGATTCCTAAACAAACTGTTAAACCGAACATGCAAGTCCTCTTACCTCGGCAGTCGGTTAATGTGAAAGAACCATCTCCATCATCTCTATCCTCCTCTTCGTCTACCGGATTCTACACCGAAATCCTTCATCAACTTATCCAATCTTCATCCATAACCCTTCCTCCGATTAAACCTTATAACCCTAAAGGAGTGAAACCGACCTGGTTTAACTCTGATCTGATTTGTGCTCACCACCGTACTCCGGGTCATGATACTGAGGGATGTAAAGCTCTTCAAGCCATTATCAAGAACCTTCTGGAAGAAAGTGACCTTTTGCTGGAGGAGGAGGAACAAGTACCTCCTGTCACCTTAGCCCCTTCCAAACCTCAACCATCCACTCAGACCTCTAGTGGTTCCACTCCACTTGATCTTCCACCTTCTCAAATTGACACAATCCATATCGCCACTAGAACCCAACACTATGATAACCCATCTTCATCTTCAGCATCTCGACCACGGGTTGTCATTTCTGCAGCCCCTGAAGGCGTTTCTCCTTCCTCATCAGCACCACGACCCAGGGTCTCTATTCGTGCTGCACCCCGGGCTCAAGTTCCCGTATCCGTTGAGGAGAGTGTTATGAAACAACTCACCCAGGCTCCGGTCAAAATGTCTCTTTTTGACCTCATCCAATCCTCTCCACAACATCACCAGGCCCTAATTGATAATCTGCGTCGCATCGCAGTGAATTCGGATGAGCCCCAGCCCTTCGAGTGGGTTGTTGGACTGAATAGACCATCAACCACCATTTCTTTCGAGGATTCGGAAATTCCTCCTCTTTCTTCAGAGGATTTGGAGGCTCCCCTCTTTATCACAGTCCAAATCAATAACACTACCTTAAAATGTGTCATGATCGATAGTGGAGCTGCACTCAACGTCATCTCCTTGCACACGTTTGAGCAACTTAAGTTACCAAAGAATGTAGTGTCTCCTCCGCCTTTCGCCCTTCGATCATTTAACGATCAGCTAGCAGTCACTCTAGGAACTGTGGTCTTACCCATTCGAGTAGGTAAGAAGCTGCTTCATGAACTCTTCTACATTGTCGAAGGAAAATTCCACTATAACATGATCCTCGGACACTCCTAGATTCGCGCAATGCATTGTGTCCCATCCACCCTCCATCGATGCTTAAAATATCAATATGAGGGCAAAATATATACTCATCCAGGAGATCCTTTTCCTTCCGCACAATGCGACATGACAACAAGATCTGCCCCTTTAAAAGAAAATCCATGTTCGCCTGACGGGGCCACATCTTCTTCCATACCTGCATCCAAACTACCGGATTTACAAAATCTGGAAGAGACCATTGCAGCGTTTCTCGCTAGGAGAGCTTCCTCTCTTTTCTTTCGATGCCCATCTCAAACCTAATGAGTATGGTAGACCAGACAAACAACCTGAATATCAACCAGGTCTCGGTCGCATCATCACCATTGGTCTGCCCAATCAACAGACCAATTTCATCTACGGTGGTCTTGATACGCCTCATTATCGCCCGGATTCTCCTCTTAGAGCCAAACCTTACCTAACAGGGTTTTGATTATCTACAGAATCCCACGTTTGCAAAAACTTATCTATATCGATGCGCGTGGAAAGGTTTTGGCCTTGGAAAATATGAACAAGGTATACATGACCTCAAGTCCATTCCTACTCTCATGCCACATCAGAAATTTGGTTTAGGATTTAAACCTCTTTCAAAGGCCACTGTCACTATTCTTGATGAGCCTCTTCCTACTGAAGAACCACCTTCCCCCCACTAAGTCAGAAGCATCACTTGATGTGGACAATGACATCGCCATCCCACCTAACTTTTTTTTTTTTTGATCAACACCATTTCCTTAGGGCCGTTAGCCTATGAGACTAACAATCGGTCCGCTTCTATACCATTAATCTTCCCTGAAATAGTTGGAGACGACTCTCCTACTATCAACACTATCCACTATGCGGATGACGATTCTGTCCTCACCTATCTAGGGGCAGAGGATTCATATCTCCCCAAGACTATCCCTTCTGACACGTCTAACCTTCTCAACGAAGCCACTATCGACCTTAATATAGGGACTTCTGAAGACCCTCGCATCATTAAGGTCGGCCAATCCCTTAATCCACAGGAATTAGGGGACTTTACCCGCTTTTCTTTCCAAACATCGTCAAGCCTTTGCTTGGTCATATGAGGATATGCCAGGGCTCGATCCCGATATTGTGGTCCACAATATCGTTACCCTTCCCAACATCAAACCAGTTTAAGCAAAAATTACGTAAAATGCACCCTAGAGTAGCCCTTCTTGTTAAAGAAGAATTACAGCGCTTGCTCTTGGCTAACTTCATCCAACCCATCGATTATCCACAATGGGTGTCCAATGTAGTACCAGTAACTAAGGCTACTGGGAAAATTCGAATTTGTACCGACTTCTGGGATCTTAATCTTGCCTGTCCAAAGGATGATTTTCCTCTTCCTAATATCGACCAACTCGTAGATTTAACTACGGGTCATGAGATGCTTTCTCTTATGGATGGTTTCTCTGGATATAATCAAATCCTCATCGTACCAGAAGACCAACATAAGACTTCCTTCATAACCCCTTGGGGGACCTTTTGTTATCGTGTCATGCCTTTTGGCCTTAAGAACGCAAGAGCAACCTATCAACGAGTAATGACCTACATCTTCCATTGATCTCTTGCACAAAACTGTGGAGGATTATGTTGACGATCTCCTCGGCAAGTCCAAACGTCATCAGGATCATCTTTCCATCCTTGCACCTCTCTTTGAGAGGCTTATCCGCTTCTGTCTTCGTCTAAATCCAGCTAAGTGCGTGTTTGGCGTTCTCACTGGTAAACTTTTAGGTTTTATCATTTCCATCAGGGGTATTGAAGTCTACCCCGCAAAAATAAAAGCTATCCTTGAGATGCCTCCCCCGTCTAACTTGAAGCAACTCTGCAGTCTCCAAGGACGTCTTCAGTCAGTGCGTCGTTTTATCTCCCAATTGTCAGACCGGTTGTCAACCTTTTCATCATCTTCTCCGTAAGAATGTTCATTTTGAATGGGATGACCATTGCCAAAAGGCCTTTGATGATCTCAAAGCTTATCTTCTTTCTCCACCCGTGCTTACACCTCCACGCGAGGGGGAGCCTTTCTATCTTTATATCTCTGTGACTGACCATGCTCTGGGAGCCATGATCTCACATCGGGACACTTGTGGTAAAGAACAAGCTGTCTATTACATCAGTCGCACCCTCCATGAGTATGAGACACGTTACTCCGAAGCTGAAAAACTATGTTGCGCTCTCTTCTTCGCAACTTCTAAGCTTCGTCATTATCTCCTTAATCACAAAACTTATATTGTCACAAAATGTCAATCCCCTCAAGACAATTCATGCAAAGCCTTATCACAATGATCGTATCACTCGTTGGCTTATGCTCATGACAGAATTTGACCTCGAGTTTATCCCGCAAAAGTCTATCAAGGGTTAGGTTATTGCGGATCAATTAGCAAATGCTCCTCTTCTGGACACTCAAGACCCCTTTGCTCAATTCCCCGATGAGTATATCCAACAAATTGATTTTGGTCTATCTCCATTTAAAGTAAAGCTCTTCTTTGATGGATCCAAATGCCAGCAAGGGGGAGGTGCGGGTTTCGTGATGATTCCTCCTTGGGGTACGCCTATCCCAGTTGCACACAAATTAAACTTTGAGTGCACCAATAATATGGCTGAGTAACGAAGCTCTTGTCTTAGGTCTTCAAAATGCCATTAATCTCGGCGCTCGTCATATTGACATCTTTGGTGACTCTGAGATCATCGTTAATCAGGTCACAGGTGTCTATCAATGCAAGAATGATATCCTTCAAAAATATCGTGACATCGTTCTTGCCCAACTCCAATCTTTCGATAAGTTCACTATCCAAGCCATCCCTCGTACTGCAAATCGATTCGCGGATACCATGGCCTCATTAGCCTCACTTATCCCACCTTTTACCGAAGACTCGCGTCTTTATGTGGCTGTGCAACGATTAGATCAACCATCTTATCTTGGGCAACTAACGTCAATCCATGCTATCACAACCCATACTCAGGATGAGTGGTATCAACAGATTGTTGATTATCTATCTCATTCGATCCTTCCTCCAAAATCTGACTTCCAATGGTAGAAGGTCTTTTGTCCCAACGCGCCAATCGCTATACTATCCTAGGCGGGATTCTTTACAAACGCGGCTTTGATGGTATTTTGCTTCGATGCCTCAAAACCCTATGAATCATCTAAAGCCATCCAGGGAGGTCCATGACGGTATCTGCTGGTGGACATTTTAGTGGCTTAGTTGTAGCCAAGCGTATCTTACGTCTGGGATATTATTGGCCTTCTCTTAATCAAGATTGTTGTGAATACACTAAGAAGTGCGTCAAGTGTCAGCAACATTCCAATCTCACGCACATCCCTAGTCAGGCTTTGCAACCTGCGGCGGATTTGTGGCCTTCTTCGTAGTGGGGTCTTGATCTTATTGGTCTCATCAATCCCCGTTCTTCACAATGTCATCATTCTATCATTACTGCCACTGAGTACTTTACTAAGTGGGTGGAAGCTATCCCTCTTTCTTCAACAAAGGCTAAACCCATAGTTGATTTCGTCTATCAACACATCATTTGTCGCTTTGGCGTTCCACACAAGCTAATCACAGATAATGGTAAGTCCTTCAAGAACGTCGATTTGCAAAATCTCTGCAATGCTTTCAATATCAAGCTCATTTTTTCTTCTCCATACTATCCTCAAGCTAATGGTCAAGCCGAAGCGTCCAATAAAACTTTGCGTAGTATCCTCGCAAAGGTAACTAGTCGAGCTGGCAAGGATTGGCATCTACATATCCCCTTTTGCTCTCTGGGCTTATCGGACTAGCATTCGTACTCCTACTGGTGCTACTCCCTTCTCTCTCGTCTATGGGTCTGAGGCCGTCCTTCCATTGGAGGTCCAAATCCCATCTCTCCGTGTTTCTCTCAGAGAATTTGTCTCCGATGAGGATTATCATCAAAATCGTCTAGCACAACTTGAATTATTAGATGAGCGGCGTCTTAACGCTCTTGAGTATCATCAAGTCTATCTTGAGCGTGTCAAACGTGCTTACAACAAGCACTTGCAACACCGTGACTTCAAAATTGGTGACCTTGTTCTTAAGGAAAATCAAAATGTCACTACACTCGAAAGGAGCCAACGTGGTAAGTTTGCTCCCAACTGGATGGGCCCCTACATTATCACTCATAAATATGGCTCTGGGGCCTTATCGTTTATTCTTCTATGGATGGTGTACCTGAAGCGGAACCTCTTAATGCTTTGCATTTACGGCCCTTCTATTGTTAAAATCTATCTTACACAAATCTAGTCGCAACTCAGATCTTTCATCCGTCCTAATAACCAGTCATCTACTTTCGTGGTGATTCGAAATTGTGTGGTTCTCCGCTTATTGCCTCGTTTACCTTAAATATGAGTATCGCGGCTCTACTCATTGCACGTTTCTTTTGGATATGTTCCTCCTCATGGTAGGAATACCTTAATCACCACTTCATCTGTCCCAAGTACTTATCTTAATCGGATCTACTCGGGGCATGAGTACATTGTTCTTCTATGTTCTCCTCCTCTTCATCTAATCTATCTAGGTCTAAACTCAGCTTCTTCCAAAAAGCTTCAAAAAAAAAAGAAAAAAAAAAAAGAAAGAAAAGAAGAAAGAAAAGAAAAAGATGCTATCCAAAAAGATAGACTGATCCCTCGAAGGACAGCTATCCATATATTATCAAGTGAATCAAAAATTCTAAAAATATAGACCATACCCTCGAAGGATGGCTATCATTCAACTTCAAAATACAGACCGCTCCCTTGAAGGACGGCTGTTTCTCAAAGAAATATTCAAGGCTTCTTGTAATCAATCAGCCTTCCAGTCAGTTTATACACTTGTTAGCATCACTGAAAGACTTCCCGCATCGATCAGTCTTTCCATATCAAGCAAACTTCCCCGCATTGATCAGTTTGCTTTTCTGTCAAAATCATGAAGCTGAGATTTAAGACCTTTTGTCGATCATATGGAGAATCCTATTTTCCACTATGGACATGTATTCTATCCCTTGTAAGTTCCGACCAGATACTTACTTACTTTTCTTTCCGTTTCTATCCTAGATCTGGTTTGCGACTAGTTAGTGTCAAGTTTATTTTAATCTTATATAGGGCCTTGTATGCTTGGTCTTTCGGGTTTCTTATCTGGATTTTATCTATGGTCGGTTGGAAGTCCGACTTATCATTTCCCTTCTTTTCCGAGTGTCTTCTCTTCTAAGTCACGGTTGTTTCCCGCTTTCATCTTTGGCTCTTGCATCCTGTTAAATTGACATTTCACATGTTAATTCAATCACAATTTATCTTCTATCAAAATTCCTCTTATCTATCAGGACATCTATCTTTATTCATTTCTCATTAAAATTACATCTATCTATACATCGAACACATCTATCTATATATCCATCAAAATATTTAAACATATGTACATCCAAGTTACATCATATCCATCTATCAAAGTTATATCCACATCACATATATTTCTCTCATTTATCAGTCTATATCTATCCAATCACATCTATTTTATCCACATATCAATCTATCTAATCACATCTATTTCTATCATCTATCAGTCTATACCTATCCAATCACATCTATTTTATCCTCTATCAGTTTATATCTATATCCATCTATCCATGTATATCCAAAATTAAAAGCATGAGTACAATTATATGACAAATAACGTGATCAATCTATATATACATGTGTGTTTGTACAAAAATGGGTGGCTTCCAATCAAGCCATCTATACAATGCCTTCCAATCGAGGCTACATCACTATACAAATACAAAATCTATCAAATCTCTATATGGTAAAATCTGAAGCGTGGAGGACACTATCTCCTCCACCCTCCTCTACACCTGGCTGTCTCTCCTGGCCGCCGCCTATCGAGCTCGATGCACCTGCTGCTGGAGGTCTCGGCCCACCCCGATCTCTCCCAGTACTCCCTCCACCCGAGGCTCCGCTCGCCGTAGCCGTCGCTGCTCTCCTCCTCGCCCCGTACCGAGGCACATCTGGGGCATGCTACGCTAGGGCATCCTCGTAATATCTCACCTCAGCGAGGAGAGACTGGTACGTGCTCAGGGTCACAGTACCCGGTGCTCGTAACGATGCTGCTGGTGCTGCTGGGGCTGCTGGCGCTGCTGGTGGTACCCCTCCTAGGGTCGTACCCTATGTGCCAGACTCTGATGTGGCACCTGTCTCCCCATACTTGGCCCTGAGGGCCTCCCTGTGCCGAAAGTAGCGGTCCCTCTGCTGGATCGCTGTATCTTGCTCCTAGCGAGCGGTGTCTCTCTCCACAATCAGGGCATCCCTCTCCTCCGTCAAAGCCCTGATCTCCTCCAGAGCTACCTGATGTGTCTGTGTGAGGGTGGCATGCTCTCCCTCTAATCTGTCCAGCATATCAGCTATGTCCTCCTCATCAGCATCTATAGAGGGCGGAAGATGTCGTGGAAGCTCTGTGTCGTACCATGCTGCGTAGCCCTCATCCACCCCCGCGTCATCATCACTGTCTGTGGAGGGTGGGGGCCTCTCTCAATGGGTCTGCCGGGATCAAAATCGGCAAATTCGTCTCCCTGCTATCCCGCCTATACGGCGTGTAGGTGGCCGGTACTGTCTGTACTAGGCCAAACTGTCTCGGTATCCGCATAAACGGGACTCGCTCCCACATATCTAGCCTACGGCCCCTGACCACCCGACTCCGTCTCAATGCTACCAAGTGCGCATCCTGACCAACCCATGTCGGGAATGCCTGATATGGCCTCCAGATGACCTGATCTGGTGTAAGCGTCCTGAAACGCTCAGAGTACCACTCGGCTGATCTACCTGTATCTCTTGCGGCCATGTCAGCCCGCCATCTCCGAAATCCATAATCAACACCCCCCACTGCTTGCTGGCATCCAAGGAAGCCCGAATGGCCTGATCACTGCTATGTGCTCATATGCCCAGCAATGAAGCACAAAACTGACATCGATCCCTATCCTCCGACCGGTGGTGTACATCCATAGCTCATAATATACCTGAGCTATCAGGGCATCGGCAAAGGCAAAAACCTGTTTGTACTGCAAGATGTCGCAAACGCAGTCTAGCAGTAGCAATGGGAATCTCCCACCTCCTGAGTCTGGCAGGGCAAAATAGGATATCACCATCTGAATCAAGGCTATCCGCCTGCTCCGAGGGCTATCCTGCCTATACTGTGAGGCTATCCTCACTGCCCCAGATACTATATCAGAATCGTCTACCCTGTCTCTGTATAATCGCACCAGGGCCCTCTGCTGCTGCTCCCGAGGTGTGATCTCGATCGGGTCCCCAGTAATCGGTAATCTGAGGATCCTGAATACATCCTCATGGGTGATCGTCATCTCACCCGTCATGAACCAAAATGTGCACGTGTGGCTGTCCCACCGTTGCACTAGTGCCCGCATGAGCTCTACATCTCGTGGCACTCGTCTATAATATCAAAAACCCCCGAGCCCGGCTAGCTCTAAATGCTGCTAGTCTGCATCTGTCACATCAGGAAGGATCGTCTCCAATAGCTCAGGGATGGCATCCCTCATATGTAGTACCTCTCGTGCCTGCATCCACGACATCAAAAGCATAATTAGTCTCTTATTTTCATAAATCGCATCCTCCAAAACAATAACATCAAAAAAAAAAAAAAAAAAAAAAAACAAAATCAAAAAAAAATAATAATAAGAAAAGTGGGTTCAAGAATGACCACTTACCCCAGGTCGTGTCCTCCTGCACTTCTGTCCGCTCCCAGAGGCTTCCATTGTGTTCAAATCACAAATCTATCTCTCTCTGAATCAATCGTCACGTTGCGAATAAATCGTTTACGTTTTCCGTTCGCATATTTATATACATCTGGATTGGTCGGCGCCGATTTTTTTGGTCGACGCCGTTTGTTTTGATCGCCACCGATTAATTTGGTCGCCACCGATTTTCCATATCTTTTTGCCATAGTGTTGATGCTTGGCTTATTGGTCTATCTGATCATTGTGATGTGCTGAATTTTGCCTTTTGACGCATCTTTTCGATATCATTGTCTATTTCGGGTTTGTTCCCTTTTGCGTGGGACACTCGTACCTTTTTGGCAGCTTAGAGTTACGCGGGTCTGTAGGCACTAACGTCGTCTGATTTATGGACCATCTAGTTGTCCCTACCAATGTGTCTCTCTCTAGATGTTGACTTTTTTTACAGTTCTCCTTACACTCATGGGTCTGTAGGCACTAACGTCGTCCCATGAGGAGACCAGCTAGTTTTCCCTACCAATGTGAGTTCCTTAGGTTGCTGCCCTTTTGTTTATTTTTATGCATCATCAATGATCAGATCTACTCCAGACATCTGGCTAGGGCATCCTGCATTTTTCATCTACCTCTTTCAAACTCGGGATCGTCTGTTCTATCATCCATCCCATCCCTAGTTTGAGGGGGATCACATCACCACAAATTCTTCTCTTCTTCCGTCTCCTTGTTTTTGTCTCATAACCTTGCTTATCGCAAGTTACTTGACAAAAAGGGGCAAAATGTAGACACCTAAAATTGGTTACTCAATTTAGTGTCCCTCTCATCCGTTTTCTTGCTTACGTAACCTGGGGCACGTTTACGTCACCAACTATCCCCTTGGGATATTATCCAATTTGTGATTTAATCACTTATTCCAAATTTAATTCATCCCATCACATCTTACCCATGAGTGATTAAATATTAAATATTTAATTACGCTTCTTCCCATGCATCTTAAACACTTATCCACCCCAAATTTATTCTATCTATGTATCGCATCTATTTTTAATCTTCCCTAAGCGGGATATTTTCCCGTAGTCGGGATAAGTCTTATCTTTCTCGAAATCGATCATTTTTGGCCACCTCGGGGGTCTTTTCCGCGATCGGCGCCGACCCATATGGTCAGCGCCGATTTTCTAGGAGCGGTGCCGATTATAAAAGCAAGTCCAGAACTCAGTTCTAAGGATGGAAGAGACCGAAAAGAGATCACGAACAGGAAAAAAAAAAAAAGAGAGCACTTACGCACGAACAGAGAGCAAGAGAGATACAGGGAGTGAGAAAGAGAGATCTTTTTAGCATCAATTGTCTCATATTAGGATAGATCCTGCCCAAATTAATCCCTGAGAGGAGCACCGTTACTCTGTCCCTGTCACAACCATCTATCATCTGGTGACTCTATTCCAGTATCTCACCAACTTCGGCACATCCAGCAGACCACATTCACCTTCCAATTCCCGAATCTTGTCGCACAGTCCCTGATTGATTGATCTGTCTCCAGTCGACGCCGATCTTATCCAGTCGACGCCGATCCTCCTCAATCGACGCCAACCAGTCTCAATCAACGCCGATTCTACCCAGTCGACGCCGATTTATCTGCAGATAGGTAAAAGGATACAGGTAACACAAATCCAGCATTTATTTCATAGTTCCCTGTTTTCTGTACTTTCTGTCTGCTGTTCAGATTCTTATTACTGCAATCAGAAAATCTAGTCTTTATTTACATCTTTTATCATGTATGCTTCTTTTCTTAATTGAAAACGTGGACTGACATCCACCGAGGAAGATTATCGCTTCTCGGACCCGCTTCTCGGGCAGTCCACTTAAATATCTTTTAACGTGGTCTTTTTCTGTCAAGCATCGGTGTTTTACAGGATACACGGATCTATCGTGCGAATTACTCGTGTGCGCCCGTCTTATCTACATCGGCTTCATAATCCGTCTACATCTTCATCAGGTATCAATTTCATTGAGGTTTTTCAGGGTTTTTGTGTTTAGTTTGGTGCATTAACTTGGACAGGTAACAAGCGCGAAATTCTTGATCTACAGTAGTTTCTTTGAAAAAAGTGATTGGACGTTGAATTGGTGATGCTGAAGGAGATTTACATGATGGAGGTAGAGTTTTAAATGTGTGATGAGAAAATTTATAATCATCACAATCCTAGGTAGAACCAAGGATCTTTCAATCATCAGAATCAGAGTCAACAAAATTTCTAAGATTGAAATTCACTATGTCAAAATGCTCATCTGACATATCATATGGTTCTTCAGCATTGTAAGCTTCATCTGGGTCTCAGTAATCATCATCGGCATTATCTAGAGTGGAAGGAAGAATGATAAGTTTTACTATAGGAGGTTAGTGAGGGTCCTCATCCTATGGCAAGGGCATTGGTTGTTCCTTCTTTGATGGTTTATCCTGAGATTAGGATTTTGGCGAATCTTACAATACTAGATAATGAACATGAGTGATTATTGTAGGATGCTCGCTAGACACAGGAGGATCGATTTTGGGACCCATTAAGATGTAACACATGGAGAGGACCATGTAACATAATGTTGTGAAGTGAATGGGATAATTCCTTGATGCTCATTATGCTTAATTATTCACTGTAGAGCATATCAATCATTTCCATTATGTCCATTGATTCAATGATAATTGTAATATGGATGACCTTGATAATTTTCAAGCCGATAAGGAGGATAGAAATGAGTAGATGGAAAAGTTTATTAATTGATGAGTTATGAGTTGTGGAAGAATATATTGTTTCTTAGAATTGATTACAAACATGAGAGGTGCGGGGAGTTACAAGATTTGAGGTGTGCTAATGTGAGCACATGTAGAAGATATAATGAAGATGGGATGTAGAAGGAGAACAAATAGAAGCTTGAGAAGTGTCCTTAAGATGTTGAATTTCAGTTTTAAGAGATATAATCATGGATTCCATAGTCTGAAATTTGTCTTGAACTAAAGAATTCAAATATTGAATTGAATCCAACATAGATTTATTAGATGGAGGATCACAAACACTAGGGCCATTAGATAGACGATCAAAAATAAAACTCACTTCATGCAGTGGTGTATCGCTATGGAGATACATGGTGTCTAGGCATTTTTTTAGAACAACTTGAAAATTAGTATGCATTGTAAGAAAATCAAAAAAAAAAAATTGAGGAAATTTAGGAGCCACGATAGAAAAGATGATGTGCTAAATAAGGATCTGAATGAATGATCATGAGTGGGGTTCACCAAAATTATTAACTAAAATAATGAATTTTAGAAGTTAATCTAAGAAGTAGAATAATAAATAATATCTAACCAAACAAAGAGAAATTACCCAAACAACTAAGAAATTAGTAGTGTAAATCCCTAGAGTGCAAACAGAAGTTAGAAAGAACTCCGCTGATTCGATGAGATTTTTGGACTATGTCATAGAGATGGTTGGAGAGATAGGAGGAGGAAATAACCGTGTCGAGGTCCATAAAAGTGTATATCTAGGAAATATGAGTGGACAAGGATGCCTAGAAAAGGTTTAGGGCACTTGTGGGTGTCCTAGTCTGAGTTTTGGGTTCCTTGGTCTGTGCAAGAGGTAAAAAAACCAGATTTGTAGTGCTACAAGGTGATGTGAAACCTTCTTTGTTTGTAATGTCAATATTTCTGAGTTACACCATATGTTACTGATAATCCTTGATGAATAAGAGACCTACTAAACCCCAAAACAAGTAACAAACCCTCAAAAAATAAAAATATAAATGAAGGGGTTGGATTTTCCTCAGCGACCACAATGGTGGAGTTACTAACTGAGCGATGCACTACATTACAGACCTAAATGTAGTTATGAGTGAGTGAGTGTGTGTGAATCCTGCCCTAAGTGCTCTTGTTCCAGTTGCACTTTGTGAAGTAGTGAGCAATAAATAAGTGTAGAAATGTAATAAATGGTGGATGGAATATAATAAAATCCCTTGCTATGATGTGTGATGTAGATGATCCAACCTTGTCTCTTGTGATGGAGCTAGACGGATGCAAATGGAGTCTTAGATGGATGTAACCTTAGGTGGTGATAGCAGTGAATAGTGCTTTGGTCCCTCATTATGGTCTCATATATTTATATTTATATGGTTATCTTGTTCTAATTTCATAATTAACCCCAAAGAGGTCGACCACGAAAAATATAGAATGGTTAAATGGCTAGAAAGTGCCCAAAATAGGGTGATAAAGTGGAAAAGGGATCAGAGCACCTCGACTAGGACTAGGGCACTTATGGGTGCCCCAATAATAGCCTGGGCACCCTGGTCAAGGCTAACATGATGCAAAATGAAAAAAAATAGTCTGGGCATGTATGTGTGAGAGGTCGGTAGTAACGATAGAAAGTAAAGTAAAATGGCCAAAAGATGGGGGTTAATTCTTTCTTCACTCAAAAACCATATGAATAATAGTATAAGACTGAGACTAAATAATACCCAAAGTGCATGATTTTTTGTCTACACTCATCATCCTCACTTTTCATTAATGTCCTTACACCTTTTACATCAATGACAACACAAGCACTCACATGCCAATAATTTTAACCTAGGTAAAGAGGACATTGTCTAAGGTTCAAGAGTCATGCTCTACACTAGCCAATTACATTTTGCTTGAAAGTTTCTAGAACCATTTTCAAATACTCTATAGTATGTGCATCTTTCAATCATGGAAAAAGGAGCATGACCCACATCCTCAAGGAATTTTTTCAAATAAGTCAGGTGCCTTGTCTATGCTCCTTACAATTCACACATTCTAACCAAAAAGAAAATCAAACACATCCAATTCCATCCTTGCCAAGCACATGCTTCCACATTTGCTTACATGTTAATGGAGCATTTTCATCTACAACATGTGAAAAAATTCTTCTATCCCTATGCTTTGACAGTAGTGCACACTCTTTCTAAAGCTATCCTTTTGGCACAAGATTTCCACACATTGGAAAGAGTTGTGGTGGTTTTGCTTCACACCTGTAAATTTGCATTTACTTGGAATTATCTAAATCCTTTCCAACGTGTCCATTTGTGCATAGCATGCTACCATATGTTCCAAGGCATTTCCAAAAACTTATTTTCTATATGTATCGGTTCCAAAGCTCTAAACTTGGCACACACAGGGAGGATCTAACAAAGGTTTTTGGTCCTTTGGCTAAACGCCTGTCAATTTACATTACTACTAATATTCCAAGGCCTTTTTCAACAAAAACATTATGTGTAGAACTACGATCAAAACATTCCATGAGACTGCCTTTCCTTCAGGCATTTTAACAAACAATTCACGTTCCTTGCATTGCTAAAACCAAATGTATGTTCCCAAATTTGCACACATAAACACCAAGGAAATTACAACAAGAATATCTATAAAAAAACCTCCTTCAAAGGCTTGGTACAAGATCCAAACCCTGTTCCAAAGCTCTACGCATGGGATGAAATTATGTTAGCTAAGGTGTAGAGTCTTTCTTTGAGATTTTCCTTTATCTTGATCTTCCCTCCATGGCGGGGCACAGACCAACCACAAGGAATACCAAACAAAACTTAAAACTACTACTTTTCCATCATCCTCCCTTTTTGGGCATTTCTCCCATTTTATTTTATTTACTTAACCATTTAACATTAGTTTGTTTTATAAGCCCTTATGTTACAAATTTATAGAATAGGAAATTGTTTTAATTCATGTGCATATGGATATAATCAAAGGAAAGCGTAATTTCCTCTCAATTATTTATTATCATGAAATTATTTTCATTTCAAATTTATAAGGATCATTTTTATTAATTTTCCATAAAACATCTTGATTTGATCAAATTTTAATATTAGTATAAAATTTTGAACTCAAGAATTTAAACATGATTTAAAGTTAAATGAATAGAAAATGACAACACCTCACCATTCAGAGACACAAAGACACTCCATAGAGTTTAGCTAGTTTGTCCTAGAGAAACACTTACAGTGTTACCTCTAATATTTTATTATTTTATTTTCCAAAATAACTAGATCGAGGCATGACGCAAATAAAAGGGAACTCAACCTTACCATGGCTAATTTAATTTTTTTCAACTTGATTCGGAAAGGTGGAAATGACAAGGGCATTACAATTTCTATCCCAAAATTAGTTAAGGTCTCCATATACATGTTAAGTCATTATTATCTCACTATTACTTACACTCACTTGCTTCTTTCATGATAGATCTTGCTTGTTACTACTATATTAATTTGATCTCAATCCTCTGATAGAAATTAAAATTTCATAAAATTAACAAATTTGGTGATAAGATTTTATCAACACAATTTTTCTTTGAATAATAATATGAATGTAATCCTATTTGGTATTTCAAGTTCATTACCTTAAAAATAAACTGGAGATATTTTTTCGTCTCCTTTCACTAATTTTTTTAACGAATATAATTTTATTACTCCCATATAGGTCTTTATAGGCCTACATGTTGGATATAAAAATTGTTGAATTTTGTTTTTCTTTCCATGAAAGTAATAATGGCCATATATTTTGGAATATCAAAATATAACTATTCTCAAAATTAAAGAGTCGTATTATCGAAAACTAGTATACTTTTGAATATTTAATTACACTTAACCAAATTTTTATCAAGGGTAAAGATTTTTTGACTGGGGGCCCTACCTAGGTACAAAAATGCCTAAAAGCCTAGATAAAGCATTAATAAATTGTACTTCTAAGAATCAACATGTGACCTTAGGACACATTGGACCTCCCGAGGTCATGCCAGGATAACTGATAAGATATGGAAAGATGGTTACTAGATGGATAAATAGGATGGAAATGTGAAATGCACAAAAATGGACAAAAATGGCTAACAAATAATCAAGGCAATCGAATGTCTTCTATGGGCACTATGGAGATATGCTTGTCTAAGGCAATGAAGGTCCATCTAACTAAGGTAGACGAAATGGAACGCTCGAGGAGAATGGACACACGGAGGAGTCTATCAATGTCAGTGTCAGTGTCACCAAACACCCTCTGCATTGGCTATAAGATACACGGGAAATGTCCTACGTTTTCCTTGTAAAAATCTCCAGACAAGGTCATGGAGGTGTGAGAGGAAACATGCGGAAAGGAAAAATCTATGAGTAGTGGAATCTAATATCAACCAGGATGACGGTGCCAGAACACGTAAGCGTTATTCACTTCGAAGTTCAAATCCGTCAGTTGTGAGATAATAATAGGTGGAAGTGTGTTGGTCTAAAAAATGAGGTGTTTAAGGCCCATGTCAATGTTTGTAAACTTTTCAGTTATGGAACTCGCGGATCACACACTAAATATTTTTGTTTTCTAGGGCTTTGGATGGTCATGTGGATGCATAGAAAACTAATATAAGGAAAAAAACAAGCACACAGAGAATCTATAAGAGGCAAGGTAAAATTTGAGTAACCTAGGCCAACTAAGGATACGTAAGGGGTTGTGTTAATTTCAATCTAATTCATTCTATGAGACTAAATCACCAAATGAAAGAAAACATATTTAAATTAGATCAATTCAATTACTCTCCTTGAATCTAATTAAATTTACGTGTTACTAGTTAATTAAGAAATGAACACTAATTGATTAAAACAAAAAAAGCAAATTTAATCTACTTGTTGTTGTACTTTTCCAATGATTTTAACAAAAGGGGATAAAAAATTAAAATAAAATAACTAATTTAATCTAATATTTTGGTATTTTTTTGTTTACTGAAAAAAAAATGCATAGATAAATGCAAATTCTTCTAATTAAATGAAATTTCTTCTACTTTAACCAAATTAAACTAAACAGTGAAATAACCAGATGTGGCTATTTCCCTATTGAAGAGGATTTACTATAATCTAATGAAATAAATACTTTTCCTAATTTGTAATTGTGGATATTGCCTCTTCTAGCTCAACCTCGAAATCAAGGGAATAATGGAAAGCTTATAAGAAGTAATTCTTCCCTAAAACTTCCCTGGTAAAACAATAGCTTTCTAATTGAAGAAATGTGAAGCTATAGGTAAATGAACTGTGGAGAATTAATAACACACGGTGGCAAGAACCTCCTCTAAATTCTTCCTAATAAAAATCCACATGGATGAGCTGAGAAGAAATCCTCAATGGAAGCTTTGCAAATGGAAACTACTATGAATGTTACTGTAATTATACCTTTCTAAAAGAATTTATCTAATAGATTATAACTTTGAATCTATTTGAATAAACAAAAGAAAACTCTAAGAATCCAATAACACCCCAACCTAGAAATGTTGTACAAATACAAATCCAATGTTGGCAATGCTTTTTGATGTCCCCTCAGCTTCTTTTCTAATGAATCTCCAAACTTGTCTAGGGAATTGTGTTGGAAGTGATTTGTAAACCTTTAGCTTTGAAAATTTTACAAGACCACAAAAATTATTGTTCTACTTCCAATTCTTTAAAAATGATAGTTTCTTTAATGTCAGTGAATGAAAAATAAAACTTAGAACTATTTTGTAGCAATGGAGAGATAAGAATTTAACTCGTGGCAAAATATTTATCATGGAAACCCCCAAGTTGAGGGAAAACCAGCCAGGAAGGGAAATTGCTCTTTTTTGTATTGGTCAATTTAAAGATAAATACAAATTACAATAAGATGAAGGAAGATAAACAATGTCTACACCTCCCTTCTATACTCATTTTCTCTATTTTCACACCTTGCTTCTACAAAACAATTCCAGCAAAAATGGTTTCTTGCTCACTTTTCTTCATTCAAACTTTGATGATCAATTATTTCTTATTCTCTTGGTTAAATATCTTGTTTCCCATGTCATCATGTTCAATTGATAATGAGAAGAGTCTTCCAAGGAAGAGACATGGTTAGGACATTTGAAATCTACGACCGTTTCTGGATTCATTTTATTTTTCCATCCATTAGTGACAGGACCTCCGATATATGTAGATTGGTGGTTACACAACTGTCAGTATGGGCAAAGCATTGGTTACACAACCGTCACTCTGCACAGAGGGGTGGTTCTGTAACTTTACAATCTACTCTTCATTCTACTTAATTTCTCCTTGGTATTGTTATTGTTTGTTCTTGTGAAGTGGTGTTCTTCTAGATCCCTATGGATCATACCTCCCCTTCTCAAGAGGATTTTGGTCCCACAAAAGCTTAGTGGGGGAGTATATGAGGAAACAATTCCCTCACTTTCTTCTTAGAGTAAAACTATGCATGTCTTAGTGTCTTCCCCTTGATTCCAACCTACCAAGACTCTTGTGGACCTCTACATCTTCCTTAAATCTGCCTCTTGAGTCCAAGACACAATCTTTTATGGAAGGTAGTAACTGACATTTTTCTTCTTCATCAATCATGGATAGCTCATATAGGTGCAAGTTCTCACAATTTACTACTTATTACATCTACATTAAATGTGGCAAGTCAATCCGGAAGAACTTTTCTCCAACTTACTCCAGTGTAGTGAAGGGTCAATACTGTAGTGGCTTGAGTTTCCTTTTTTGACCTTGTATCCTCTCCTTATTCAAGTAAATCCAAAAAAATTCTCCAACATGAAGCTTGTGCTCTCTATGATGTTGATCATGTCTAGCCTTATACTTGGCTTGAGATTTCTCCAATTGTTTTTTCACCTTGAGATGGATTTTCCAGATCCTCTCAACAAACTTTGATTCTATAGTCACCTCTGAATCATGTATCTCCCCTTCTTCCTACTGCCCAACTATTATGTCCAATGGATTATTAGGTAGATATCATAAGCATGCTTCAAATGGTTACTTCATAGTGGATGTGTGTACCATCCAGTTATAGGAATGTTGAATGTAGGCTAAGGAATCATCCCAAGTCCATGGATACTTGCTATTATATCCTTTAATCAGCTACACCAAAGTCATGTTCACCACCTCTATTTTCCCATTTGTATGTGGATGGAAGGCCATGATCCTCTATAACTTAGTGTTCATCTTGTCCCAAAATGTAGTCCAAAACTTCCCTAATATTTGGAATCTCTATCATAAACAATAGACTTTGGAAAACCAAAATGCACCCATACATTAGAAAAGAAAAGTTTATCTACCTTACTTGCTTTTATTATCTTTTTACATGCCATAAGAACACAAATTTTACCAAATCTATCTAGAACAACATATAGATAATCATGGACATGTTTAGACATAGGTATTCCTCCTACAAACTTCCATAGAAATATCTTCCCAAGGATGAGTAGGGACTAGTAAGGGCATATACAAACCTTCCTTCCTGATTTTAGGCTTGCTTGTACAACAAATTTTACATATTCTTATGAATTTAGATACTTCTTCTTGCATATTGGGCCAATACACGTACCTTTGCAAGTGGTACATGGTCTTGCCAACACCAAAATGTCCTGTTACTTTTGAGGTATGTGTTTCCCTCATTAATAGATGTCTTTCTTCGTGTGTCACACAAAGCTTCCCCCATTGGTAGTGCATCCCATCTTTGACATAATAGTCTTCAATATCTGTATTTTCAGCCCCTTTGGACTGAAATTACTAATATGTTACCCCAAAATCTTTGTCTTGAGCATATGCCTCTCTATAAGCTTCCTTCGTGAAGGGCTCTATATGAGAGATAGTTGCCAAACTGGAGATTTTATCCTGCGTGGGCAGCCTAGAAAACATGTTTTCCACCAAATTCGTGCTTCCCTTCTTATACTTGATCACCAAATGGAACTACTTAAGGAATCCCATCCATTTGTAATGCCTTGCCTATTGCAATTTACAATGTGCTTACAAATACTGGAGAGGTTTGTGGTCAGTGTGCACAATAGTTTCTTTACCTAATAAATAATGTTTCCATTTCTTAATTTCTTGAACTAGTCCATACATCTCTTTATCACATAAAAAATATCCTTTAACTACTAAGGTGAAAGTTTTTGAATGATAACATACTAGTTTACCTCCCTGTAGCAACACTACTCCCATAGCATAGTCATTTGCATCTGTCTCTACTTCAAAGGGCTGCTGTAAATCAGGAAGAGAAAGTATTAGAGCATGACTAATCTTTTATTTTAATACTTCAAAATCCTAATTTTGTTCCTTACCCCAGTAAAAACCCCTACTCTTTGTAACCAATGTGTGTAGAGGTACTACAATAGCGGAGAATCCCAAAATAAAATTCCTCCTGTACTGTACTGATCCCACAAAACTTCTAGTCTCTTTGGTTCTCGTTGGTGTTTTCCAGTTAGTGATTGAGTCAACCTTCTTTGGATCCACTTGTAGCTCTCTTATAACCATGTGCCCAATATAAACAAGTGATTGTTTGGAAAATTCACACTTCTTCATATTGCATAACAGTTGTTTCTCCTTGAGAACTTGCAAGACTTTCTGCAAATGTGGTTAGATGTTCCTCCCATGTGGAACTACAAATCAGATTATCATCCAAATAAATAATGACACATGAATCTATGAATTCCAGTAATACATCATTCATCAATCTCATAAATGTAGTGGGTGCATTAAATAAACTGAATGGAAGTACTAACCTATCATACAAACCTTGTTTTGTTTTGAAGGAAAATTACATATATCATCCTCCTTCATCCTGACTTAGGGATAGCTAAACTTGAGATCCAACTTCATGAATAACTTTGCATGCTAAATATGGTCCAAGAGATCATCTATGTTTGGGAGTGGATATATTTTCTTGATGGAAATCTTGTTCAAAGCATGGTATTCAATGCACATTCTCCAAGAACCATCCTTCATTGGCACCCTCACAATAGCTGAACTATATGGCGAGTGTGTTTGGGTGTATTACCCCTTGGTCCAAATGATCAGGGGATCAATTTTAGTGTCAGATGTTCCCTAAACTTCCCTAAACCCTTCCTTTGTAGAAGATCATCTTGATATATTTCCAACAACTGTGAGAACGCGACAAACAAACATCGGGAGCTCTAGTTATGTCCGGTCAAAGTTCAAACAACAAGAAAGTCAACTCTGGTCAACTGGTCAATATTGGACCAATGGCACTGCGACACGTGGTGAAAAGGCAAAAGGGAGCTGTTTGTTGGTTTTTGATCACTGGTCTTCGATGAGCATAAAAATGGTGCATGGGAACAAGAGGCTCACCTTTTGTTACGGAGGGCAGCCCGGCCGCCGTGAGGACGATTATATCATCGCCGACGTGGTGGGTCCTCAAACCACCACGTGGCTTGCCACCACAAGTTCGATTTGCCTTTCGAGGTTCGAAAAGTGGTATTTATTGCCATATTTCATTATTGAAATATCATATTATTGTGTGGTTGAATTTCATAGTGCTTTGGTAATTATTCATCATGTATTGCCATATGGTTCCAAGTCATACGTTTTGGATTGACCGAGTTCATTATATATTTGCTCGGTGTTATTTCCACACAAACCGGGATAGGCATAAGAACTCGGAGGATTACCCACATTTATTGGGTCAGCTTCATATTGTTTGGGTCATTTAAATATCCAACAGCTCGGCCCATGTATTAGGTAACTTATCCAACAAACCGCCCAACTCAATTGGGATTAGAATGCACTTTATTCGGCCCACATTGTGGGCAATACAAGAAAACCCATAACCTTTGCAACGTGGGTAAACAAACAGCCAGCTCGCCACTATTATGTGGCCAAACAAAATGATGGTATGTGTGGCCAAAGCCACGATTTAAAAGGCAGCCCTTTGTATATTTAAACTATAAACTCACCTTACACGCCAAAGATGTGGGATCTTCCCACATAAGAGATAACAAAGGCCGCATCAAAATGAAGACCGCTGGGTTTTGAACCCATGACCTCTACTCCCAAAGACTTATCCGCCCAACCAATTCAGCTATGCCCAGATGAGATGAGACAATGCTCAGTGTTATTTAAACAACACTCGGGCAGTGACTGTGGGAGGAGAAGGAGGCAGTTTTTAGAAAACACCATTTTTGAAGGCCTTACACTCAGGTTGGGAACTCGGAGTAAAAATATGAAATGAAGGAAATTATAAGAAGATTCCAAAAATGTAATATTTGATATTTTTTGTTGAGTTTTAACCTGTTTTTGGAAGCTTTGAATGCAGTTTTTAACAGGGATCTACCAGACAGCTAGTTGGAAAACACAAATTTCAATGCACTTCTGGTCCGAATTGTGACTTGGTGTAAACATGAAAAGTGTTCATAATTCAGAGATGATCTCAGATATGTGATTTTTTTTCATATAATGTTTTTAAATATCCATTTTTAGGTGTTTTTATAACATAGTTGCAGGGAGATCACATTGTGAAAACACTGTAGGAGCCACAGATCGTTCTTGGGACAGTTTCTGCTATTTTTCAGAGTTCTTGGGACATTAATCAACTCATTTTCAGGTTGTGATTCATTATTGGTTGTTTGTAAGAGTTATTGTAATTAAATTTAAATATTATTAATGGATCGGTTCAATCCAAACCCGGGGACGTAGGAATTTCCGAACCCCGTAAACAATCTTGTTTGTTATCTGAATGTTTTCAGTTTTCTGATTATTTATTTTCTACACAAGTTTCCGCACTTCTATGGATGCATAATAATCAGAATTTAATAAATTTGTGGAGTTTAGAATACTTAAAATTGGTTAAGAAAATCACGATCTTTGGAAACTTTTAAAAGTGAAAAAAATACAACACAAGTTTTCAGATCACCAAATATCCTAGAGTTCTTTCTTTACCTCTTTACTCTCCAACAAGGATTTCCTGTATAATCTGATATTTGGTAGAGGGGACTCCGAAAATAGTTGAATCTCATGCTCTACCTCTTGTTTATGTGGTAACCCACTGGAAGTCTAGAATATTTCTTTAAAATACTAAATAATGTTATCAAAATCCTTTATCCCTTTGTTAGAAATATATAAAATATCTACCCCATCTTTCTTATCTTTTAATAATAGTAAAAAACAATGATTATGATTTACCTAAATTAGTCTTTTTACTTGATTAACACTTACCATAGTAATTTTTTTCATACGCTAGTGTGCTCGGATGTTGTAACTTATTATATCCTTTACCCATCTATATCCGTTTTCCCTTCTCGTGAATATAGCATCCCTGATATACAAGTAAGGACTCATGAAAAAAATATCAAATGGAATAACATCAACTTCTAATACATATATATACTTTGAATTTATCCCAAACTTGAACTTACATCTTCATGTTACCTAAATTTCTACACCCATCCCAAACGATGAGGATTTGGATGCTCATAAGTTTCAATACCAAGCTTCTTTACAACTACATTAGAAATCAAATTAGATTAAGAACCAGTATCAACCAAAGCATTTACTTTAGTTTTCTTGATTTGGATTTTAATCTAAAACAACTTACTCATCTCTTCCTCATGTTCTTGGTTTTCTGTGTTGGTGGCCATGCATCCAAGCCTCTCATCTACATCAAAATCATCCTCTATTTCCACCTCCCCATGTGTCTTTACAACTATCATGAATTACTTAGAATCCTTGGTTTGGTTCTTCATGTGTAATTTCGGATGTAACTTCCAACATGTAGCGTTAGTATGACCATTAATATCACAATTCTTACAAAAATTCTTAGGATCTTTACAAGTATTCAAAGTAGTGGCATGTTTTTTACCTTTCCCTTTCCATTTAACTTTTTTTCTTGTTTGTTCCTGCTCTTTCTTTAGCTGATTTGTCGACTTTTTTATCCTTGACTTTGTCTCTCCTTGCTTTCTATTATCATCTATGTACTATTCTTATACAAAAGTTTCATTGAGATCCTTGGGCTTCTTAGAGATGACCTTCCTTCAAAGGTGAGTGTGAAGTCATCCCAAATATTTTGTCAAAATATCTTCATCCTCCAAGTCCATATTAAGCAACGTGTCTTATCTCTGAAATTCTGTAGTATAATCCTGCTCACTTTGACCCATGCCTTGTCTAAAATACTGCCATTTAATCATCTGGTCAATATTATGGCCAATAGGATACAAATTTTCCCTTAGCAATTCTTTAAAACCCTCCCAAGTACTTACAATAGGATGCTTCTTCATTTCACAAGTGGCTAGATGGGTTTTCCACTAAACCAGAATATGTACTTCCATCTTGAGATGTGCAAAGGTAATCCTTTATGCCTCCGTGACATTATGCACACTAAAGTAAACTTCTAATTACTTTAACCACTTATCTAACAACTCAACATCTACTTTTCCTTCAAATATTTTAATATCAACTTTAGTTTCAACTTTAAAAGGAGTGTGATAAGATTTTACCTTCACTTTTCCAATTGGAATTTCTTCTTCATGCTCTTCTATATCATCTTCCTCTTCGTGGATATTTCCTATGCCAAAAATTTTGGCCAAAGCTTGAACCATTGGTTCCATGGAATCTTACTTAACAAAAGGTCATCTTTTGGATATATGAGAGTTATTGTTGGTTTCTATATAACCTATCCATCATGGTTTCTAGTATCTCAATTCTATGGAGCAAGTTCTCTTCCTCCATTTTATCTCTAACTCTTTATTTCCACTTCTTCGTAGATATGTTTGGATTGTAAGGTAAAAAATATTTACCTTTAGACCTTATCACTGTCATACAAATCACAAGAATGGATACCAAAATCCTGGATAATAATCCACTCTGATACCAAAATGATCTATAAACCTCTAGCTTTGGAAAATTTACAAGACCATAATAATTATTGTTCTACTTCCAATTCTTTGAAAATGATACTTTCTTTAATTTAGTGAATAAAAACTGAAACTTAGAACTATTTTGCAGCAATGGAGAGATAAAAAATTAACTCACGACACAATATTTATCCTAGAAACCCCCAAGTTGAGGGAAAATTAGTTGGGAAGGGAAATTTATCTTTTTTATATTGTCCAATTTAAAAATAAATGCAGATTATAATAAGATGAAGGAACATAAGCAATGTCTACACCTCTCTTCTATATTTGTTTACTCTGTTTTCACACCTTACTTCTACAAAAAAATTCCAGTAACAATGGTTTCTTTCTCACTTTTCTTTATTCAAACTTTGATAATCAATTCTTTCATATTCTCTTGCTTAAATAGATTTTTCCCCATGTTCTCCCATGTACTAGAGGATGAGAAGAGTCTTCCAAGGAAGAGACATGGTTAGGATGTTTGAAATCTACAACCGTTCATGGCTTCATTGTACTTTTCCATCTATTAGTGACAGGACCACCAGTGTATGCACATTGGTGGTTATGCAACCGTCATTCTACACAAAGGATCAATTCTATAAATTTATATTCTACTCTTAATTCTTATTAATTTATCCTCTGGTACTGGTTGTTCTTATGAAGTGGTGTTCTTCTAGATCCCTATGGATCAGGAAGTGTGCAGGAAGAATGCAAGAGAGTGATAGATCTATCTGGTTTGCAGGACTAGTAGCAATGCAGGAAAAAGAGTAATAAGGAAAGAGATATTTTCTTGCTTGTGTGCTTCTTGGTAGGATTATGATAGCATAGTGATACAATTCCAAAAAAAAAGACTCCAACTAATGCTTTGGGAAGAAGCTTGGCTATTATAGAAAATAGGTGGAGAAGTGGTCTAGCCCACTTAAGAGCCAAGGAATGCCACATCACTCAAAGAAGGGGAATTTAACTCACAAATAAAAATTAGGGAAGGAGAAGTTTGTATTCATCTAACATGCCCAATAACATCCAATTTGGTCAAGAAACGTGCACTAAAAATGAGTTTGAAGAAGGTGACATGCGTTCGAAACATGCTAGAAAATGCTTGAGAGAAAACACATGGAACCACCAGTCTGCGTAGATCGAAAATTACACAAGTGCTGCGGTGGTTGCATAACAACCACTCAGGGTAGACTGATGGTTACACAACCACTCAGGGTAGACTGATGGTTACACAACCACTGAGGTAGTTACGTAACCATCAGCTCGGTTTCATGAATTAAAGCAAGAAGGCCAAGGAAAAGTTGAAAATTTGATGAAGGAAAGTGGGGAAAGCTAGGAAAATGACAAGTAAGCTACAAGAACATGCTGCAAACGAGGATTTGGACTTGAACATCAGTAGAATTGATAGTTTACCATCATTGGGGATTTTTATTGTTTCGAAAATGTAGCATGTGTAAAATTGAGTGCGTACATATTTCCCCCTTAGAGAAGCATTTTAGCCATGAAGAGGCATAAAACATAGAGTCTGTGTATGGAACTCCCAAATGAGAAGGTTAGAAACTATACCCGACATGCCTATGTGTTGAAGTTATGCCAATCTGAGATTCCTGCAACTTGTAAGAAGAAAATGGGAATCAAGTGTAGATATAATGTATAATTGATGAAACACACTAAAATAAAATGACAAGAGGACTTACCATGTCCATGGGGATAGAAACATACCTACGCCAGCACTCCTACCATGCAAAACACACACAATCAAAATAAAATGAAAACATGCTATATATATACCAGAGTTACTATTTTTAGAAATCATTTGCACCTACCCACTTAGTGAATTTTGAGCTTTGGATTCCCTGTGACCATTTCGAGCAAGAGTACATCCAAAACAGAGAGTGTGACGATGTGATGGCATCCCAACCAGTAGGAGGAGTGGAGGGTTAGGAATAGGTGAGTTATTTGCATTTTTTTATTTTTACCCTATAATGTATAAAATGTGAAAAATATAACTTAGGGGGAGATATTTTTAGTATTTTTATAGTCAAAATTTTCATAAGGGGGGCACCTAGTAGTATTTGTAATTTGTTTCACCAAAAAAGGCCCTTTTTGTCTTTTTTTCATTTTGGGGGGCCTAGGGTACAACCCGCTTTTTGCGGACAGTACTACCACGGTGATTGCGCAACCACTGCTCTATGCAGAGTGGTGATTTTGCAACCACCATGTCAATTGTGTAACCATCAAGGGGTTAAGGAAGAACGTTGAATTTTTAAGGCGGTTATGTAACCGTCACTTTGCGCAAAGGGGTGGCTATGTAATTATCTCTCTTCCCAGAGTGGTGGCTGTGTCATTTCTGACACAAAACGCAAAATTTACTAAAGTATGATTAAATTTTTGGTTTTTGAATGTTTTTTATGAATTTAATTTTCACTTAAAGGTTCTAACTTGCTCTTTTCTTTTTGTTTATGAATGTAGGGTCAGTACATTAGATGGAGTAGGGATCGAGGTGTGATTGGTTTCCTTCCATCTTTGATTCATTATCTCAGGTTGAGAGTTACTTACTACATAGAGCTGGGATATGGAGGATATCCCAAACACAACTGAATACACATGTTTTCCATTTACTATCTAATCGACTAAGTTATTCAGACATGACTGGAACACCTTTCAATTACCTGAAGTCAGATGAGAGTGGACCATCACTCTTAAGGATGTCTACAAGATTTTGGGAGTTCCTGTCACTGACATGAAGCTGATTATATCTAGTGTGGGTTCAGTGGCACTATCTCGACAGTGGGCCACTTATATGGGAGATGGATTGGAACAACGTACTTGTGCCAAATACGGGATGAAAATTTTATCAGTTTCCTTTGATCCTATCCCTTCCTTACCCAAGGCCATCATTGGCATTTTGGCTTTGCTCTTACTTGGGGGAAAGGGTGGGGATACGCTACTTTACTACTGGACCCCTATTATTCAGAGCATAGAATAGCACAACCGCACCTATACATGGGGCACCAAAATTTTGGGAACTACCTACCATGATCTCTACAGATTTTTTCAATTGAAGGGAAATGCGCTTAGTCATCTTATGTTAATGATGTGTTGGGTTTATGAGCACATCATCTCCTACTAGAGGGGTGTTGGGATAGTTGATCCTGGAGCTATCAGAGCAGTGAGATGGATAGAGATGTCCCCACTATAAGGGGAGAGATCAGTTAGTTTCTACCCTCACCATTATTGACATGACTACATAGGCATATCAGGACATGGTCAGCTTATGGGGTGAGGATGCAATTATTATAGCTGTATATAGTTCTACTACACAGTTAGTGGATCAAACAAAAAACTTTGAGGTCCATCCTATTGACAGTACCACAATATTTTGTACAACCATATGTTGGCCCACTCCCAACAGTCCTAACCATATAGAGGCTAGAACTACCCTAAGGGGCAATCTCAAGTTGATTTTCATCACACCTGGGATCTTGATTAGTACTCCACAAGTTAAACAAGACCTAGCTAGAGTGGTATCAATCTTATAGATCTAAGCAACACATGCACACAGTTGGGAGGAGGAGGAGGAGGGTGAGGCAAAGATAGAGATAAAGGCCAAGGAGGAGGGAGACGAGGAGGGAAGAGAGAGAGAAAAAGTGGGCTACTACTTGGAAGGATTCTATGGTAGCCATAGTCGAGGCTGAGGTAGAGGTTGAGACACTACACACAGAGGATACCCTTTTTCTTGTAGGAGGAGGAGGGGATGAGGAATCAATTTTTGGGTGACATATAGCCACAGATGAGGTTCTTGCAATAGTTCCTACACCACCACCACCATATTGATTTGGATCAGACTGAAAGCATTTTACAAATGATATTCAATACACAAAGAGAGATATTCTATTCAACATACTGATTACAAATAATACTGAGGCTAACAAATAGCCATGGAAATAGAAAACTGACTTCCTACAAACCAGGAAGTCACACAACAAAACACCCGTTAATATCATTACGGGTACAACAAAATTATATTGTTGAAACAATATAACAAATCTATATTATTAATAATGAGTTATAATATAACTCATATTAATAATATTACAATATAATAATGAGAGCACTAATTAAATAATTCCTAACATTCCCCCCCTTATTGCGAACACAGGGAAAACACCATCTTCAACTAAGCAGCATGTCGCTCCGTAGCCTGCACATGGTCTCGATCCTCAACACTGACTGTGGGAACTACATCATCCAGGGACCGTTCAACCTATTAGATGAATACATGAATTGGGACCGTTCAACCAATTCATATCAACCATCAAATCAGTCTGATCAAGAACACTTCCTGCAATAGTATCAATGGTACAATTTATCATCATGGGGGACACACAAGCACTGTACTGCACACAGGAACAGGGATGCTCATCTGTTCTTATTCATCACACAAAACACCAAGATGTCACTAAAGCAGTTTGCGGCCTCTGAGGTAGTGACGAACTCGAGGATGATGATTGTCCTCCTGCCTCCATTGCCTCCATCCTCCAAATATACATACCGCTTAGGTCAGAGAAATGTGCTCAGACTTCTTTTCCGAACTTCTCATTTTTCGTAAAAGATGGTCTTTGTATTCTTTAACTGTAAACCTTTTTCTTTTTAGAGCTCTAGGTGGTTCAAATTCGCTGTCACCTTCATATCCTTCTTCTAAATTTAGCATAGCTGAATTTTCTTGATCCTGTATATTTTTTATGTCACTCTCTATGGTAATTGGTTCCATGAGAATACATTGTTTTCTTCTTTTCTTGACCATAGTGAGATAACGAATAATTACCTAGACAAAATGACAATAAATAATGACACTTTAGACTCAAAACTACAATACGAATATTCCTAAGATCACCTATTTGACACTTTTAAAAACAAAATACTATAAGACCGAAACAAACATTGATTATTTGAAATAACAAAATTTTGACTTAATAAGACTCGACCCGTTAAAAACAATGACGAAAATAGTAAGAAGATTTTATAAAATAATATTATGAGACAACACAATTAGATAACAAAGAAACTTTATAATGGAGGCCAAAAACAACCTAACCCATAAACAAATAATGAAAAGACACATAGACCGGATAATATTGACAAATGACTAACAAAAATAATTCCTATCGACTTAATAATGCACGGATATAAACTTTTAATATAGACAAACAATAATATAAAACTATTATTTCTAAACTTAAATCACTAAATCCACGTGTCTTTTCTAATCTTATATTCTACAGACTTTATCAAATCTCATCAATCAAGGTGAGGAGACTGGTGAATGTTGAATCACCCATATTAAGGCAGAAATCTGGGACGTCTTGATTTGGAGTGACGTAATAGCCGATCTTAAGACTTTTCACTTAACACGTTGCAAAGATCTGATGATGGAAATTGGGCAGAATATGTCCTCATAACAGTTTTGATTCCCAAATGTTTTTTTCAGGAAAATCGACCTCAAAATCTTTGATTGCAAATAATACTTTCCCGCATATGAAAGACTTTGACGCCTGCTGGCATGTGATACCAAATAATGGTGGCTTGTGCAGCACCGAATTCAATTCCACGATTGAGAAACCGAACCAGATTCGCCACCCAAAGGAGTCTAAGCTATGGCTCGAAGTTCCAAAGATATGATTGCGCGGCTATGGAAAATCCAACGCTTTGGAGACTCACATGTAGATCGAACCAGTTTCAGCGACTATACATGCACAAAAAAAAAGTGACAGCTAAACTTGTCTGCTAAACATTCTAAACTGCGAAAATGTGGAGCTCGATTGACACGTTCTGTCAACCAATCAACATGTTCACAATGCGCTCGGTTATTTGGCTTTAAGTACGACTGCTTCCAAGCGATATATGTGGCCTATCGATTAAAAGAAATATGTACACCTCCCACTGTAGAATTACCCATTAAATGACATGAAAATGAAAAATTGTGCGTTCCTTTTATCTGGATAAGAAATATGAATACATACTAAGTATTTACCATCAAAAGCACCAAGAACACAGATCTTGTTTCTGCAGGTTTCCACACGACTGCACAGGTATGTGAATGTGCGCACCAAGAAAAAACAACTGCAAACTCTCATCGAAATGAACCTTGCTCAAAGAATGGAGACCGGACGTATGGAAGAGGCATTTCTGGATCTCAAGCGCTCTGATACCAAATATTGATTTGGATCAGACTGAAAGCATTTTACAAATGATATTCAATACACAAAGAGAGATATTCTATTCAACATACTGATTACAAATAATACTGAGGCTAATAAATAGCCATGGAAATAGAAAACTGACTTCCTACAAACCAGGAAGTCACACAACAAAACACCCGTTAATATCATTATGGGTACAACAAAATTATATTGTTGAAACAATATAACAAATCTGTATTATTAATAATGAGTTATAATATAACTCATATTAATAATATTACAATATAATAATGAGAGCACTAATTAAATAATTCCTAACACACCACCAGTAGAACCATCCTTGATGTCAGGAGATCCAAGTAAGTAAAACACTCTTCTCTCTATTCTACTTTTCAGACTAAAATGTTTAGTAAATTACGCACTATAATTTTTTGGTTTTCAAAATTTTCTAACTCACCATTATTTACTTGTGATTTGCATCTACTTCAGATGGTTAATGAGATCTTATTCATTATATACTTCTTGAAACCTTTTCTCTTCCTTTGGGGAAGACCTAAGATCAGTTGTTTGTAGACACTAGGAAACTAGAAATGTTTAGTCATCATATGGATGTATTCTCCCTGAGATGGCAGGATGCCACAACCATGACCCAGATGAAATCTGAGCTCACTGCATATGAGATTCCTAAGAGAAGATAGAGGTGAGACTGCTCTCACATCGAGGATACTATTGGAAAATTACATACCCCATCTCATGGTCATTCTCACCAATTGGCACATGGAGGTTCTCACTCACACCATAGGGGTTGCAATAAGAGCCCTCATCGTTCACCCTTACAAGGGTCCCTTGGATATGATAAACACCTTTATTTCTTAGTTACATTTTTGGATACATATATTCTTTTTTTTTTAATTTTTGGCTCATAGATGAGCATTTTGACCACACTCGCAAGAGTGTGATGGAAATGTATAAAAACTTGACCTTATATACACACACACACACACACACACACACACACATACACACACACACACACACACACACACACACACACACACACATATACATCTCTTTTTTTTTTTTTTCCGTGTAAGAGTTGACTTAATGATGGTTTTTTTCACCTATGTACTCTTAGATGCTTATAATTTTCAATACTTTTACATGCTTTTATGAATGCAGGCTATGGATGATGATGATGCAAATGTGTTAACATAATGATTTCTATTTTTTGTATACATGATGATGCGCATGAGGATGAATTATAATTTGATACTTTGATATTCAAACAATATTTAACACTCCTATTTTGTTGGCAAAATGTGATAAATGTGATATAATAAGAAAATTATCTCTCTCCACTCCTAAGTCCACACAACTAGTAAGATGTGATGGCTCATCACCAAGAGCCAAGAAAGGATGAGGGTTATATGGTTTTGATGAGTGAAAATGGTGACATGAAGACAAGACTTTGACAGAAATCCAATTAGGAACCTACAACGCAACCCTAAACATAGTCAACTACCCAATCCAGAATATGATTTTCTTACAAGTTTATCTAGACTTAGATTCGTGGATAGCCTTTTTATTAACAAAATCTAGTTTCAAGCAATTGAATCTCTTACAACATACACATCTAATTCATTTTCTTGGGAATTTTAAGGTTTTGAAGCACTCTTTATTTGCTAACTTATTTATAGCTTATTGAATTGTTTAACAAGACCCCCTACATCTTGCCCCATACTACGAATAAGAAGCATGGGCTTATTACGAAGGACAAGATATAGGTGAGTAAGGGAGCTTCCCTCTTTTACCAATCTTACCACCAAAGATTAGTAGGAAGCATGGGCTCATCACCAAAGATTGGTAGGGAAAGAAAGTGTAGTATTATTTGCAAAAGAATTTTTTTTTGTATTTATTGTTTGATTATATATATATATATATACATATTATTTTTTATTTTGACTTGTGTTTTTGAGAGGGAAAACCTGCCCCTAGCCTCAACCCCACACAACCATCTAGATGCAAGGAATCACCATCAAAGGTTGAGATATGCAAACAAGAGTTCCACGTGAAATGTTTAGATTACTTTTGTTATCAGAGTTATTTTTGGAGAAATATGTCACATCAAGAAGATTTTAGAATAGACTATGGGAAAAGACACCTGAGATAGAAGAAACTATGAGTAGAGCTAAATATGCAAGCCTTGGTAGGACCAATTTCAAAATTCTATCTTGATTACTGAAATGGTGAAGAGATTAGAGTTTTTTAGACATATTATGGTGGATAGATGAAGAGGTATGATTAAGTGTTCTTTCTAACATTTAGAATTTTTTAGAAGTTGCTTGAAAAGTAAGTTTAATTAATTTACAATTTCACGATATGATAATGCAGATGATATGTAGCATGGATGTAATAATGTACAAGTGTGGATGCAAACGAATCATGCATAAAAGTGTTTAAGGTGAAGAAAATTAACTGATTCCCTGAATTCCTCACCTTCGAGAGTATATAAACAATACACACCATTATTAAAGTCTTATATTACCTAGTACGGACCTAACCATTTGTGTCTTAACTTTCTTCCTTCGTTAGTATTATTTTCAATCCGGATATCCAGTCTCAAAACTAGATCCCCATCACATATTTCATTCTCATACACTTTCTTTTTATAATGATGACACATCATGTCAGCATAAATTCTATGTCACTACTCATCTCTAACTCAAGCCTCGTCAAGGGTTTCCAGTTGAACCAACCATGCCTCTCGATATTTGTATTCATCTAGAATGCCTTACAAAGATATGCGGAGGCTAGGAAACTCTACCTTGAGCAGTAAGACTGCTTCAGATCTGAAGGCTAAATAATATGGGGTTTCCCCCCTCGTGGATGTTCGTAATAATGTCCTATAGGCCCATAAGGCCAGAAATATCTTGAGGTTCCAATCACATTTGTTATTCTTAACCATATTAAGGAGGATGAATTTTAGTGTTTTATTCGTACCCTCAACCTGTCCATTATCCTAAGGGTAATACAAAGAGGTTGTGTGGTGGGAGATCTTAAATTGTGCTCACAATTCTTGTACCTCTTCATTTTTTAATGGCATATCATTATCTAATATAATGACTTATGAGACTCCATACCTACAAATGATTTGGTTTAAAATAAAATTGGTAATCACAGATCTAGCTATAGTAGTAAGAGGCATGGCCTCAACCCACTTAGTGAAATACTCGGTGGTCGTGATGATGAAATTGTGACCATCTGAGGAGGAGGAGGGAGAGAACCTCCCTATCAAATCAAGTCCCTACGTAGAGAAGTTCCAAGGTGTCACTATGGGTTGTAGAGCATGTGCAGGAATGTGTATCTCATGTGAGAAATCTTGACATTTTTGATACCTGTGAACATACTCTATAGCGTCATGCTCTAAAATGGGAAAGAAGTAGCCCATACGATGAATTTTGTGAGCCGTTGCATGTCCCCCGAATTGACCATCACGAACTCCACTATGGGATTTGAAGAGGACTTTATCTTACTCTTTTTCTTCGACGCATCTCAATAATATACCGTCAAAGGCTCTGTGATAGATAACTTCTTCAAAAATCACGTACTTGTGGCTATGACATGTAACCATCATGTTTTCTGCGAGGTTTCTCCCTCAAGATACAACCGGTCAACAATATGATTGACAATATCAGTGTACCATGGACATGCCACAATGGGAGGATTTGTTTCTATGTAGAACACACATTCATCTAGAAAATATAGGTCTACTATATCCCCATAGTCTATACGGTTATCTACTAACCAATCAATGATAATTTGTCCCTTTATGAATTTTTTGTTAATATAGGTGAGATCAAAATCACCCATTAGCGTAATGAAATGACCAGCCTTCTTGGACAAGGCACCTTCAATTAAACGATTTCGCAATTGATCAGATTTGATAATTACCATAGTCTCTTAGTTAAGCATATAATTCCTTAACCTCTTTTTTGCGAAAAATATTTTCATGTAATCCTTCTCTACTTGTGTATAGCGTGTTTTTTAATTGAGAAGAATACGACTGATAAAGTATATGGCATGCTCATGAAGATATTCATCCTCTTGTGCCAACATGTATGTTAATGAGACATCAGTGGCTCGAGAATATAGGATCAAAGGAAGGTCAACTTTCGATGGCATGAGTGTATGCGGTGACATAAGAAAAAAATTTACTAATTCAAATGCTTCGTGACACTCAATTTTCTAGTCTTTACTACACTCTTTCATTAAAATATTGTTAATGGGATGAATAGTGCATGTCAAATCAAGAATAAACCTATGGATTACCCCAAGTTTACCTAAGAATGATCTAATTCCTGACTCATCATTGGGCAAGGAAATTTCCAAGACTACTAATATTTTCACTGAATAAAAATCAATGCCTCGAGACGAAATGATGTATCCTAGTAACTTGCATCTAGTGACTCTGAAAATGCACTTCTCAAGATGTAGTGTTACACCATATTCTATTAGGTGCAAAATAATGACATGAAGCACTTCAAGATGATCAACACATTTCTTCTCTTTCACTAACAGATCATCAACATATGATTCCACAATATTATGGATAATATCATGAAAATTGTATGTCATTTCCCGCTGGTAAGTAGCTCTAACATTATTTAAGCTAAAAGGCATGACTGCATAACAAAAATTTCCCCAAGGAGTTGTAAATGTATTTTGATTTGGTCTTCCTCAGAGATCCTTATCTGGTTGTAACCTAAAAATCCATCCATGAGAGACAACAACTCATACCCAGTTGTTGCATCAAAAATAACATCAATGGAAGGCAAGGGAAAATCATCTTTGGGACAAGCATTATTAATGTCCTTGAAATCAATGCAAGTGCATATCTTTCCATTATTTTTTAGAACGGGGAGTATGTTTGAAACCCACATTGAATAATCAACTGGTTTGATAAATCCCACTTGTAAGAGATGCATTACCTCCTCTTTAACCATTAGAGACACTTTTGGCTTCATGGGTCTAGATTTTTATTTCACGGGCTTAGCATCAGACTTCGTGACAAGCTTGTGAACCAAAACATTAGGAGAAATTCCCATCATCTCTTTATAACTAAAGGAAAAGGATTTTGAGTTCTCTTTAAGCACCTTTGTATGAAATTCTATCTCGTCTGGAGTTAAAGAAGAACCGAGATTCAAGATCTTGGGATCCTCCTCTATCCCTATATTGATATCTATTGTTCCTTCAATAAAATAGGTGTTACCCTCTTCAAACTCAGGTGGGGTTGGAGGTAGTCCCAACTCTTCTTCCTCTACCTCATAGATCTCAATACCTCACGATGAGGAAGGGTCCATTGTGATCTCCAAATTAGGAGGAAGGGTGAGGTATAGTAGAAAAGCCCCTCTTATGGTGTGCAAGATGAAGATCAGTGTATGTGTTGATGTATCCTAGGACTACCTCATCATTCTCCATGTAGTCCAAAGTGGCGAGCTCATTCTCAATTTTGACATATGCCAAAATTGCATTAGTTATCATCCTTCAAACTAGAGGTTTGAATAAAACTGAAACAGTGAATTTAGTTTCTTTCAGGTCTTCGCTTAGACAAAAGCAAGAGGAATAAGTAGCCATAGAATCAGACAATAGGTTTTATTCTTATGGAATTTATTTAATAGAAATAAAATCAAAACCCTTGCTGAGCTCAAGAATGACAGTCTTGTAGAGTTGTAGGTGCTCTACTCTAGTTTCATAAACTTCCGAGACTTGATTAGGAACAAGTTAAGAGTTACCCAAAACTCTTACATTTTTCACACCCATCCTCTTGGCTACAATAAGACCAAGAATTAGAGTTTCATACTTGGATCCATTGTTTGTGCACTCAAAGTTTAGGTTGAAGGAAAAGGGGATGACCTTCCCCTCAGGGGAGGTGAGGATCACCCTAACCCCAGCACCAAAGTGGAATTGTGCACTAGTTGAGAGTCCAACATTCATTAGGGAAGATGGAAGCTTCATCTTTCCTGGAATGTCCTTCCTTAACTTTTGAGACTTTAACCATACAAACCTCGTCAAAGACACTAGATGGGAGAGAACCAATTCCAAGAGCATGAACTATGCCCAAGGATTCAAATGGGAGAACACTAGGCAAATAATTTTCCAAAAGATTAATGATTTCAGCTATAGTTTTTGTTGACACAGTTTCTACTACATCAACCTTAATTTCACCAAAATTAACCCCTTCAATTTCCTTAAGGGTTTCTGACTCATTCGTAGGAACAAGCTGGTGTTACAAATATATTATGACATTATTAATAAATTGTAATATTATTAATAATGAGTTTATAGAACTCATATTAATAATATAGTTGTAGTAGTAAGGTGAGTGTGAGATATTAATATTGTGATATTAATATCATATTTGTATGTAGGTGAGTTAATCTCACCATTAGAATAGGGATATGAGATGATAGAGAGATATGTGGGATAGGTGAGATATTCTACCCGTGGTTGAGAGATATAGGGGATTGGTGATTGATGTTGACTCCTTGGATAAAGGAGATCATCTTCTTATATAATGTAATATTTATCAGTGAATAAAATGTCCCCTTTGAATACAATTTACTAGTTTTATTGTTTATTTTGTGTAAATCTCAGACCAAAATAATAGCTGGGACTTAGGATTTGAACCCTGCGGCTTGTTTAATTAATTAGTCAGAGTATGTTGTGATCCTGATTTTTGTAACGAGGGAAAATCCATTGAAATTCATTGTTTCTCGTATATGAAGATTTCAAAAGTGGAAGCATGGTAGTTCCTGCCTGAGAATCAGTGCAAGTCCAATCTACATTTTAGAATTGTCTACAACAATCCCCTGTCCACGTCCGATCTATAATATACATCTAGTCTGCGTTCTTTCAAATTTCACGAATAGCGATCTCCAATCGCCATCACCGTGATTCACAAATTTTACAGTAGAAGATTTGTGTGAGTCCAACTCATTCTTCCACATCCATCCATACGCATATGCCACGATGGAGATATCTTTGTAGCTCGCCCAAATAATATTATCATTCTATGTTTCTACATCTACATTGAAGAATTGGTTCGGTTTGCTTTTGGATGATTGGGAAGACATGAATTCACAGTGATTCAAATCTCTAAAATGTCTGCAGATTTGTGTAGTCTATATACACATGTCAACAAATTACCTCAACAGATTGTTCTGTTACTAATACGGCTCCCAATCTTGAAGATATCGCATTGACTAATGCATGCATGCCTTTCACTAGTTTTAACGGATCTCCATACATAATCGGTGCTGCATTATCTCTTTGAATGAGCTCATTTTAGTTTCCGACTGTGATTTACAAGAATTATTTGTTTGTTACCAAAATAATTTCAAAGCTTGAGAAACGAATTCAAATTTCCATAGGCTTGGTGCATGAAAAGTCCTATCATACCCACATCAAATAGACCTCGATGTTTGGTGCGTCCCAAGTGGATTTTCCCATACTTTCGTGGGAGATAGACCTGGATCTCATATCTGACAAGTATAAGGTTGGGATTTGCATGTTTATTTGACCGGTCCTTTATTCTTTATTATCCACATGGTAGTAAATTGTTTAAATATAGTCCATGTCTTATGTAAGTGATAGTTCATCATAAATTATTAGTGGTCATGTTTTAGATCTTAGAAGAATTGTTCTGTGTTGTATAATATATTATTATTATCAAAATGCATTGTGTCTAGTGTCAAAATATTGTAAAAAATAGTCGTTTTATTTGTCACTCTGTATCATATTTGAGATAGACTCAGAAAACTATTTTGTATTTACGTCATCCATCAAATTCATTCTTTAGATTTTGTATGTCTTTAGTTATTAAGTAATTTTCCTATAAAAAGTAATCCCATTTTATTACTTTTTAGTCAAGTCGAGTCTTCTTGTCCAAGTCAAAAGTTTTGTTTTTTAAATTTGTAAATTGTCGTCAAAAGTCATATAATAGTAAAAAGTTCGATTTTTTTTTTGCCTTATAGACATATTTTTGTTGTTACCCGATGTCCAATTTTTGGGAGAATAAGATGACAAGTATTGCAATTTTAGTGACATTTTTGATGACTTCAAAGAAGGAAAATATGCCTAGCTTTAGGGGATCCTCCCCTTGACCCCTCCATGTATCACGACAGGAAGGCACCCAGGGTATTGCCTCGGGACCCTGCAAGGGGCGCTGCCCCTTGACCCCGCTGGGGGCTACCGCTCCCATACCCCCACTTTGGAATTTCAGAACCAAATAAAAGATTTGTGGGGAAGATGCATCGACGAAAGGTGGTGCAAATTTGAGCTCCATGGTCCAATCTACTGAGTAAGTAGAGACATAATGGAGGAAAAAGGTAATGGAGGCTGGAGGTCAATCAACAACCTCTCGTCAGTCACCAATGATGGGGCTGCATGAATCTTTGGTGGTAGTGGTGTGTGTGTGTGTGTGTGTGTGTGTGTTGTGTGTGTGTTCTTTTATTTCAGATTTGTATTATGATTTCAAAGTTCATGTTTGAATAAGTGAAGTGTTCAAATTGAGGGGGGGAACTGGAACATGGTCTCAATGTTCAATTTTCTCTCTATTCAGTTTATTGTCAGTAAGCAGTGGTTCCTACATGATTCCTTGAAGGAAAAAAATAGTGGACAGATAAAAGCACAAAGGAAAAGTAGCAGCATGATATTTGGGTTGTTGGCTGTCCTATAAAACCATCCTTTGTTTTAGGTTATTGGTTGTCCTGTAAACCCATATTTTGTTTCAGGTTGTTGGCTGTCATACAAAACCATCCAGCTTATGAGCACGCATGGGCGGCAAGCTGAAGAAGGAAGTGTGATTATTTTTTCTACCTTGTCAACATTAGGGGAGTGTATATTGGGAATTAATAATGTTAACAATAAGGGAGTGAATGTTACAAATATATTATGACATTATTAATAAATTATAATATTATTAATAATGAGTTTATAAAACTCATATTAATAATATAGTTGTAATAGTTAGGTGAGTGTGAGATATTAATATCATATTTGTATGCACATGAGTTAATCTCACCATTAGAATAGGGATATGAGATGATAAAGAGATATGTGGGATAGGTGAAAGATTCTAGCAGTGGTTGAGAGATATAAGGGATTGGTGATTGATGTTGACTCCTTGGATAAAGGAGATCATCTTCTTATATAATGTAATATTTATCAGTGAATAAAATGTCTCAATTGAATACAATTTACTAGTTTTATTATTTATTTTTTGTAAATCTTAGACCAAAATAATAGCCGGGACTTAGGATTTGAACCCTGAGGATTTTTTAATTAATTGGTCAGGAGCTCTAATTCAGTATGAACCCTCAGTTTCTTATTTAGGTTGTCCAAATGGATATCGAATGGCTTTAGGTCACCTTGAGCCATGAAAACATTTCTTAGGTGTAAAAATCTTACCTCTTGGAACAATGTGGAAGGGATTTCCTTCATTATATGAATCCAAGGTTGTCAGAGAATCATATTATAGTTAGTTCCTAATATATAATATAGAACTTAGTTAACATGGTCTTGGGTCCAAGAGTGATCAGAGCCATTATAGTTCCAATAGAAGTGGCTTTAAGGATATCATAGCCTCTCAACATATTTCATGTTGAAGAACAATTTGTTTCTCCATATCCTAGCTTCTGAAGAAACGAGAAAGGAATATTGACAACATCCCAGTCATTTATTATTGCATGCTTAACATGGTTTTTGTAAATCCAAACCTGCAGGTACAACACATGATCACCTCTTCATGCCAACTCACCATCAATAGGCATCTTGCTAATGTCAAATAGGAACCCAACATATCTCTCAGGTTGCCCTAAGCGATAGACATCAAAGTCTATATGATTTATTTGGGCCTCCGGAGGAGGAGTGACATGAATAAGATGGCCAAGACCTAATGCTTATAGAAAATTTTATCGATGCGTAGGGTAATTCTTTAACAAGTCTAGTAATGGAATGTGGAAAAAGGCCTTAGTGAGGTCCATGATCAAGTTATAGGCTCCTACTTACTTGGAAGCTACTGAGGTATCATATGACATTGAGGGGTATACAAGAAGAGGTTATGAATAATAATCGTGGGTGCAAGTCACTGTCTTAACTTTAGGTTCAGTCTCCAACTCAACCAAGCCTATCATCTTGGTATGATTTTGATTGCCCAAAGGAGGTGCTACTAGATTGTTTATGGATGTAGATGCTTCGTGATCGTTGTTTCCAATGGGGGTCCCCTTGTTAGTACCATGGGGATTAAGCTTTCCATTCTTGGGATGTGTTGGAAGGGGGTCTATATAAACCCAAAGAGGAGAATTCTAAGGGGAAATAGACCCCATGTGAGTGTTTTACATTGGTTCCATTGGATCAGCCAAGAATATATCAATAAAGAGATGCCTTTGGTCCTCCGAAAGCTGTTGTATAAATTTGTTGCAATCTCGGCATATCTGAGCATCGTGTCCTATAACCCTATGGAAACCACATTAAAAATTGGGATCGTAATCATGAGGTATTTGGTTTTGGTTTTATTACAACCTATAGTTCCTATTTTTATTTTGTTGTTGGTTATTATATTTGAAGTTTGGAGGCCTCTAGCCTTAGTTTTGATATTGGTTTGAAAATTGGTTCGGATATCTTCTTGGATATTGAACTGGTCCATGGGCCTAGACTTGTTGAGGTGGGGGGGATGACTAAACTCAACCACATTGACAAAAGGATTAAAGCTGTTACTCCTTTGATTGTTGGTATTTGTGTTGCTACTTCCATTATTTGCGTTGCTTGTGCTAATGACATTTGGCTTTCTAGCTTGATCAGTGACATTGTCTATCATAGCACCACAATTATTGTTAAGGAATTTGATTCCTTGATTGTTGTTGTTTGAACGATTTGGGTAATTTGAATTACCTTGTGAGGGAGTAACTAGCCTACCATTTGAGCCATAAGTCTTTCGACCTCTATCAATAGCTTCTTGGCCAATGTGGAGAGTACCCTCTAAGACCTCCTCATGGCTCCTAAGAGGGAACTTTTGTACTTCCTCCTTAGTTTCTTGATTGAGGAAATGGAGGACCAGGTCACAAAGCTCCATTTGATCCATGTTGGGAGTGTTGGACAAGCATTAGAGGAATTTCCACCACCTTTGAATGAAGTGGGTGGAAGATTCATTGTGCTCTTGCTTAATGTGAAGGAATTCCTTAATTCTTGTTCTCAAGAGTTGTTCATATCGAAAGTCTTTATGAAATGAGAAACAAGTTACTTAAATGAATGAATCAAGGCTTCTAGTATTCTATAGTACCAGTCGAGAGAAATCACCTCAAGGGTATCAGGGAATATCTTAGCTACAAACGCATCCCATGGGAGTAGCTCTCTAATGGAAATTGCATATGATTTAATGTGAGCATTCGAATCCCCATCCCATTTGAAATATAGAAGGTTTGGTAATGGTCATGGAATCATCACACTTCATAAGATGAATTCAAGGGGCTCCTTGAAATATTTAGAATATGTGCCTACCACATAGGACTCTACCATTGACGACCCTTGATGGGGAGGTAGAGGTGGAATAAGAGGTCGATAAGGCATAACATAATAATTTCTAGGAGCGTAGGGTATCCCCTGAGGCTGGGCATATGAACAATGAAAATAAAATGTCCTCTTGTAGTGATTTAGAATACATGTAAAGGTATGGGGGAACATTGTTTTGATATGGAGTGGTAAGTATGAAACTAGGGAATGTCACATGTATAATTGGGATGGCATTTGAGAAAACACTTATAATTAATGCCTATGGAGGATATCTATATGAAGTGCAAGAGGGCATACGTAATATTCCCAATCCAATGAGGATGTCCCCAGGGATAGGAACACCCATGTAGACGAGAGGAGCTGATGCCATAGAAGGCACATAACAAAAATTTTGAACATGGTGGGGTACCTTGCCTTGCCATACAAAAGATGGAATACGAGAAGGTTGGGTAAGCTCTAATTTCCTTACTCTATCCATCAACGTTGAAAGCACATCACACAAATATGGTGTTGCATTTGACTTAGGAATGTTCTGAGTCTTGTTAGGGAACAAATGAACGTGATGTCTTGTTATGAATTGATCCTTTAGAGGCCACCCCTCTTTAGATGTATTTTATATTATAGGAGGAGGGGTAGTAAGGTTGTTATGAAGAAGAATAGTAATATACCTTTGCATCATAGCCAAGGACTAGTCTATTACATTAAGATGATTTTCTCTTTGGGAAAAGTGTGATAGGAGTTCATCATTAGATGAGAGATAGGAAGAAATGGTATCAAACTACATGTTGATCTAAGGTCTACAAAAAATGTGTGGATAAAACCCCTTTTCTCCTGTGAACGTCATGTTATCTGATTGGGAGAACTCTGGTTACAGTCTATAGACATGTTGATAAATATCCTCAATCCTAATGATGAACTGTTATTAGCACCTTGAGGAGGAGTGTGAGGTGAAGGTAAATTACGTGAGTAATTATCATCCCACCTTAATAGCGAGGGAGACTTTTGCATACCCATATGGTAATAATATGCTTTAAGGCCCAAGATGAGCTTTCCTTATTCCTGACTTGACATATTCAGGGGGTGTATAAAGACCCATAGAATAATGGGAGAGGAGAAGGATGGATGGAAGAAGGAAATAAAGGAGGAAACAAAAAGGAACTAGTCCTTCGCATTAGGTTCACCAATTTTGTACTGTAAGAATCAGAACATGACCCTAGGACACAATCAACCTCTCGAGGTCATGCCGAGATAGATGATATGATGCGGAAAGATGGCTATGGGATGGTTAAATAGGATGAATTGGATAAATACAAGAAAATGGATGAAAATGGCTAACAAGTAATCAAGGAAATTGAATGTCTTCTACGGTTACTATGGGGATCTGCTCGTCTAAGGTAATGAAGGCCTGTCTAACTTGGGTGAGTGAAATGGAATGGTCGAGGATAATGAACACATAGAGGAGTTTATTAATTTTAGTTTCAAAAAACACCCTTTTCATTGGCTATGGGATACATGGAAAATTTCCTACATTTTCCTTGTAAAAATCTCCAGACAAGGTCATGGAGGTGTGAGAGGAAACATGTGGGAAGGTAAAAGCTATAAGTTGTGAAATCTAATCTCAACTGGGCTAACAGTTTCAGAACACGTAGTCACTATCCGATTTTATGTTCAAAGCCGTCAGCTATGAGATAATAATGGGTAGAAGTGGGGTGGTCTAGAAAATGAGGTGTCTGAGGCTCGTGTCAATGTTTGAAAATTGTTTGATTATGGAACTCGTGGATCACATACTAAATCTTTGTGTTGTCTAGGGCCTTGGATGATCATGTGGATGTGTAGGTAACTAATCTACAAAATTAAAGAAGTCCATAGAGAATCCACAAGAGGTAAGGTCAAATTCAGGGAACCTGCACCAGCTAAGGATACGTAAGGGGCTTTGTTAATTTCCGTATAATTAACACTATGTGCCTAAATTACCAAATGAAAATAAGAAGATTTGAATTAAATCAATTCAATTACTCTCCTTGAATCTAATTAAATTTACCTTCCACTATTTAATTAACAAATGAACAATAATTGATTAAAACAATGAAAGCAAATTTAATCTACTTGTTTTTGTGTTTTTCCAATGATTTTAACAAAAGGGGATAAAACAAATAAAATAAACTAACTAATTTAATATAATGTTTTTTTTTTATGTTTATGCACAGACAAATGTAACTTCTTCTAATTAAATGAAATTGCTTCTACTCTACAAAAATTAAACTAAACAGTGAAATAGTCGGATGTGGCTATTTCCATGTTGCAGAGGATTTACTCTAATCCAATAACATGACTGCTTTTCCGAATTTGTAATTGTTGATATTGCTTCTTCTGGCTCTACCTCAAAATCACAACAAGAATGGTAAGCTTATCAGAAGGAATTATTCCCTGAAACTTCCTTGGTAAAACAAAATATTTCTAACTAAAGAAATGTGAAGCGATAGGTAAATGAACTATGGAGAATTAATAACACAATGTGGAAAGAACCTCCTCCAAATTATTCCCAAGAAAAATCCATAGGGATGAGATGAGAAGAAATCCTCAATGGAATCTTTTCAAATTGAAACTACTATGAATGCGATTGTAATTATATCTTTCTAAAAGAATGTATCTAACAGATTATAACTTTGAATCTATCTAAATAAAAAAAAATAAACCTCTAAGAATTCAATAACACCCCAACCAGGAAATGTTTTACAAAGACAAATCCAATGCTAGAAATGATTTTTGATGTCCTTTCAGCTTCTTTTCCAATGAATTTCCAAACTTGTCCAAGGAACTGTACTAGAAGTCTGCAGGAAGAATGAGAGAGTTTATCAGAACTAGCTAGTTTGTAGGCAGTCTGGTAGCAATGCAGGTAAGAGAGTAACAAGGAAAGATATTTTTGATTTATTTTGTGCTTCTTGGAAGGATTACGATAGCATAACGATACAATTACAAAATAAAATAATCCAACCAATGCATTGGGAAGAAGCTTGGATCTTATATAAAATAGGTAGAGAAGTGGTTCAACCCACTTGGCAGCCAAGGAATGCCACATCACTCAAAGAAGGGGTAGATAGATCATAAATAACATGCAGGGAAGGAGAATTTTGTATGCATCTAACAAGACCAATAACAACTAATTTGGTCAAGAAACATGCGTTAAAAATGAGTTTAAAAAAGGTGACATGTGTTCAAAAGACGCTGGAAAAGGCTCGAGAGAAAACACGCAGAACCGTCGATCTGCGCAAACCGGCGGTAATGTAATATTTGCATCAGTTGTGTAACCACCGATCATGGTAGACCAATGGTTATGCAATTTTTGGGGTGTTTGTGTAACCACCACTGCAGTTCCATGACTGAAAGAAAGAAGGCCAAGGAAAAGTTGCAAAAATGATGAAGGAAAGTGGGTAAAGCTAGGAAAAGGAGAAGTAAGCTACAAGAACATGTTGCAAATGGGGATTTGGACTTTAACATAATTGGAATTAATAGTTTATCATTATTAGGGATTTTTCCTATTCTGAAAATGTAGCACATGCAAAATTGGGTGCGTACACACACCAAGAACAAAAAAAAAAACTTCCCAGCAGTGAAGATATAACTAGGTAGGAGAAACAATTTTCTTGAGAAAAGATTTTTTCTTATTGTGTACTATTTTCCACCCATCTGTAACCACCTCAACTCGAAGAAAGAATTCAATATATTTTATCAGAAGCTATGTTCTTTGTTCAACAGGGAAATGAGGAGGGATATTTTCCTTGGCCATTTTACAAACTATTAAATCAACACTTTTATTTAGTTGTATTACATCTTTTATAGTCTCCTTATTTCTGACAGCTAGAATTTCAGAAAGAAGGGTTTCAGGGACCAATTCAACCACCCCTTTTGTGTAATCATTTGAATCTAAGTCTTCATTCACTTCAAAGACCAGATGCTCGAGGAGGGAATTTTTCCACCAATTATTTCTCTCATTGTTACGCTTTTCCATCCCACATTCAACAACAGTATGTCCTAAGTTGAAACACCTCATGCATCTAAAGGGTAAATATTTCTAGTTTAAATTTTGAGTCCATGTTTTGTTTTACGCTTTGAGATTAATATTTGTAGGAATATTTTTTGAGGTATCGAGCTGCAAAAGAATTCTGACATATGTTTTATGGGGTGAAATCAGTTTTTTGAGAGTCAATATAAATAATATTACCCAAAACATTGCCGATGGAGATCAAATAGTCTCAGTCCCAAAATTATAGGGGTAAATGAACCAACCTAATCCAAATAGGTTTGCAAGAGAAATAATATGTGATTGGGTTAAAAGAAGGGAATGTGTTATAACAAGGTAGCGTGATTTAAAAACCTAGAGTTTACCCACTATGGTCTCTTTATCATATATTGAAGAGAAGACCACAATAAAAGTTCCTTTTACAAAGGGATAAAGGTCTAACCTTCCAGCAAGTAGCGGGATCCAAAAATTTGAGATCTATTCATGAAGGAATGGTAAGCTGAGAAAGAATCTGCTGAATTTACAGATCTAGGTGTCCTCTTGGTAGTAGTGTTCATATTTGATAACTTCATCCCCAAATGTGATGTAGGGAGTAATGGCGGCAGGGGTCATGGGTTTGGGGGACTATCTTCCCTACAAGGCTTCTTTACAAGTGTGACCAAATTTCTCTCAAGAATAGGTGTCATCACTCCAAGTAAGGAAAATGTGAGCAGGGGAGGTATTTCCATGCAACACTTCCCTAAATGAGTGGTAGGCCTTTCCAACCATATTAACTTCTTCCTGGTCATGCCTCAACAAATCCACATCACCAACATCAGCACCTTGAACTGAGGCAGGGTGAACAAGGGAAATATTTGTAGTAGGGTTAGGGTTGTCATCTCCCACAACATACTATTGTTATCCAATTTTTCACACATGAAAAAATTGGACAACGATGTATCACAAATGATCAAATCCATACATTGGTCCTAGGGGCCCACTTCTATTCAATGTAGAGAAAATGATCAAATAAATAATTTACCTTTAGAAGATCTTATCAAGTTTCCTTAAATCTCACGGTTTCAAGTGAGAGCCCAAGACGATTAAAATCATGGTGAAAATCAGTTTAGAGATCATAAGTAGCACCAAGCCAAATTATCTCACCGAGTAGCTTGGCAATCTGCTCAGAAAGCTAGGTTTATATGATAAGAGCTAGTTGTCTAAAGTCTTGTATTTTTAACTTGGGCAAGCTAGTTGACCATGGAGGTTTTGAGATAATAAACATCTTAATTAATCGAGTTTGAACTCAACAAGGGAAATTTACGGGTTGTTTAGTGAGCTCATGCCATTGAAGGGAATGCCAAGCAAGGCCAAGTTATGTTATCAAGTTGGTATTGGCCTTGACATTGAACCTTTCACATAGCTCAGTTGAGCTAAGAGAGTATGTAGAACAAGGTTATCACAGGTTGATTGGTGATTGGCTCAAAACATGAGTTAATTTGAGCTCCTGCTCGAGGAAGGTGATACAATGGATTGTTTTACAGGGTGTCTCAAGTAAATAGCTCAGTAGAGGTGGCATCATAGGAAACCAGAGATTGAGACTCATTATGGATATGTTAAGTTGTAGGGAGCTTGAGGTTGAGTTATTTTTAGGAACTCACAAGAGTCAAACCCATGAGCTCAGATCAAGATTTAGAATGGTGAGCTTGGGTTATGTCAAAAGGGTGAGCTTTGTATGGATCCGAGCTAAGAAGAAACACGAGGTCAGAATTGAGCTCATGTGGCTATGTCATTTGGGAAAGCAAGTATTGATTCACAGTGAGCTCATGAGTATCACGATGAGTTTGTAGAAAAATGACTCGCAAGTCACAGTGTAAGGAGAGCTCATAGGTCGTCGAGTTCAAGCATGGCTTGTGGAAGTGAGATCATGTCAGGCCAAGTTGCAAAGCTCACAAAGTTTGGAGTGTTGATTTTGGTGAGATTCATTGAGCTCGGTTGTGATAGCTCAATGCTCAAGCTAAGATAGATATAAATTCAGGTCAAGTTTCTATATGATTCATGCATGAAGAATTGAGGTCAGTAGTGTGTGCATTGTCATGGAGCTAAAAACCACATAATTTGGGGCTGCAGTAGCATATATTTTTATGCAAAGATCGAATTCCACAAGCTCACACAATGGAAGGTCGGTAGAAGAATGATGACGAGTGAGACATAAGTCTAAAATAAATCTTGATTCCAAGATTCACTCAAAACGAGTGGATAAGGGTAGAGCTTGATACTTGATCTGCCTCCACATTAAAATGGTTCACCGTTGTGTTGAAATACCAAGCTCGAATGGTGTTGGTGAGGTGAGTGTAAGAGTATTCAAGTGGCCCAAAGAATAATGCATGAATGTTAATCCTGGCGAGCTACTCAGATGTGTTTGAAAAATGGGAATTTCAAGGAATCCTTGTTCTTTCATCGTTCGAGTAGGAAAATTAGGGCTTCAATCCCACACATAATCATCATTATAGGGATTGTGGAGATTGAAAACCAAATTTATGAACTTCAAAATGACGTGGCTTGGGGATTTACTGGATTTCTTAGCATGTGTAGATAACATGATGGTAGGCCAAGCTGATAACTCCGTGCAAGGGAGATTCATATAAACATGGTCAATTAGAGTATTAATGATGGAAAACTAAAAGAGAAGTTTCGTGAACCAAACATGCTAACTTAGAGCCTGAGTCAATGGCTGAGTTTTTCATCAAGTTGTTAGGGAGGCTACAGGTGAGATGGCGATTTATTTACTAAGTTATTAGCATAGAGGGTGGAGTTATCCTTAGAAGTGAACTAGTGACTTAGTCATGATAGGGCTCTACGCGCACAAATTTGCATCATTATCTTGGCAGATATGGATTGACGGTTGCAGAGGTATTAGAGTATAAGGTAATCATGTGAGGATGATTCCACATTGTGGGAAAGTTAGCATGGAGCTCAGTGGATGGTTCAATGGATCTCAGTCATGACGAGCTTGAAGGAATGTACGTGGTGAGTTCATGTAAATTTGTAGGAGCTTAAAAATTGTCTCAGTGCTAATAAGTAGCTCGGCTCATAGAAGTTTGGCCAAAAGTGGAGTTGAGCTACACGAAGGAGTTGAAGAGAGAAAAAGGTAGATACGATTAGAAGATTAAATCAGAGTGATTTATGTTGGTTCATATGGTAAGACAAGGGAGATCGATGTTACGGTGAAGCTCGATGAAGATGAGCTCAATGCATCTATACTATCCAAGGAAACCTAACGGTCGAGTTCTGAGCTGCAAAAATCATAGGAGCCTTAGATAGCTTGTCTAACTGAGAAAACCTAATGAGATGATATACGAGATATAGCTTGGTTATGAGCCACAGGAGTTTGGAATTGGCTCAGGATTGGATTTTGAGAAAACAAATGACAAAGGATTTAATTGAGGTGATTGGGTCAAATTCAGGGTTCATGGAGTTGTATGCGGTAAGACACTATTAACTCAAGTCAGTGGTTCACTCACTAGGTGTATAAGGAAATAGCTCGGGATGAGCTGAGCTAACATTCGCATAAGTAAAGTGATGGTTGCAGAGTTGTTTCCCAAACATGTTGAATAGGATCCGGGGTCGTTCTTTGGACTTATTAGGTGAGGTATGATCAAGCTCCCCCAACTCACAAAATGTCTTGTGCCCTCGGTGAATAATACGGTGGGTGGCCAAGTATTTTCAATGTGCCTGAAGTATAGGATACTATTAGAGCTCAGTATTGAACGAAGAAGGATTCTACTATGTGGACATGGTGAGCCAATTCGTGGGGGATTGATATGGGTTTGGCAGAATAGATTTATCACCAAAGCATAGTTAGAAACTTGCAAGACAAATGAGGATAATTTTTGGAGGAACTTGGTGTTCGTGTTGATGAAAAATCATCACAGAGAGGAGATCTTGGCAAAACCAAAGGGAAGCTTGACATTCAGGCAATGTCGAGTAACTCGGCTTGATGTGAGGTGTTACGATAGAGGGTGGCTCGGTGGTGAGTTTGTGCATTAAATATGGAGTCTGAATTTCAATATGGTGAAAACATCTCAATGCATCAAGCTAAGAATAGGGGTATCAGGACCAAGCAGATAGCATAGTTGATAAGCTCAGTCGATGCGATGAAGGATAAGAGCTTCAGACCAACTTGGTGAGTTGGCTGGGCGAGCCAACCACCAAGTTGGGTTGTTTTAAACCTATTTTCATGGCCCCCCATTTTCTTCAAGTCAAACAGTCTTCAAAGGGGTCACCATGTTTTCATTAAATTAATATTTTTATTCAAATATTTTAATAACAATAATAATAATAATAATAATTTAAATATTTTATTTAAATATTATTTTAATTAATTGAGAAAAATAAGTTAAACTGGGTATTAATGGAACATGGAGGTAGCTTCTAAAGTGGTTCTGTCGACACTAAAATTTTCTTCCGTAATTTCTATTTCATTAATGTATGTATTAGGAATGGGATGTTGTTAAGTATAATTAGTAGTAGCGTTCGATAGAAGATAACGGTGCTGCCAGTACGACGTCGCCAATAATGTATAGTACGGTAATAGTCAAAAGTACAATAGGAATGTTGTGGTAAAAAGTAAATATTTGTCGTAAGTGGTCCAGTAATGTTAAAATGTCAAAGTTGAGGTAAGTAGAGAAGTAGGGTCTACATGATTAGGAATTAGAAATATTATATTGGTAATAAGGACAAGGAGTGAGGTCATAAATATTTTGTATATTTTATTTGTAAAAAGTCTAAAAATGTGGAACCCATGTGAAATGATAAGGTTTATCTTATCTTAAAAGATAAGCTTACATGTACAGATAAGAGTTAAGGTATGGAATATGATTCGTCAGAGTGGATTTCTTATCCTATCTTAGAGATAAGATGGATAAGCCTGGGAGTTCTATAAATAAAGAGGCCACCCCCCTCATTTAGCATAGGAAGGAAGTAGTGAGAAATATTGTATGAAGTGTGTAAAGGAAGCCATCAGTTTAAAGGTGTGTCGAAGAAGCCATTAAGAGGTGTAATTGTGAAGTTTCTCCCATAGTATTGGTGGAAGGCAAGTGAAGTCAATAACACTTGAAGTACCTCATGGGTGAGATTGTAACAATTTCATGCTAATATTATAATTTACTCTGATATTTCAGATTCATCATCATTCCTTTTTATCATAGTCTATGGTATTCTGGTGTTATGTTTGTTGTTGTGTTTCCAGATTACATCCACCAAACTAAAGGTTGTGCATTAGTAAATAATCATAGCACGAGGAGTTCCCAGTGAAGAATTATCATAGTGCCGGATTGGTGATGACATTTTGGTTCCGTTGCCGGGACCATTCCTCGTTGGTGGATTTTCTGGAGAGATATTCCCACTTAGTCAAAAATCAATTGGAGGGTAACCTTATTTTTACTGTGCATAGTAGTTACCATGGTAAAGTCATTTTTGCCATGAATAGTAGTTACCATGGTAAAGTCATTTTTGCTGTGAATAGTATTTATCACAGTAAAGTCACTTTTTACCTTTTTATCGTGAATAGTATTTACCGCAGTAACTTCACTTTTTATTGTGAATAGTGTTTACCACAGTAAAGTCAGTTTTTACCGCAGTAAGTCAAGTTTTACCATAGTTACCGTGGTCATTTCTATTTTACTGTAGAAAGGTGTAAAGTCACTTTCTATTACAGTGATTCCAATTATTTGTGCACATAAGTCTTGTTGATTTTACTTGTGGGTTGGTATTTTACGGTGGTTACTTTTGAAAATGGGGAAGATTCCTGTTTTTTCAGCCCAATCTAATGAAGATGCTTCCTCTTTCATTCAAGAGTTTAAACGATCTTGTATTTGTAATGGCCTTATAAGAAGGGAACAATGGACTGAATTTTTTCCTACCTTTTTGGATGGTTCAGCACTTAGGTGGTTTGAAACACTAGGTGAAAATGTGAAAAATTCATGGGATTTATTAACTGAAAGTTTTCTTGAAGAATTTGGTGAACAACAGAAATATGCAGATCTCATGATCGAGATCACAAAGCTATCCCAAGGAGAGAAGGAGAAGATAAGGGATTATCATGCTCGTGTTCTAGAGCTAAGGAGGAAGCTCGATGCCCAGATCCGGAAGGAAGGATTAGCGGATGGGTTGATGAATGGCGTGGATAATCTCCTATGTAAGCACTTCATTCTTGGGATGAAGCCAGAGATCAGACAATGAGTGAAGTATGACCGCCCAGCTACCATTGAACAAGCAAAGGAGATTGCAAGAAGGCAAGAAGAAAGCATGGAAGAGGAGCCCAAAGAAATTGTTGCTAAAGTAGAGCCTACACCAGCACCTTTGGTCCAGAATCCACAACCACTCCCGGTGAGCACAAATATTTCTCTTAGTACATCTACTGAGTATGAAGATTTGCTCAAAAAGATGGGTCAGTTAACTATTAATCTTCTTCAAGGAAAAGAATTTAGTTCTCAGGGAGGAGATAGAGGTCCAAAAAGAAATATTTCTGAAGTTGTATGTTATGGTTGTTATAAAAAGGGTCATTATAAGTATAATTGTCCAGATAGAGCTTCTACATCTAGTAAAGGAGATAATGATAAAGGAAAAGCACCTGTGAATTCTTTTGATGTAGTAGATAAGAGCAGAAATAATGAAGTAGATGTGTTTGTAACAAAAAGAAAGAAAGAAAAAGATAATCAAGATGGAAATGATCCTAAGAAGATGAAAGGAGAAACTAGTAAGAAACATAGGAGAAGAAAGTTGGGTGTGCAGGATTTTTCTGATTTCACAGGGGCAAGGACCATACTCCATCTTGGAAGATCTATCCAAAAGGCCTGCAAATATTACATATGGTCAACTCTTGGCTATGTCTTCTGAGAAGAGGCGGGAGTTGCGAAGTGGACTCAATGCTCGACGAAGGAAGGAGGTTGAGGTCCCTGTTTTAGAGGCAGAGGCGGATCCCTATGCTCCACAAGTTGAGGTATTATGTAATGGTATTTCAATTCATGATGTCTTAGTTGATGGAGGTGCTGCAGTTAATGTAATGACCGAGTCTGTAATGAATATGTTGGGTTTAAAAATTGATCGCCCTTCAACACTTATGTTAAGGTCATTAAATAAAGGAAAAACTAAACCAGAAGGTGTAGTTTCAAATGTGGCAATATCTGTTATGGGTGTTGTATGTGTGGTAGACTTTCAGGTGATGAAAAATGGTACTGTTGCGTACCCAATGCTGCTGGGAAGACCATGGCTAAGGAGAGTTCATGCAAGAAACTACTAGAATGAAGGTTTCATGACACTTGGACGTGGTAGAGAGAGGGTGAAGATAAACGTGATCCCTCAACATCATAAGGCAGAAACTGTGGATTCAAGTGATGAAACTGATGATTGGACATCCTCTGATTACTCTAGTACCAGTGAAGTGAACACTGAAGATGAAGAAAGTGAGGTTGATGTTTCAGTCATGGATATCCTTCCAGTCACACCAACTCATAACCCCATAAACCTTCATCAGAAGTAAGTCTGATGATCGTCTCCAACAAATGGGAGCAAGATTAGTGACCTGCACCAAATGGAGAGTAGCATTTCAAAGGTTAGATCCTACCTCCAGCTCTTTCGAAGGTACCATACACATAGTGTGTCTTTTGATGTACATAGGAACTCCGTCAAGTAAGTTTGGTAGAACATGTTCTATCTGAGCTGGTAGATGGTACTAAGCCTGATAAAGTTTCAAAAATGCCATATAGAATGAATCCTAATTTTTCCAAGACTGTAAAAGAAGTAAGTTGAGATAAGTTGCTTAGGCCATGCAGGGTTCTATAGAAGGTTGTGGAGAATTTCTCAAAGATGCACAGTTTCTAACCCATTGTTCTCAATAAAAAAGAATGGGAAGCTACATTATGAACCAGTTGATTATAAGGAAGCTGAAGCTTCTGGCAACAACTGAAGGATCATTACCCTGGTGTCTTCACCTGTTTTAAAGAATCCAGATCTTGGAGCAAATTCATTGTGTACACTGATGGCTCAGATGCAGTGCTAGGAAGTTTTGTTGATGAAAATGGGAATGAACATCCAATTTACTTTGGGAGCAGACAAATGAGCAGTGCTGAGGTAAATTATACTGTAACTGAAAAAGAGGCTCTGGCTATCATTTTTGCTGTAAAGAAGTTTAGGAATTACTTGCTAGGGCAAAAATTTCTAGTTGTAACAGATCATCAGGCTCTAAAATATATTGTAAATAAGCCTAACCCATCAGGGAGGATAGAAAGATGGATAATTTTTACATACAAGAATTTGAATTTGATATTATAGATAGGCCAGGAAAGAAGCATGTCAATGCAGATGCACTCTCTCGAGCCTATGATGGTTTAGGATCATCTTGTGATGATGATGATTTCCCTGATGCAGTATTGTTATCCCTTGACACAATCCCTAGTGAATACATAGATATTTGGAATTATCTAAATGAATTCAAGTTTCCTGATGGTGCCAATGCAAAGACTAAGAGAAATCATTACTCAAGCTCATGTCGTCCATATTCTATTCTGCATGGAGTATTATTTCGAATAGGACCTGATGGACAGTACAAGAGGGCAGTTGGACGTGGTCAAGGGAAGGAACTGCTAGAAGAATTCCACAATGGTACATGTGGAGGGAACTTCTCTGGACAACTTACAAGAAGAAGGATCTTGGATGTAGGTTATCAATGGCCCACTTTTTTTAAAGAATGTTATAATTATTGCAAGACATGTGATATTTGTCAAACACATGGTAACCGTAAGACTTCATCAGCTCCATTATGTCCTATTCTTCCACTTGGTCCCTTTGAAAAGTGGGGAATAGACATTGTATGTCCAATTCCAACTACCTCAGCAGCCAAAATAAGTATATTGTAGTTGCCATAGATTATTTAACCAAGTGGGTTGAAGCTAGGCCATTGAAAACAGCTTCCATGGATGAGGTGGCAAGGTTCATATATGAACGTATTGTCACCAGATTTGGTTGTCCATTAGAAATTGTAACAGATCAAGGAAGCCACTTCATTAATGAGGTGGTAGAAGCCCTAGTCAATAAGTTTTCTATTAAGCACAGGAAGGCAACAACATACAAGCCAAGCACAAATGGACAGGTGGAACGAACAAATTTTGTGTTGTGTCAAATTCTAGCAAAAGATGCAGCCTTGCAGGTACATAAATGGGATAAGAGGATTCATGCAGCATTGTGGGCATATAGGGCAACATCAAAGTCAGCAACAGGATACTCCCCATTTCAGTTGGCTTATGGCATTGATCCAGTTCTTCCTATTGAGTTTGATATTCCCACGGTCAGAGTAATGGAAAATGAAAGAATGGATGAAAGTGATTCAGTAAAAGAAAGGTTGGTACATCTTCATTTGCTAGAGGAAATGAGGGAAATAGCTAAGGATACAAGCTATAAGAAGAAAATGAAGCAGAAGGAATACTTTGATCAAAAGATCCGGTGGTCTCCATTTCATGTGAATGACTTGGTTCTAGTATATGATTCCAGATACAAAAAAAGAAGACAGAGAAAATTTCTTCCAAAATGGATGGGGCCCTACAAAATAGCAGCTGTGCATGAAAATGGTACGTACCGACTGGAGGAATTGGATGGCACTCCCATTACGAAATGGGTCAACCATGACAAGTTGAAGATTTTCCAAGCACCAGAATAGTCTACTCCGAGGACGGAGTAGAAGCTAGGAAGGGGGAAGATGTCGACACTAAAATTTTCCTCCGTAATTTCTATTTCATTAATGTATGTATTAGGAATAGGATGTTGTTAAGTATAATTAGTAGTAGCATCTGATAGAAGATAACGGCGCTGCCAGTACGATGCCGCCAATAATGTAGAGTACGGTAATAGTCAAAAGTACAATAGGAATGTTGTGGTAAAAAGTAAATAGTTGTCGTAAGTGGTCCAGTAATGTTAAAATGTCAAAGTTGGGGTAAGTAGAGAAGTAGGGTCTACATGATTAGGAATTAGAAATATTATATTGGTAATAAGGACAAGGAGTGAGGTCATAAATATTTTGTATATTTTATTTGTAAAAAGTCTAAAAATGTGGAACCCATGTGAAATGATAAGGTTTATCTTATCTTAAAAGATAAGCTTACATGTACAGATAAGAGTTAAGGTATGGAATATGATTCGTCAGAGTGGATTTCTTATCCTATCTTAGAGATAAGATGGATAAGCCTGGAAGTTCTATAAATAAAGAGGCCACCCCCCTCATTTAGCATAGAAGGAAGTAGTGAGAAATATTGTATGAAGTGTGTAAAGGAAGCCATCAGTTTAAAGGTGTGTTGAAGAAGCCATTAAGAGGTGTAATTGTAAAGTTTCTCCCATAGTATTGGTGGAAGGCAAGTGAAGTCAATAACACTTGAAGTACCTCATGGGTGAGATTATAACAATTTCATGTTAATATTATAATTTACTGTGATATTTCAGATTTATCATCATTCCTTCTTATCATAGTCGATGGTATTCTTGTGTTATATTTTTTGTTGTGTTTCCAGATTACATCCACCAAACTATAGGCTGTGCATTAGTAAATAATCATAGCACGAGGAGTTCCCAGTGAATAATTATCATAGTGCCAGATTGGTGATGACAGTTCAACCAACTATAATAAATACATCGTGTACCTTCAATTTAGGAAGGTAATTTATGACTCCTTCTCTCCTCTCTCTCAAATTCTTTTATAAATGTACAATAGAAGCTCATTCCAAGAGGTTATAACAGGTTAGTGTTGTCACCAAATAATTACATCCCCCGAATGGCCTGAAAGTGAACACGACATTTGGTGTGATTGGTACACATGGGATCACCTCTCAATCTGTGGGACTTGGACTCGATGTGAACTTCCAGAGGTCAGCTTCCTCTTCTTAAACTAAGTACTACACTACTCCTAATGCAGATAAATGGCTAACTAGACCTACTTTAACATTTCAAGGGATTAGGGATAGAGATTTGCAAAGGAATAAAACCTATACTATAAGTGGTGATGCACAAAGAAAGGGATATGTTTAATTGTAGGAAGGGTTAATGTGATTAATATGCAAACACCGTTAGTCACCTTCACCTATTGTAAATTTATAAAGGGTAAAAAATACCACAAACCAGAAGCATGCGTTCCTTTTTGAATCATACAAGATAGAGAGAGCAAATTGGATTGGACACACAATTAACTAACCATGAGGATAAAACACAGACATATCAAACATTCACTTGTCTGATGATGGATAACGATAATATAACTTTAAATGATAGAAGGAAAAGACTTTTTCCACAAATGACATAAAAGATGTTATATCACTTTTCCCATAACATGAAAAAAATGATCTGAAATAAAGGCAAGCCAACCATCTATACTAAGGAATCATACATTCAAAAAGCACATATAAATCAACCATTTGGCACAATAAATGAGTTTCTCCAAGGCAAGGTATCTCTCTGAATATAATTAAACGGTTCTTTAAATCTCTAAAGAACTCTTCCAATCTTGAAGAGAAAATTCACTAAAAATTATGATCCCCCCAAATGACTCCATAAACCTAACTATTTATAAGTTATTCTAGGTTGATCCATTATAGCTGGGACCTTAACTAACATTTACTAATAATAAAAATGTCATTAATTCAAGGGAATAAGATCCCATAAAAATAGAAATTTTGTTGCAAGGGTTTGACTCAGTTAACCCTTCAAATCTGATCGATCTAGAGCTTGGGTCTGTCCTTTCATGGCCACTTAGCTTTGGCTTGGTTCTGCAAATCCTTCCTCATTTACAGGTTTTTTTTATGTTTCCTCCCATGCAGCCATTCAATGTTTATACTCGATGAAGTGTTTAATGATTCCTTGAATTTCCTCATCCTTGGGCCCACATGTGTAGTGATTTACCACGTCTATTATCTCAATCTCTCTTGTGATTTTAGTTGGGACTCTTCTAAGTTTTCTAAAAACTTTGTTCAATATTCTTGTGAAATTTTTACATAAAACCAACTTGTCAATAGATTTATTGCTGAAAGTTTTAGTAACTTCATCATCACGTTTCACAAAATCCTTGAAATTCTACTTGATTTTCTCTTCTGGGAGAGCGTTGGTATTTTCATTGAAGAATTTATAGTTGAAAAAGTAAAAATTTTCTGATATGTCATTCAAAGCATCTGTAATATCCACTCATTTATCATTTAACTTCTTAATTAGATCTTGCAGCTCCTGACACCAAAATTCCATAGCTTTTTGATATTCAAATAGCTTGGAAACATCATCGATTACATCCTCCTGCAGGAGTAGATCCGAATCTTCCTCTCTAATCTCACTCCATGTTTCCAAATTCAAATTCAGATTGTTATTATCTTCTAAAAAATCTTCATCCAATTTGCAAATGGTAGTTTTCCCAACCTGAAAATCATTTTATATCTCAATAGCTTCTTTAATTAAAGGGCCAGCCTCCTGCAATATACATTCCATCCATCCATCTACTAGTCTCCATTTTTTGGCCTATATTTTCGATCTCATGATAATAAATATCATCAATAGTAGATGAAATTGTCATGGTCATAGTAGTTGAGACTTTAGTAGATGGAGTTGGCTTTGTTACTTTCTGTAGCAATGTAGTGAGCTGCTCGACCTTGGCCTTGAGCTCATCTTTGGAAGATTTATGCTTATCATATTTTTCCAGCAAATTTCCAAGAGCAGTGTGTACATCTTTTTTTTCTCCTTCATGAGTGGCTTTACCCAATGAGAATCTAGAAATTTGATAATATGCAGTTGTAATTGTTTCTTTAGTTTTTCCTTCAACAGGAGTGGCAACCTCCACAACTTATTCCCTAGATGCATTCACCGTCAGGCTTGAAACAATCTTTGGCCTCTTGGCCTTTCTCTTTGGGTTATGTTCCAATATTCTCAGATCTATTACATCTCTCAGAGGAACTTTCTTCTTTTTCTTTGGAGTTTTTTGGAACAACTAAATATTCAAGAATAGCTGATGCTGATGAAGATAGCATAGTTGACTTCATACCTGAAACATTAGCCACCACAAGACTACTAGTAAAATTAGTTGGTATTTGAATGGTAGTGGTAGTGATGGGTGGGGTGGATGTGAGGATTGCCATAGGATTTGATACAAAAATGTTAGGGGACGAGATGGAGGAAAATGGAAGTGTTAGGGGAAGTGAGATAGAAATGGGTGACCCAATAGTTTCTCCAACTGAGAGAACTGGAAAGGATGAGAATACTTGGGCCATGGAAGGTGATGGGAAAGAAGAAATGATGGTAGAAGTGGAAGAAACTGATAGAGGAAGGGATAATGGAAGAGAAGAGGGAAATGATGGGTCTTGTGGGACACTAGGAGAATCACTGGCTTCAGCTATTTCTATCATAGGTGCCCGTTGGAGGCTTGACTTTGGGAACAAGAGCCTTGGAAAGAGATGAGATCCCAACAACAAATGAAATATTTTTTGGAATATTAAGGGTATTCTGAGTTGAAATTTTCCCCTCTATGGGTGTGGGTTGGCTCATGGTTGATGGCCCCCCTATATTTTTAGGTTACTCTGACCCCTTGGGTGAGATTCCCAAGGTAACCAACCAATTGTGGTTTCTTTGCAAAATGGGTCCCACCCTTTCCTTTGTGTTGCAACATTCTTCCACATACCATTCAATCTAGGGCAATCATTGATTGGAAATTTTATTACTTTTATACAATTCATCCACAACTTCATCATTATCCTGTATATCTTTTGGTACGTTGGCTATTCCAAATTGTTGAACTTCATCCAAAGTTAGTTTTTCATAATCTCTCTGTCAGATGATAAATTCATCCTGACAATGGATCCAGATATCTTCTAATTGGGGCACATGGGAACTGGATTGACCGGTCTTGTTGAATTTTCCCCAATAGTCAAAATTGGTCCATGGATGGAAAGTTCTCAAGGTTACCTTTGCCATTTCTACATCTATATTATTGGCCTTGTAAATATTTGGGCAAGTTTATTTGTCAATTGAGATAGGGAAATGAATTCCCACTTTATGCCTTTTATTCTGGATCTTGTGGTAATCCAAATTTTTTTGAACTAATTATAACAAGAGCCAATTGTCAGTGGGACATCTAGGCAGCTTTCTGGGAGCACCCACGAAACCAGGAATTCAAATGTAAGTATATGTGGGGAACTGGAGATAGATAGCTCCCACTCTTGCACCTCCTTGAAGGCTACATCTGAAATTCTTCGATTATACAGCTCCTTATTGAAATGGTAGAGGATAACAACTTCCTTCTTCTAGTGTGAGTTGAGGATATAAATTGTAGATTTGGGAGGTACTTCGAATACCCTTGGTATTCAATCCGGCGAAGTCTCCCATGGCAACTGTAGCATAAACTAGGAAGGATGACATATAGAAACATTTGGAAGAATGCACTCTACTCAACTGATAGCAAATGGAGTTACTGATATGCTCCCCCCATCTGATAAATTTGCTATTTTTCTTGATAGTAGTGATATATAAGAACATCCACTCTTGAAATTCCTTCACATAGGTAAGACCTGAGACTCTACTTAGTAGAAAAATAAGGTCACTGACCTTCTGAATAAAATTTGACCGATGTATGGTCTTTGGTAATTTGGAAAATCTCTTGGCCAAATAAGTTTTCAACATGACCTTTGTGCATAATTATGCTTTCTTGTCCCAATGTTCCATTGTTGATTCTAGTGAAATGGTTGTATAGTCTTCAAAATTAGTGATTTTGAGAAAATATTCAAAGAAATATGGGTCCAAGTGGATCATGAATTTTCCATCGACATCTTTAAATGAAATAGATTTTTCATCATAGTGGGATGTTACAGCCAAAATGAATTCTAGGCAATGCATGGATGTGGGAAAATTGAAAGCAAGAGAAAGCCCACTATCATATATAGCTTGCATCCATGGTTTCTTATTTGGGGCCTTCACCCTTGCCTAGAAGTCTAGAATATCAATTTGTCCAAGGTCGATGTCCCGTATATTCCCCAAGTTAGAAGATAAGCAAGAGTGGGGGGAAACCCCAAGGAATGAGTATTTCATTTTTTACTTGCCTTTAGAAGTGGAAGTAGACATCAAGATCTGTGTTCTAAAAATTTCAAAGAATGAATTCCAAAACTGTAGTGCCCACTTCCCTTCGACACTCTTATTCTGATCATGATACTGTAGACTCTATGATGGACATTCTTATAGTTTGGATTTAGTATGGTGTTAGATGTCAGATCCTAGATTATTGTTGAATATGATTCATATATGATGCATGATGATTGTTGGAGACATTTTATATAGATGTTGACATGCTGTTGGACATGTATATATTATAGATGTTGTTCAGACATGCAATATTTGATATTTTGTGTAGACCTAGAAAATGGAAATTATTTGATAATGACATAGTTATTGATATAAATTGTATGTGATAATGTTAAATTGCCTTGATGCTGTTGTGGTTCACATACTTAGATGATTTTGTGATTTTATTTGTATCATATTGGATGTTCTGATATGACCATGAGGCCAGAGGAGGTATTTGTATTTTACAGGTTAAAAATATCACAACAAAACATCAGGGGATTGAAGACCAACCACAATGGAATTCTAGGTGAATTCGACGTGGTCACCATGGAAACTTGTTTTATTATGTTGTGTGTTGTTTTGTTAGGGATTCCCATGGGGGGATCACCTTTACATGTGACCATGGGTTTTTTTATTTTATTATGTGTTTCTTTTTATTATTGTTGTATGTATTTTTTTTTTTGATTAGAGCTAAAAGTTAGGGTTGAGGGGACCCTACCCCCTTACAAAGAGATACAACATACATACATATTGGCCAAAGTATTTAATTTAAAAGGCCATTCATGTTCCAAAATTCAAAAACAAAGACAATAGCATATGATATATGTTAGATAGAATTTATAATATATAACAGTTCGAAGGATGAAACTAACAACATAAAGGTAAACAAACAACAGATTCCAAACCATTGAATTTAATTAATCTTTGACCGGATCTTCCACCATATTCATACACCCGTTCCATTCTTTGACTAGAGTTGATATAGTCTCCTTCAAGTACTTGTAGTTAGGTTCTTTGATCACCACCTCTGGCCCTGTACCATCATTTTCCTTTTCTTTTGCCAATTCCATGGACTGCATCATTTCGGCCAACAGTTTGAGATGGTAAATGGTACTTTTCACATTAAGGATATGTGCATCCCTGATTTGCATAATAATTCCTTTCATTTTCAGCAACTCATTTTCTATTTCCATGCTTTTGGCATTGGTATTTTTGAGGTTTTCGCTGAGGATAAGGGAAGACATTTTATCCACCTTGTCATGCAACTCCTTAAGGTCCATAGTGATCAAGTTGATTTTGTGCCTATTGATATCAGTGTTCAGTTTGCAATTTTCAAACTCTCTCATGAAGGCATGGGTTTTAACAGCTAATTCTTGGGCCAAAAAAATCTCCATCTGAGCCATTTTAATATTATGTAGACTGTGCATAGCTTCCTCAGTGTTCTTGGAATGTTTTTCCTTGGAAGACTCCTGTTCTTTTATGTTGGCCGCATCCTCACTGTTCTCTGCTTCCCCTTCGGCTTTGTCATGAGAGGATTCCTTCTAAGTAGGGGTTTCACCAGGGAATTCATCTGAAACATAGGTGATGTTATCCTCCTTAGCTCAACCAAGATACTGCACTTTCCTGTTCTGAAACTTATCTCCCCCTTTACCCATGCTTGACCTGGTATGTTTGGCCACCAGATTCCCAGGACTAAAATCTTCATAGCTATCATCCTTAGGTTCCATAATCCCTGTACTTTTACCCAATGAGATGTTTGAAGCCGAAGCCCCAAATTTATTTATTTTTCTCAACAGGGGAGTGCTCAGCCGAATGATAGTTTTTATCAGACCCTGGTGTAAAGGGAGAATGAAAGTGCCTTTCTTCACCATAGTTATAGATTTAGCCAGAGAAGAGAATAAGTAGAAAGGAATGTTATATGGTTTGGAATTGTGAGTATGGTTTAATATTGGAAAATGGTAGCCATAGATTACTTTATATTTGCCTTCCAAAGTAATGTAAGACATTATCAGTTTGGCAATTTCATCAAAAAGGGAAGGTAACTTACTCCGAGCATATCCATTATGCAGAGAGATGGGATCCCCTTTTCCTTGAAAGAAATAATCAATCTCAAGACTATAATCAGATTTTGGTTTGAAAATACATCTACCTTCCAACGCAAGGCCAACTACTTTAGCAATGAGCTTTGGCAAAATTGTGAGAGAAAAATTGTTGTATGTCTTTTATTAGTAATGTGTTCTTTTCTTTTAATTAATTAAAATGTGGTAGATTAATGTGAAGAATCATATGGTTAAAATTTAAATAAATTAAATTGGGATATGGGAATGTAATAATGGAAGTTGTTGACTGTTTGTATTAATTATGTAAGTGATGTGTAAGTTGTGTAAGAGTTTGTGTAAGTCAGTTTTGGAGTATGAAATACTCCATCTCCATGAAAAATTTGAAATTGTCCTTAGGGGATGTTTTTAGAGGCTTGTGGGACAAGTAAAACTTGTCCCATGCCTCTAAATTTAATTTAACAACCATACTTATGGTTGGAGAAGTGATTTGTGACTTGTATAATGAATTTTGTTAATCATGTTACCTTGTTTTGATAGCACTCTCTTACATTTTATTTCTTTTGTTGTCCCTTGAGGTGTGGGATTTTTTTGGAGTGTGTAAGTGACTTTTCATATTTTCTCCCAACTCTTTATTGTGCTTGGGAGAATGGGTTTTTTCTTTTGTGTTTGAATTGGAGGATGTGTGATGTGGCATCCTACTTGGATCCAAATCGTCCTCTTATCTTCCTCTTCTATATAATTCAAACTCCTTGCTTGTTTTGGGTTGTTGAACCTTTTTGCATTCTTCCTTGGGGGCACATTTTTACTGTTTAGAGCTCTTGTGGATCATGGAGGAATTTGGAGATAACTTCATACTTGGCATTTTTGTTTTAGACTGTGTTTTTGGAATTTGAAGCTTGCTATTTGGAATCAAAAGTTACCATGGAGAGGTAGGAATTTAACTCTCTTTTATGCTGTTAATTTCTTGTCGTGTTGTGTGAATGGTGCATGTTTTGATTTATTTTTTAGCTAGTTGGGTAGACTACCTTAGGAATGGTGTAGGAGAAGGCTATGGGAGAATCCATGTGGGGGCATAAGGGAATGCCATTAGCATTAGAATTTTGTGGAGGGAGTTTGGGTTTGGGATCCACCATGGAAAATAAATATCTTGAATTTCTTACTTTGTGGGGGGCATAAGGATATGTGTGTGATGAATTATTTTGGTGGTTTGTTACTGGTGGATGCCCAATTCCTAATTTGGAGGCATAAGTAGCTTCCCCCATAGACCTTGCTCCTTTGGCTTGCATGATCAAGCCTGAGTTCTATTTTGGAATGTCTTCAAATGCAGTTGTGAACTGCTATTTTGTGTTGAATTGTGTTTTAATTTCTGATGTGTATGTTGAAAGAATGTTATGTGTTATGGAATCCAATTGTTTCCATGGGTTGAATTACACATGTTATTGTATTTTGATTTGGGATCGGAGGCCAATGATGAAGGAAGGCTTCTCCTTTCATTGGATATCTTGGTTGCGTGGAGAGCATTGCATTCAAATTGGAAGAAAAAGGAAATTTGCATGTTATTGTTATGGAGCAAGGAAAATGTAGTTTTACCAGCCCCTTAAGAGATATAATTCATTTGTAATCCTTTCCCACTTGTTGTGGATGAAATTGTAATATGCATTTTGTGAGGAAATATGTATGTAATTTGATTATGAAATTATATATTTGAATTGTGAAAGACATTTATATCCTGTTCTGTTATTGGAAAGAAATAGAATTCTATTATTGCATTCAACATGAAAAAATGTAAAGATTTATAGTTGAAGTTAATAAAGAGTTAAAAGACCTTTTTTCATATGCATTGTAGGATTGAATTCAATGTTTCATTGTATGAAAAAAGAGATAGTTAGATCTCTGTATGGAAAGAGAAAATGTACGTGAAATAATGTTGTATTTGTTTTATATTTTGAGAATGTGTATGATTGAAATTTAGTATTTACTTTGGATTCAGAATTGTGGTTTATAAACAATTGAATGTGTTAGATTATTTTAGAAATGAAATGTCACATTTGAAGGATAAAATTTGATATACAAATTTAAAAGGAATAGATCTCCGTTATAAACTTTAAAGCTGGCAAGTAAATTTAATTAAAATGTACAGTTCAGGCCTGAACTTAATAATCAACTTGGAATTGGTATAATTTAACATGTTAAGCTATCTAGGAACTCAATTGACAAAGAACACTAAAGAAAACAATTTTGAACATTATTATAGCGAGCCAAATCGCTCCCACAGCCGTTTTCTGTCGTGTGATGGAAAAATGCATACTGAAACTCAAACAAGTAAATTTACCTTCCCTAAACACTTTAAACCCTCCCTAGAGAATTCCTCCATGTCTGTTTGGCATGTTGAGTGAAGGAGGAGATCCAATTTAATCAAATTTGTAAGTTGAAAATTACCAGTTGGCTTTTTAAAAGCCTGCAGATTATTTTTAATAAATTGACCCCTTAAAATTCATCAAAATGTAAAATTTATGTTTCTTTTACAAAGAGGGAATCAAGATATTTCTAGAAAGTCCTTGTTTTCCCAAAACTGATCTTTCTTGCAAAAGTTATGACACTTTGAAGTTTTTCTGCCTTGGTGGGAAAATTTGGGAAAATTTTCCCTGGCGGGCCCGCGGCCCTAAAATTTCCCATCAGAAAATCCTTAGAAATTTTTTGAAAATTTTTCTTGGGAAAATTTTATCTTTTTCCTCCACCAACCCACAGCCAATTAGGTGCTACCACGTGTCCTCACGAGGTAGCAGCAGAGGTGTGGCATCATTTACACCCTTGGGTCTTTTACAAATTTTTGGGGAATTTTTTTTTGAATTTTACCCCGTCGGCCCACAACCAACTAGAGGGTGCCACATGGCACCTTGGGGTGACAGCAGAGGAGGGAGAACTTCGTGAATTTTGAATTTTTTCTCTTGGAAAAAATTTCTTAAAATTCCCCACAGCCCCCGCACTCCCGCCCTCGCTTTGGGATTTTCTCCTCAGCGGACACCGCGAACCAGTGCATGCCTTTTTCTCTTATCTCCCCTTCGGTAAATTCCCTCCAAGAATCCTGCCACCCCCACTCCTCCCTAAATTCTTCCCCGTGTTGGTTCATTGAATGCCACGTGTCTTCTGGTAGCGTGGCGGAGGCACGGGCAAAAAAAGGTGAACTTTGCCCCGCGCAGGGAAAAATTTCAAATACCCGCCCCGCCCTTCCCTCTCTTCCTTCCCGCTTTGGCTCGTGGAGCGACACGTGCCCTTAGTGGACCCACGGGTGTAACTTGTATTTTTACCCCGTGCAGAGGAAAAAGTTTCTAAACATCCCTGCGCTCCACCAACCCGCCCCTTTGGGCAGTTTTTCTTCCCTAGGCCCGCACATCCGCCCCTTGGGGAAAATTTGACCTCTAAAGTCCGCTTGCCCATATCTTGAGTTTTTGAAGGAGTTAGGAGGACTTATTTATATCACTGGAAAGGTGATAAAATTTCCTATCCAATGGAAATAATTTAGGAAAATTTTGAATACACTAAGTATGAGAAAATCCAAGTTGAAACTCTGATCTTGTTAGAGAGGGGGTAAAGAGTTAATTTACCCCCTGAACCTAGCTGAAACTTCTAACCCTAACATTTGGGCCTTGTGACCCCTGATTAATATAAATAAAGGAATATTTTTTCCTAGTGGATTCGAATTGTTCTAAAATCTGTTAGTGGTACCATTTCCTTGTAACCTAGTTGTTGACACTTTCAATCAAGTGCTGGGAGTGGGTAAGTGAGACCTTACTCAGTTGATTTTAAATATGTATTCCTTTCCCCACTGTAATTTAATCCTATTCTTATCTTGATCTTGTGGAAGTAAATATCTTGGGTATTTAATTATTTTGGCCCCTTAACCCTAAAATTCTAATCAGGAAATATTTAGCTTAATGTCAGTGTAATCAGTAATTAAACTGATCCCTAGGGAGATTTGAGCTAGGTGTGGACATATTACACTTGTTGCTTTATAATGTGAAATTAATAATTATTATAATGGGAAAAGTTATTAGTTGAATTTATTTGTCTTTGAGACTTTGGTCGTTAACTCCTAATAAAAAAAAAATTCCATAATTTTCTAACTAAACCTAGGTTGTTCATGGGTCTCAGGTGGGTTGTTTTTAACCGGGCATCACACTTGGTATCAAAGAAGTGGTTCAAAAGCTTGGGCCATTGGGCACACTAGAAAAACTTGAGACATGAACTGTAAACCTAGCACACTTTTGAATCTAAGAAGAAAAAAAACAAACTTGTTTGAAAATTGAAGAAGAAATACGTATGGAGAAATATTACATTACTCTGTACATTTGAACTACCATAATTAAAATCACACTAAAATAACAACTTGTTGAGTTATTGTGCTTGCTTAGTGACATTTTTTCTAAACCCGGGGTAACTAAGAATGTCAGATTAAATTGATTTTGTGAACTTCTAGTATAGTGGAAAACTTGGTTCCCTTTTGAAAATATGTTGTTTTACAAGTCCTAAACTTGATTTAATTGTAGGATGCATTAAGCCCTTTGTTGAGACCCTTCCTTATTGGGTTTGTTGGAATGATAAGTTGTATGATGTGATTCTTGTGGTTGGATAGTAGTGGTTGTGTTCTAGGTCGGGAAGAGTTAATTAGAAGCTGTTTAGAGCTTCTTTCCTTAAGTGGTTAGGAAAGAGGTTCTGGTTAGTATTCCATTTTGTTACCCATAGGAGAGGGTGGACACTAAGTCTGGGTGTCGTTTAGGACCCAATCCTATGTATGTGTTCTTTGAACTAACCTCAAGGTAGAGTACCCATATTGGTGCACATGAAAGGATGTGGAGTGAATGTGGTGTTAAATTTTTTGTTTTATATTCATAAGCTTGTGATTATTTTATCAAGGACCAGCATCTTATTTTATGATTGGATTGAGATTCTAAGGGGAGGGGGATGTAGTGCCCACTTCCCTTCGACACTCTTACTCTGATCATGATACTGTAGACTCTATGATGGACATTCTTATAGTTTGGATTTAGTATGGTGTTAGATGTCAGATCCTGGATTATTGTTGAATCTGATTCATATATGATGTATGATGATTGTTGGAGACATTTTATATAGATGTTGACATGCTGTCGGACATGTTTATATTATAGATGTTGTTCAGACATGCGATATTTGATATTTTGAGTAGACCTAGAAAATGAAAATTATTTGATGATGAAATAGTTGTTGATATAAATTGTATGTGATAATGTTGGATTGCCTTGATGTTGTTGTGGTTCACATAATTAGATGATTTTTTGATTTTATTTGTATCATATTGGATGTTCTGATATGACTACGAGGCCGAAGGAGGTATTTGTATTTTAGAGGTTAAATATATCACAACAAAACATCAGGGGATTGCAGACCAACCACAATGGAATTCTAGGTGAATTCAACGAGGTCACCATGGCAACTTGTTTTATTGTGTTATGTGTTGTTTTGTTAGGGATTCCCATGGGGGGGATCACCTTTACATGTGACCATGGGTTTGTGTATTTTATTATGTGTTTATTTTTATTATTGTTGTATGTATTTTATTAGTAATGTGTTCTTTTCTTTTAATTAATTAAAATGTGGTAGATTAATGTGAAGAATCATATGGTTATAATTTAAATAAATTAAATTGGGATATGGGAATGTAATAATGGAAGTTGTTGGTTGTTTGTATTAAATATGTAAGGGATGTGTAAGTTGTGTAAGAGTTTGTGTAAGTTAGTTTTGGAGTATGAAATACTCCACCTCCATGACGAATTTGAAATTGTCCTTGGGGGATGTTTTTGGCGGCTTGTGGAACAAGTAAAACTTGTCCCATGCCTCTAAATTTAATTTACCGACCATACTTATGGTTGGAGAAGTGATTTGTGACTTTTATAATGAATTTTGTTAATCATGGTGCCTTGTTTTGATTGCACTCTCTTACATTTTATTTATTTTCTTGTTCCTTGAGGTGTGGGATTTTTTTGGAGTGTGCAAGTGACTTGTCATATTTTCACCCAACTCTATATTGTGCTTGGGAGAAAGGATTTTGTCTTATGTGTTTGAATTGGAGGATGTGTGATGTGGCATCCTACATGGATCTAGATCTTCCTCTTCTATATAATTCAAACTCCTTGCTTGTTTTGGGTTGTTGAACCTTTTTGCATTCTTGCTTGGGGGCACATTTTTACTGTTTGGAGCTCTTGTAGATTGTGGAGGATTTTGGAGATAACTTCATACATGGCATTGTTGTTTTGGACTGTGTTTTTGGCATTTGAATCTTGCTATTTGGAATCAAAAGTTACCATGTAGAGGTAGGAATTTAGCCCTCTTTTATGCTGTTAATTTATTGTTGTGATGTGTGAATGGTGCATGTTTTGATTTATTTGTTGGCTGGTTGGGTAGACTACCTTAGGAATGGTGTAGGAGAAGGCTACGGGAGAATCCATGTTGGGGCATACAAGAATGCCATTGGCATCAGAATTTTGTGGAGGGAGTTTGGGTTTGGGATCTACCATGGAAAAGAATTAGCTTACATTTCTTACTTTGTGGGGGGCATAAGGAAATCTGTGGGGGGCATAAGAAGGGATTTGTGAGGGGCATAAGGATATGTCTATGATGAATTATTTTGGCGGTTTGTTACTGGTGGATGCTCAATTCCCAATTGGGAGGAATAAGTAGCTTCCCCCATAGACATTGCTCCTTTGGCTTGCATGATCAAGCCTGAGTTCTATTTTGGAATGTCTTTAAATGTAGTTGTGAACTAATGTTTTGTGTTGAATTGTGTTTTAATTTATGATCTGTATGTTGAAAGAATTTTGTGTGTTATGGAAGCCAGTTGTTGCCATGTGTTGAATGACACCTGTTATTGTATTTGGATTTGGGCTCGGGGCCAATGATGAAGGAATGCTTCTCCTTTCATTGGATGTCTTGGTTGGGTGGAGAGCATTGACTTCTCCCCACTTTTGTTGTGATCAAACTTGAAGAAAAAGGAAATTTGCATGTTGTTTCTCTGGAGCAAGGAAAATGTAGTTTTGCTAGCCCCTTGAGAGATATACTTCATTTTTAATCCTTTCCCACTTGTTGTGGATGAAATTGTAATATGCATTTTGTGAGGAAATATGTATGTAATTTGATTATGAAGTTATATATTTGAATTGTGAAAGAGATTTATATCTTGTTCTGTTATTGGAAAGAAACATAATTTTGTTATTGCATTCAATATGGAAAAATGTAAAGATTTATAATTGAAGTTAATAAAGATTTGAAAGACCTTTTTCATATGCATTGTAGGATTGAATTCAATGTTTCATCGTATGAAAAAAGAGATAGTTAGATCTCTGTATGGAAAGAGAAAATGTACGTGAAACAATGTTGTATTTTTTTTATATTTTGGGAATGTGTATGATTGAAATTTAGTATTTGCTTTGGATTCAGAATGGTGGTTTGTAAACAACTAAATGTGTTAGATTATTTTAGAAATGAAATTTCACATTTGAAGGATAAAATTTGATATACAGATTTAAAAGAAATAGATCTCTGTTATAAACTTTAAAGCTGGCAAGTAAATTTAATTAAAATGTATAGTTTAGACCTGCACTTAATAATTGAATTGGAATTGGTATAATTTAACATGCTAAGCTATGAAGGAACTCAATTGAAAAATTACACTTAAGAAAACAATTTTAAACATTGTTATAGCGAGCCAAATCTCTCCCACAGCCGTTTTCTATCATGTGATGGAAAAATTCATATTGAAACTCAAACAAGTAAATTTACCTTCCCTAAACACTTTAAACCCTCCCTAGAGCATTCCTCCATGTTTGTTTGGAATGTTGAGTGAAGGAGGAGATCCAATTTAATTGAATTTGAAAGTTGGAAATTATTAGCTGGCTTTTAAAAATCCTGCAGATCCTTTTTTAAAAATTGACCCCCTAAACTTCATCAAAACATAAAATTTATGTTTCCTGTGCAAATAGAGCATTGAAATATTTTCAGAAAGTCCTTGTTTGCCCAAAACTAAGCTTTCTAGCAAAATTTATATCAATTTGAAGTTTTTCTGCCTTGGCGGGAAAATTTGGGAAAAATTTCCCTGCGGACCCGCGGCCCGAAAATTTCCCGTCTGAAAATCCTTAGAAAATTTTTGAAAATTTTGTTTGGGAAAATTTTATCTTTTTCCTTCACCGGTCTTCAGCCAATCAAGGTCTGCCATGTGTCCTCACGAGGCAGCGGCGGAGGTGCAACATCATTTATGCCCTTGGGCCTTTTAAAAAAAATTAGGGAAAATTTTTTGAATTTTACCCCACCGGCCCGCAACAAACCAGAGGGTGCCACGTGGCACCTTGGGGTGACAGCGGAGGACGGAGAACTTCATTACTTTTTAAGTTTTTTCTCTTGGAAAAATTTTCTTAAAATTCCCGCTGCCCCACACTCCTACCCTAGCTTTGGCATTTCCTCTTCCACGGACTCACAGACCCTGCTTGTTGACTTTTTCCCTTATCCCCCTTCAACAAATTCCCTCCAAGACTCCCGCCAGTCCACTCCTCCCTAACTTCGTCCTTGTGTTGGTTAATTTAATGCCACATTTCTTCTAGTGGCATAGTGGAGGCGCGGGCAAAAAAAAGGTGAACTTTTCCCCACGCAGGGAAAAATTTCAAATACCGCCCCACGTTTCCCTCTCTTCCTTCCCACTTTGGCTCGTGGAGCGACACTGGCGAACCCATGGCTGCAACTTGAATTTTCACATGTGTAAAGGAACAAGTTTCTAAACCTTCCCACACTCCACCAAGCCTGCCCCTTTAGGCAGATTTTGTCTTCCCTAGGCCTGCACATCCACCCCTTGGGGGAAAATTTGACCTCTAAAGTCCGCTTGCCTATATCTTGAGTTTCTGAAGGAGTTAGGAGGACTTATTTATATCACCGGAAATGTGAGAACATTTCCTATCCAATGGAAATGATTTATGGAAATTTTATAATAAGTTAAGTATGAGAAAAATCAAGTTGAAACTCTGAGCCCTGTTAGAGAGTGGGTAGGGAGTTAATTTACCCCCTGAACCTAACTGAAACTTCTAACCCTAAAATTTGGGCCTTGTGACCCCTGATTAATATAAATAAAGGAAAATTTTTGTTCTAGTGGATTCAAATTGTTCCAGAATTTGTTAGTGGTAGCTTTTGCCTTGAAACCTAGTTGTTGACACTCTTAATCAAGTTCTTGGAGTGGGTAAGTGATACCTTACTCTGTTGATTTTAAATATGTATTCCTTTCCCCACTGTAATTTAATCTTGCTCATATCTTGGTCTTGTGGAAGTAAATATCTTGGGTATTTAATTGTTTTTGTCCCTTAACCCTAAACTTCTAATCAAGAAATATTTAGCTTAATGTCAGTGTAATTAGGAATTAAACTGATCCCTAGGGAGATTTGAGCTAGGTGTGGACTTATTACACTTGTTGCTTTATAATGTGAAATTAGTAATTATTATAATGGGAAATTAGTCTTTGAGACTTTGTTCATTAACTCATAAATAAATAAATAAATTATTCCATAATTTTCTAACTAAACTTAGGTTATTCATGGGTCTCAGGTGGGTTGTTTTTAACTGGGCATCATAGAAACCCAAAAATTAGAAACCTTCGAAAACCTAAAGTGGAGAATTCTGAAGTGACAAGTTTTGAAAAACTGAAATGCAAACCTCCAAAAATCTGAAATGGAGATGTTCGAAGTGACAATGTTCTGAAAACCCAAAAATTAGAAACCTCCGAAAACCCCGAAATGGAGATCTCCTAAGTGACAAGTTTTCGAAAAACCCGAAATGCAAACCTCTAATAATCTCAAATGGAGATGTCCAAAATGACGAAGTCTGAAATTCTGAAAATGAGGGATCCGAAATCTGAATAGCATAATTGTAAAAACAAGAAACATCGAACAATCTGAGGTTCTGAGGACTTCAGAAAATGTGAATCTTTGAAATCTGAAAAAAAAAACAGAAGGCCCCGAGGGGGAAAATAAGATAACTCGAGAGGATCCCCAACAATTGTGAGTGCCTGCAGAAACTCAAATCATGGAATCATGGTGGGCAATAGATTTATTGTTTCCCAAGGTATGTCAAGGCAGAACAAAGAAAAATAAACAAGGAGAAAAAAAAAAGATCTTAAACCAAAAGAAGATACCAAAAATAAAAAATACCTTGAGGATGACATTGAAATGTATGAAATATAGTAAAAAAAAATGGTTGTCAGAGAAAAGTGTTAGGTGAAAATGATGGGTAAAAATGTGATTTAAATAGCAAAAACCCGATATTAATGGAAAAAATTCAATCCATATAAAGGAAGGTGGGAATTAAATGTGCAGAGAGCTCCGAAATTCTGACATCCGAAAGCCTGAAATTTAAAATTTTGGGGATTTTGGGCTTCGAAGATTAAGGGATGAAAATCGTAAAAAGGGCTCGAAAGAGTTCCGAAACCCGCAAGCCCAAAAGTTTGAAATCTGAAATTTTGGACTTTTGGACTTCAAAAGTCCAAAAGAAAATGACTTATAAAAAATTGGAGAGAGTTCCGAAACTCAAAAGCCCGAAAATACGAAATTTCAAACTTTTGTACTTTTGGACTTCAGAAGTCCAAAGGGAATTTTTCAGAAAGTGTGACCATGAGTTCTAAAACCCCAAAACTTTGAAATTCAAAGATTTTAGACTTTTTAGACCTTCAGACTTTGAAATTCTGAAATAAATTTTCACAAAAATTGTGGCTAAGAATTGCGAAACCCGAAATCCTGAAAGTCTGAAATTCCATAATTTTAGAGACTTTTGGACTTCGGAAGTCTGAAAGAAAAAATTAGAATTAATGCGACTTAGAATTCTGAAACCTGAAAGCCCGAAAGTCTAAATTTTTGGACTTTCAGGGTTTTTAGACTTCAGAACTCAAAATAGCACAGTTTCAAATTTTTCCAATTAGAACCCTGAAAAGGGGAAAATCCCTGAAGTCTGAAATCCAAATTTTAGAATTTGGAACTTGGAGAAACTTCAAGGCATAGAGATCTTCTGCGCGATTTTTTTTTCAAAAAGTTTTCCTAATCAATTTTAAAGTCTTCTTCTCAAGGTAGATTAAATTGGTAACAATTAGACAGGTTGGACAAGTTAGACTTATGAGACAAGTTTATATTTTTTCAAGAAACCTCCTTCTGTAAGTTGTCCTTGTATGTTGAGGGAACTTTCAAGCCTTTTTCAAAGATTATAACGACAACCATTGCCTCTTCTGAATGTATTGATGCATTGTGCACATTGTTAAAGTAATAAAAGTGTGTGTTTTGTGGCTAATCTTAGTCCTTTCATCCTTCTATACTTCTTTGTGCCTTTCTCATGCTTGCAGGTACACTATGCAAGTTTAAGTTTCTATTGTAGGTTCTTAGAGTTATGTTCTTATCAAGTGGTGGAGTATTGCATGTAATTGAGTTGTGGTTCTTGTTCACCCTTCTCAAGTTCATCCTTCTTCACTAGAAGACTGATATATTATTTTGTCTAATCAAGTTTAACAAAAGGAACACATGCTTCCTAGTCTGTGGTATTTTTTACCCTCTCTAAGTTGCATTAGGTGAAGTTGACTTGTGGTGGACACACCCTCTTCAAATTAACCATTCCCGAGTCTAGAAACACCCTTTTGCATCACCATCCCTAGTATATTTTTATTTCTGCAAATATATTTCCCTAAAACCCATTAAAATGTTAGCATAGGTCTAGATAATCACTTTATTGCACTAAGAGTAGTATAGCACTTAGTTTAGGAAGAGGAAGTCAGCCTTCTTCGGAGGTTCACCTCGAGTCCAAGTCCCACAACTTGAGAGGTGATCCCATCTGTCCCAATCACACTGAATGTCCTGTTCACATTGTGGCCATTCAGAGGGCCTAGTGATTTTGTGACAAAAATTGCCTTAAAAGATATATGTTATTACTAGTGCCAAAAATGTTGCCATTAGGGTTGGTGTGAAAGCATCCTTAGAGGTACCCCCATTAATGACACCAAAAGAATCAACAGGGAAAGCCAAATTATTGTTATTTGTGCCACCGAAAACACTACGACAACATTTATTTATAGAGGAGATGCAGAGATTTCTGGTGGGTACAAAGCTAGAACCATAACCAAAGATTCTTTGGCATGGCCACAACACACCAGATACACCATTGCAACTGTTGTAGACCATGCCTCCACCTCTTTCCAGGTCAAAAACGTAGAGTTAGGTTTAGGGCTCGTGGTGGGAGGGCTAAAACCGTTTCCCTAAGTACAAGAAGCCATAGATTTAGGGTTAATGGAATCACTCATTGGGTTCCCTGAAGCTTGTTTATGGATCATCATTTATTTTTGAATCAATTCCTACTATTATGTTGTTATTATAATATTTTGTTTTTTACAACATTTCCTTTCCTTTGCTCATGTTATACTAATTCATTTTTTTGTTTATAGCATAAGAACACATATTTGATTAATTTACTACATGTTTTCAATATCCTCAACATTTATAATCAAATATTTTTGACATTTCTCATTACATTTATGTATTCAATCAAGCATGTGTTCCTATAAATGATATAATATGTTGTTGATTATGAAGGTTTTACATCTTACATAATGAATTTTGTAAAAGTTAAATTTTCACAATAAAACTTGTTTGTTTTGTGTCCTTTTGAACATTAAATTACCCATATAATAGAATACACACACATGGGTGCTTGCACACATAATCCCTTGCCCCTTCACCCCCCCTCCTGCCCACAATACACACCACATATACACACATGTGGTGTTCTTTAGTATAAAATATGATGTTTTCAATATGTTGGCGAGAAAATTTGTCAATATGGAAAATTAGGTGTCTCCACCAATGTTCAAGAGGCTACACCCCTCTACATTCCCATTATTGAATGTGACTAATCTAAACATAAACTAAAATTTTTGGGTTGGCCCAGAAGGTCAAGGATCACACAGGTAAACTCCACTAAACATGTGGCAAGATGTTTGTATGAGGGTACAAGGGAGGAAATTATAGCAATGTAGGGAGAAGGAGGGAAATTAGGGAGGAAAGTTACTTCCATTAGTAGAATAATTTCAGAGTTCATACCCAGTAACCAGAGTAGTAAAATATTCAATATAGAAGAACAAAAACCTTGTTACATACATCAAGACAAGATGAGACTATGAACACAAATTTTTAGAAATATCCTTATCAAGAAAGGAAATAAAGTATGTTCCTATTTATTAACATTCACAAAGTTGTATAATGAGAGAAACAAGAGAAAATATGAAAAAGGGAAATAGAAGAAATGTATCTCTTATTTCTTGTGCATTGACACAAATCTCAACAAATATAACCCACAATTGTTACAAAGTATAAATTCTCAAAATATGGATATTTTGGAATGGAGAGGCCATCCCAATTTATATATATTTTTATTGATCTTTCATCTTCCTCACATGACTCTTTTCTTTCCTATTCTAATTGCGACCTTTCATTTTTCATTAGAAAAGATAAATTAAGTATTTCTCTTATAATTTTGAGAAAATACTTTTACAATTTTAAAATAGATCACTTAAGTGAATAGGACAAAATACAATGATGAATCCCAATGAAGAATTAGAAAGGAGAGAAAAAAAAAGAGGGAGAAAGGGATAAGGAGGGAGGGGATGAAGGAAATCCACTCCTCGCGATGATCTATTTGAATGCTAACGATTTTTGTTGATACTCACACTTTAGTTAGTTCATATTTGTCAATCCATGGCTATTTACTGTAAACAATACACAGATTAAACACATAAATAATACTTTATTATTTCATACTATTGAATATATTCAGCATTCTTCATACATACGGGACTCTCAAATAAATAGGGAGAGAGTTTCCTATAGACTAGGAAACTTACTCAGCCAATACACCTATTTAAGTGAGTTGTTACAACCTCACGTAAACAACCCAATATACCAACTATTATATTATATGAGTTATATTTAAAAACTCATATAAAAAACATATAATTATACACATATGAAAATATTATGAGCCAATATAATGTAAACACTATATTTCCTAACATTCCCCCCCTTAGTGTTTACATGGTAGAAAAACATCCACACTCTCAACTGCAGTATGCTCACCCCTATGGCATGTCCAAATCTGTGACTCATGACCTTGATCCAAAATAAAGGCTCACTCCTTCCATGGTTTTAAACAGGCTTACCACAAACCTTGACGTGACAGGAACTTCATCAACTGTCCACCTTGTGTGGTTTTCTGGATCCTCCCACAAACCCTTTCAAGATCCATGAACTGACTTACTCTGGTGCTACTGTTCACCACTATGCTTATACATCAGGGGATTATGTAGGAAACACAACATGCATATCTCAAAAATTCACAATAGAAGAAATACTGAAAATATTTCACATTACTTCCTATAAGAATCGTAATGTTCTTAATTATAGTCTCTGTCATTGATCGCTGCCACTCTATCTCGAACAGCATAGAAAACTACCACTGCCACTGGAAGCTTTCCTTGACTAAGTTGTTTTGGGTGTAGAATGGGAATGGAACATTGGTATGTATTCCCCCCCATAATGTGAAATTCCAAATAAGAAATTAGAAAGGGAAAAATGTACATCAATGGTTTCCAAGCGTGAATTTCCATTTTTGGAAGCTGGGTGTCACCGCACTGCTAAAAATAGCCTATTGGAGTGCCTTTTTAACCTGAGAGCTTTCAGTTGGTTTTTCCTAGGCCAAAATTATATCATTTTGAGTGGAAAATACCTAAGGAATAAAATTAAGTAATTTTCAAGACTTGATTCTAGCTTATCTTTGAAATTTAATCCCTTTTTCAATTTTGGTCACGGGTGGTTCTCGAAAGGTCAAATTGCTATCGAAGAAAAAACTACCTTTTATCCAACACAACATATGGAACATGTAGAGGGTCCCATTTGATCCAATTTGGAGTTTGAATCATTTAATTATAACTCTCATTATAACTCCCATAATCCTCAGTTGAATCTTCACTAGAACCGAATGTCTTTGTCTGCACTGCTGGGCCAATATTTGTAAATCTACTCCTCAAAATCCCTTGAAACATTTTTCACAATGAATTATACATCCTTATATTTTAAATGATTATCTCATTGTTTTTAAACTCTTCATGAAGCTCTTGATATATCCAGAACTTTTTAGGAAAAAACAATCCCCATCATCGGCTAAAAAAACCTAAAGTTTTGGAGAAGATTTTATTGATGTTCCAAATATTTCCTAAATCAATTTATTGTATCTTGTAACTCTACTACACAACTCCTAGGTGGGTTGTGCCTCAATAGTCAGCTTCCGAGGGCTGTCCACCAATGTGAAAACCCCTAAAAATAAGCCTTTTTGGGCCTTTAGGAACAATTCCTTCTGAATGGTTCCGAATGAATCTATGAATCACCTCCCTGCACTTGAAACACACTTTGAAATCACATTATCACATTCCTTCTGACCATTATGAGGGTAGTACAATAACTGAGTTGGCCGGAGGACATGTTTACATTGACTGGGAGAGGGATTTTCGAATGTGGGCTAGATTTTTATGACATTTTTTTTGAATTTTTAATGCTAAACATTTTGCATGACAATAGCTTGCAACACATTTTTAATATTATAATAAGCCTTACATGCATGTAAAAATTACTTCCCAAATTTATCACCTCTCATTTTCTTTTATTGAAGTAAACTAATCTATCAATTATTGAAGTAAACTAATCTATCAAATTTAGTATATTAAATTCCATATTAAAAAGCTTTGGTTTTAGTTCATCAAACATATTAGACTTTGGGCATTTTTTTATTTTGGCCACTTTAAGTGTAATTTCTCTCATGTGGATAATGTGACCAAGGTCAAGACAATACAATGGAGCATATATATAATAGATGTTATTTGGGTGGAATAATCTGAGCCATGGAATATGCAAGGGACATGCATGGTTTTAATTCCCACATTTTTATTTCTCACTTGATGTTCATGTCTTTACCTTATCTAGTAAATTAAATGTCGTGCACTCAACAAAATGACACCATAACAAAGTAAAATAACAAAATATAAAAGCTCAATCAACAAATTAAATCTTCCTTTCCTTCATGTCCATTTCGTGAAGGGGCCCAATTATCAATGAGTGTTCTTACATCACTAATGATGATGTAATCTTAAGAGATCACTCCTATATGTTGTTTTCGATTATAAATTATTAATGGCAGTTTAATCTTATCCTATATGTTGTTTTCGATTATAAATTATAATGGCAGTTTAAGTCTTATCTTTAATTCAAGTCAATTTCAGCCAAACTTTACATTTGTAGAGCATGCTTACCCTCTAAGAGAAAATTTTAATCATCCGTGGTAATCTAATTGATCGTTGTTATCTATGCTAGTGTATTGGGCTTATCACGTACATCCTTTTGAAGCTATTCGTGGATCAAATCTCTTTGCAACCTTTGTGGAATACCAATATACTTTTCTTTTTCCTCCTGTGTGAGTTGTGTCAAAACTCTTCCTACAACCTATGTGCATTCACATTAATTCATTTTTAAAATTCTGGAATCTCTTCTAAACATCACGTGTTCCTATTAGACCATTACGCCAGCATATACTATTCTATATGTGCCCAATGTTAAACAGAACCATTTTGGTGTCTAGATACAAATGTATGATATTTGGTCTATTACATAAATGTTTTAAGCAGCTAATACTTTTCCAAGTATCATCACCATAAATTGCAGGTCTATGTATAAGGTTTGTAAGATCCCATTACAAAACGGCAACGCCAAACATGCTGGAAAAACATCTAGATGGCTAAACCAAATTCTCACTATCGTCAAAGTTGTCATGGACAGAGGTTTATTTCATACTATTCATTTTTTGTGATCAAGTATGCTTCATATATTGTCAATAATTGTTTAAACTTGTGAAATCAAGTAGGATTGGGTCGAGTCTTAAGTTATAAGATTATATCATCTACTGTTTTTTCAATCTATTATTTTAATTAAGTCTTTCTAAGTCCTATTCAATAGATTTGTAGTTAAGTTAATATTATGGATCTTATATCATTGGTTTTGTATTAAATCTTTTTGCTTTATTTGTAATAGAGATTTTCTCAGTTTTATTTGATATTCGTTGAGTCAAACATGTTGGAGTCAAAATGGACGATTTCAATCAAATCTAAAAATTTGAAGGCAAAGAATTGCATACTTAGAAAGTTTGAATACAATTTCTATTAATCAATAAAGATTTTTACAAAGGAAATTGTTGATGGAAATTTACCAAACTAAAAGATGCAAATGAAGTAGTCCAGTGAGGATCCAGAGATTAAAAAAAACCAAGTATTGGCCTAGGGTTGTCTAATGCCTACATACATTATATAAACCTTTCAAAGACTTTAAATTTCATCTAGATGAAATTGAACAAATTGTTTGGATCATGAGCAGGAAGTGCAACAATGGTCCTAAATAAAAATATAAGTTAATATGTTAGATAGAATAAAAGTTGATGTGTATGATGATGATAAAAAATTAGTATTTGATGACCATAAATATTCTAACATGGTTTTCACATTGAGTAAAATAAATCCTAGTTTATAAGATTTGATTTCTTCTTTGATAGAAGAAGAAAATAGAACTCATAAACTAATCTAAAGGAAAGTGTGATGTACAACAAAGATAGATCATATTCTAAAAAGAGATCCAAATATTCTTTCAACAAGGGATAGACTCTTAAAGATACATAAAAATGCTTCCTTTGTTAATATTGTAAACAATATGGTCACTTGTCTATAAATTGCAGGAAAAGAGCATAAGATTTGCTTGATGGGAAGATACAAGAAAATTTCATGGCCACTAATGAAGAAGAGGAGAATGAAGAACACAATACTACCCATACAGAAAATCCAAGTGATGAAGACTACCTCTATTAAATGATATTCTATCAAAAGGTGGAGGCACAAGAGGCTGGATGACAACCAACATCCTCTCACAAGTCGTTAATGATGAGGCCACACAATGTAGTAGTGGTGATTAACATGTGAATAATGACTACATCGAGGATGCTCACTGGTGGAAACTATCTATGTTGTGTGAGATTGAGTGACAACAATCACACATAGGGGCTATAAGAGGTGATGATGACTTAGTCCTCATTTATTAGTTTTTTATATTTTCAGGTTTGTTTTGTGTTGTGTGATTACAATAAGAATAAAAGTGCAATCATGTTCACATGTGTAATAAGTGAATAATTCCTATGTAATCCCCTCATGTAATAATGTAGTGGAAAACTAAAACACTAAAAGGAACGATAACCAGATCATGCCAAGCCAAGAACACAGATGTTAATCAAACACCACGATCTATAAGATGAAAGAAATTCGCCAGAATAACTTTACATAAAACATTTGCAAACAAATGAGCAACAATATCATATATTATTATGGATCTCAATGAAATATAACGAGAATGGGTTTTGCTTATATAGGCAAGGAATAACAATCTAAGAACTAGTCAAGGTCATAGATCAAGCCATAGATCAAGGAAATAACTAGTCATCAAAGAACTAGTCAAGACCATAGATTTAGGAGAGAACTAGACATCAAGGATCTAGTCAATATCATAGATCAATGAAATAACTATACCTAACAACTAGATAATATATCCTAATATCTAAATAAGATAAAAGAAATATCCACACACATAAGTGGGTGAGGATAAATATAATAAAGGTAAATAATGTACCTAGGTGAACATGAGACAAGGTAAATACATACTCTAACAGAATATTGGGAGTGATTTCTCCTTGAAATTATTCACATAAATTCTCAAAATTTCTTTATACCTATCTACCAATCGTAAAGAGTATACTTGATACTGAAATCTATTTAAAAATTGGATGAGGGAAAAAATATCATGCCTCATTAAGATACATAATTTAGTTTCTACTTGAAATTTTTTCCCTCCATTCATGTTGGTGTCTTAGAGTAGATATGAATGCCCTCAATTGCACTTACCCCACATATAAATTTATGGAATTTCAATCTTCTTAGGAAGAAGGAAATTATGCACATAAAATTCACAAAGGATATTATTTTATACATCACTTCTTGATGTGTATGCAATAACAAATTGCTTTTCATCATCGAATTCTATATCTTGCATAGCACGGGCTCTAGAAATCTGCCATTTCAGAAATTGTTCCTTAAAAAATAGTGCATGAAAATTAGATGGGGGCCTACATGAAAGAACTTGATCATATAACTGAAAGACAATAAGCAAATTCTCTTCAAGAAACTTTTTTTCCTCCTTTAAATATTTATTTGTTAGGTTAATTTATGTATTAGATAATTAATTATTAATTATTAATTATAATAATTAATTAGTATTTATTAATTATAATAATTAATTATATGGTTATTTAAAACCATATTTGTCATTTAATCACGTATGATTAATTGTTTGGTAGTTTAAAATATTTATTTGTTTCTACCTGTACACAGGTACATATTGTTGTACTGTTATTTGTATTAATACAAATATTTATAGAATTAAGTGTTGCATTGTTGCAACAATATTTGTACCTATATTATTATACAATTCCTATAAGAATTGCAACATTATATTGTACATGTTGATTGATTTTACATTAGTAAAATTATACAGGCTTCCATCCTTGTTTGTGAAATTACATTTGGTACCAGAGCTGGTTAATCTGGACCAGTGAGCAGAGAAGGTGTGGAAAGAGAGAGGAGAAGAGATAGAGGAGATTGGAGAAGAATTTGTAGCAATTGAGAGTCTAGGTAGCCTCCTGTAACTTCCCAGCCCCATCACTGCCTCCCTATAACCTCCTTTTTTCTAGGTGTTTAGAACGCAAATTGTTTTTGCAATGGTGCACCCAACACCAGGAAAAATTTGCTATAAAAAATTAAAAATAAATTCCCCAACAAGGGTTTTTCCTCTGAATCTAGAGGACTATTTACTTATAGATAATATTATTTGTACTATCATATTTGGAGGAATCTGTAGGTTTGTTGAAAAATTCTTGGGTCAAGGAATCCCACTGAGCTCCCTGACTGAGCCTACCGAGCTGCTGGGACATGTTCTCTCTGCATATTGGCGAGTTGCGGTAAAACATTACAAACTGGGTTTAGCTTGCATTGATGGACTTAGAAATTGATCTCTACATTGGGCTAAGTTATCCATTCATTGGTGAGTTGAATTATTGGCACTTTAATAGGGAAAACATGCAACCATATCATCCACAAGCGGTTGAGTTTTTGAAACCGACCATCGAGCTATTTACAAAGGGGGTGAGCCATTTATCATGCTGGTTATTTGTTGAGTCGTGGGGTTAAAAATTCAAAATTGAGCCTCACTTTTCCATAAATCTCCTCCTGAATGCAGACCATGACTAGCACATGCATACGTAAACAAGAAAATAGAAAGCCAAGAAAAAAAATCAATAACGGTGGAAAAATATCACACAGAACAATGACAGCTCCATTTCTCTCCAAGCATCGAGCAACCAGCAACCCTATCACAAGAACAAACAACGGATCTTGCAAAGTGGCAGAGAAAACAAACTCCCCAGTGCTGACCTCTGCCTACAACCTATAGCAAAAGATGGAGGTCAAAGAAAATGGTAACTAAATAAATACAAAGGCGAATAGGAAGAAAAGCAAAAGATAAGCTTCAGATCCATTTTTCAAGCGGAAAACCCTAAACTGACCTCCAACTCAGCATTTCCTCATCATTTTTAACCAAATCAATCATTTTTGAAGTTTTATAGAATTCATTTACTTCAACTTACATGCATATGCACTATATGCGATGATCTGGCTAGTAGAAAGGTCTTGAGATAGAAGGTGAGGGGTTTGACCCCCACCCCCAAAACATTTTTTTAAAAAATTGGAACTTGGAGGATAAACTAGTGAAACCATCAAATTTGGCAGTAAATTTAGCAGGAAAACATCCTCCAACCTACTAGTTATCACTAAAGCCATCCCTAAAACTTTAGTGAGAAAAACCCTATTTTAGGGAAAAAAAAAACTTCTCCTAGAACTCTTATTTTTTCATTCCAAGCAACTTTTTCTAAAGGAGGTATAGCCAAAAATTGTATTTTCAGCTATTTTTTTGCACTTTTTGGCATAGAGGGTCGTATTTGGCTCTAGAGGCCACCAGGACTTGAAAAAAAAAAAAATTACTTGTCATTCAAATTTTCAAATTTTTTGAATGTAATTGTATGCATTAGTATATTATACTAATTTGCAAGTTACCATATTCAACCACAAAAATTGTAACTGCTAAAAAATTAGAAGAGAATTGTAATACAAAATAGTGAAATTTGGTTCTAAAACGCTCACTAGATCCTAGATCTCATTTGCAACACTTGGTATATACAGTGCCTTTGGGAAGCATTTACGGTTAAAGTCACCATGACTACTACTGCACTTAATGCCTAATATAGCTGCAACAACGTCATCTGGGCATCGACCCTTTAAATTGATGGGGAGTAATAAGGACAAGGTGCACACACTGTGAACCATCCCATCCGTCTATGAATGATTGCTTGACATAAATTTGGACTAAGAAATTATCCAAGTATATAGTGAAGTTACGCATGCGTATGAGGATATTTCTTTGAGCCGGTGTCAATAATCACACATACCCCTTTCAGTACTATCTTGGTACCACGTATCGAATTATTTCACATACATTAATGCCTCTTTCACGTACCGTCAGGTATATAGAAAGGGAGAGATTCTTCCACATACTGTCGGGTATATTAGAAGGGTGTGTATATAAAAAGGTTCACTATATTAGACTGCTGATATATAGATTGGGAGACCTTATACCTGGAGTGATAAGAGCCTAACCTTATTAGTGATTTCTGTAAAATGGGCACCAATGCCCCCAAATGTTTTCTTCCAGATTCATAACTACTCATAGGAAACAAATATGTTGCATGGAAGAAAAAAATCAAGACAAAACTTGAGTTTAAAGAGATATAGCCTATTATGAATGGTACTCTAACTAGATAAACAACTAATACAACACAACAATGGAAATTTGATAGATCAGATTAGAAGGCCAAACTCATCATCTTGTTTGGAGTTTCTGAAGATTTACAACCCCACATTCGAGATGCCAAAACAACTAAAGAAGCATGGGATAAGTTGAGCCCCGTATATAAGGCAAAAAACAAGAATTTCATTCTAAATTTTCAGAGTGAGTTACATACACGTAAGTTCAAGCTAAATGAAAAAATCAAATATTTCCTGAGAAGAGTTGCATAGTTGAGTTCTTCACTTCTATCCCTAGGAGAAGTGGTCATAGATGAATCTCTCGTTTCCATTGTTCTGAGAGCTCCCCCTTCTTCTTACATCATTTTTGTAACAACACTAAACTTTTCAGATAGGACAATTAGTTATGACAAGCTGGTAAACCTACTGCAACAAGAAGAAGCTATGTATAATAAGGATGATGAAGAAGAGCAGGAACTTTATTCGCATCAAAAATGGAAAGGAAAAGGTAAAGGAAAACCTAATTCCTATCAAAATTTCCAACATCAGAATCAATATCAATATCAAGGGGACAAATAATAGAAGAAGAAATGTCCAATCTGTAAAAGAGGACATGAGTTGAAAGATTGTTGGTATAATACATACAAGAAAGGTTCATCAAGTAATTCTAGACCTCAACATCAAAAATCTCACAAGGGACATAAAAACTACAATTAAGGGTAGAAAAAGGGTAACTAGAAAAGAAGACCCTATTAGAAAGGAAATATTGTTGAGCAACAAGAACAATCAGATAATGAAGACCACTTGTACACTGCTCAATCAAGTGAACCCTCCATGTCATCTAGTTATGTTTGGTATGTTGATTTAGGAGCCACTTGACACATGACCGACCATAGAGAATGGTTTACTTTAATGAGGGACACGCCTTTGAAGAACCATATTTCGTTGGGTGATGATTCTTCTTAGACAGTTCAGGGGATTGGGAACATTTCTCTATACCTTGGTTCACATAACTGTAGACTATTAGATGTCTTATATGTCCCTAGGTTGACTAAAAATATGTTGTCAGTAAGTAAAATCCTAGATCACAACTTAAAAATTGACTTTGCTAGTCATTCTGACAAGAAAACGTGTTTTTCGAGACAAATCACTAGGCTCGAAAATAGTTGCAAAAGCCTCAAATGTGGGACGCATGTTCCAGCTTGATTTTTTCTAAAGATATGATCTGAAACTTGTGGCTAAGAACTCTACCTCTACACAGTTATGGCATTGTAGACTTGGTCATGTTAGTTTCAAGTATCTTGAGACACTTCACCAACACAATATGGTACATGGTTTACCATCTCTTTAGAAAGATACAGACAAGTGTCCTCACTGTCTAGTAGGAAAACAACATAGAGATTCATTGAAAAAGAGTAATTTTCAAGCTCATGAAAAGCTTGACCTAGTTCATACTGATCTTTACGGTCCAATGCAACCGAGTCATTATGGATTTCAGTACTTCATGGTATGTGTTGATGACTATTCGAGAAAAATGTGGATTTTTGTCTTCGCAAGAAAATTGAAGATTTTGAAACCTTCAAGAAGTTCAAAGTAGTTGTTGAGAACAAAAATAGTCATCACATCAGAACTCTCTGCTCAGATCAAGGGGGGAATTCACCAGTAATGAGTTCAAACACTACCTACAAGATCATGAGATTCATCGAAAAATGCCTCCTCCACACACACCACAATAGAATGGTGTTGTTGAGAGAATAAATCATACTATCATGGAAATGGTGCGATGCATGATCAATGATTCTAGACTTGCAAAGACATTCTGGGCAGAAGCAATAAAGAAAATCGTGTATTTTTTGAACAGAGTGTCCATAGTTACTTTAGAAGGAGTAACACCACAAGAAGTATGGTCAAAACGGAAACCATGTATTGCACACCTTAGAGTATTCAGGTGCAAAGCAGAGATGTCTTCATTGGGTACAATGAAGAGACTCTTGAGTACAGATTAATGGATCCAAAGAATAGGAAATTTTACATCAGCAAAGATGGTGAGTTATTTAAGAAGAAGGAATTAGAGGCTCCTCCTCAAGACTCACCTGAGGTAGATTCTTTGCCAGTTGTAAAAACTGAAGCTAATGTTCCCACTGATGATGAAAGTGATGATGGGGATGATGGGGATGATATGATAGAACCATGACCCACAAGAAAAGTTCAACATATGCCCAAGTGGTATACTAACACGTTAAGAGATGCAAGAATGGATGCTCCACCAAATACATCCACCCATGGACCACATAATCGCAATAAAGAAAGAGAAGAAGTGAAATTTTCTTTGATGGGTAGAGTTATTAAATCTGATGAGACCTCTACCATCTAGGAATCCCTATAGTCAAAATCTTGGAAAGATGCCATGGACTCTGAATATCAGTCAGTAATGAAAAATAACACTTGGCAGCAACCGATCTTCTACCAAGGAAGAAACCCATTGGATGTAGATGGATATTCAAAACAAAGTACAAAGTAGATGGGATAGTGGACAAGTACAAAGTTAGACTAGTAGCAAAGGGGTATGCTCAAAAAGAAGGCATTGACTATGAGGAGACATTTGTTCTAACAACTAAGATCAAAATGATCATGATGATCTTTTCTCTAGCTGCACAATTTGTTTGGAAAGTCTATCAGATGGACGTAAAAAGTGCCTTCCTGAATAGATATTTACAAGAATAAGTCTATATGACTCAACCTGAGGGATATGTTGTACCTAGTCAAGAAGTAAAGGTATGCAGACTCAGGAAATATCTGTATGGCCTCAAAAAGGAACCCCAGGCATGGTACATAAAAATGGATGAGCATCTTGTATAACATGGATTTATTAGAAATCTATACAATCCCAATCTTTACCTTAAAAATAAATGGGGGAGATTGTGATTGTCCTTGTCTATGTTGATGATCTAGCCATCACTGACAGTTGAGTGAGGATGATCAATGCAATGAAGAAAGATCTTAATCGATCGTTTGACATGACAGATCTCGAGATGATGCACTATTTTATTGGATTGGAAGTATGGCTGAAAGAGAATCACATATTTTTTTCTTAGATGAAATATACCAAGACAACACTCGATAAATTCAGGATGATGGATTACACACCGATTGCTAAAACTATGGAGAGTAGATTGCAGTTATCTCTTTCAGATCCATCTCCTGAGGTAAACGCCACTCTCTATCGAACATTTATTGGGAGTCTCATTTCCTGACCTACACTAGACTATATATCAGCTTTGTAGTGAGATATCTATCCAGGTTCATGCAGGAACCTAAATTTTGTCATTGGAAAGCAACAAGATGCATCTTGAGATATCTCAAAGGACCAATGGATCTTGGTCTAGAATACAAGAATAACGACAACTTCTTCTTGTCAGGATATTTGGATTCAGATCATGAAGGCAATATTGATGGTAGAAAATCTAGTTCAGGGTTTGTGTTCTTTATGGGATCTGGAACAATATCATGGGGAAGCAAGAAACAATTTTTTTTTTCTCATTCTTTCATAGAAGCTGAGTATCGTTCTGCAAGAGAAGTTGTCTATGAAGAGATATGACTACATTGCATACTAGAAGGAATTGGAATACCATAGGACAAACCAACAACCATGTATGTTGACAATGAAGGTGTTCTCAAACTTGTTCGCAATGAAAGAAAAAAACACATTGAGGTACATGTACATTTCATACGCGAGCATGTCTTGAAGCACAATATACAGCTTCAGTTTTGTACAATAGCTGAACGAGTAGATATCTTCGCGAAGTCACTTGCACGTGACAAGTTCGAGTTGTTCAGAGAGTTCCTCTCCTCATCCCTTGAGGAAATGCAAAATTAAGAGGGGGAATGTTAGGTTAATTTATGCATTAGATGATTAATTATTAATTATAATAATTAATTACATGGTTATTTAAAACCATATTTGTCATTTAATCATGTATGACTAATTGTTTGGTAGTTTAAACTATTTATTTGTTTCTACCTATACATGGGTACATATTTTTGCACTGTTATTTGTATTCATTCAATATTTATAGAATTAAGTGTTACACTGTTGCAACAATAATTATACCTACATTGTTGTACAATTCCTATAATAATTACAAAATTCTATTGTACATCTTGATTGATTTCACATTAATAAAATTATACAAGCTTCCATCCTTGTTTGTCAAATTACATAATTTTCATCCTTCCTCCATCTATTGAACCATTCCTCTTAAAATAATAATTTGAGGAAATATGAAGTTTGTCTAAGTCGAATGTTCTTGAGTGGCCATAGGCTCTATTTCCTGTCTATTCTCTTGAAAACTTGTAAGGGATGCATTTAGCTCAGATATAGTGGTCTGAAGGGAATGAATTTTTTCTTTTTTTCCTCCAAAGCATGTTGGAGTTGAAGAGTGTCCTCTTCCTAATGTTCAATGGTTTGCTGGAGTTATTGAATTTTATAATCTTTCTCAGATGCTATCTGAGAGAAACTGGATTCTTTGGCTTCAAGGAGGAGATGCAAATGTGTAATTATTTCTTGAGCTAATTAGAGTTCAAACATGACTTTGGACAGAGATAACACTTTTGGTATAATTTTATCATGATCTTGAGGATAACTAGGCTCTCCTTCCATCATTGGTGCTTTCCCTTTGTTCATGATATGAGGATGATCGGAAGTGTAGGGGTCAGATCACATTCTTTTTCTTGGACGAGAATAGAGGGTGATACAGGGTAAAGTGGAGACACATGTTGTGTTTGAAGTAGGGTTTACATAATGGTTTTTGCTTCATGTTCTTATTATGAAGGAAAAATTTCAGTTGGGGCCTTGGTGAGGTTATTTGGATACCTATATGTTCTAGGGAGTTTTTTGGGTCGCTCTGATCTGGAAGGCTTTGTCTGAAGAGCCAATTCAGACTCTAGGGCATACTTCTTTTGTAATTTCAGGTACTTCTTAAGGCTTTGTCTCTTCTTAACAAACTGATGTTTATAAATCAAATGAATTAATCCTTGGAATTTTAAGTATGAGGCACCCTAATGGAATTCCTCAATGGAAGAGGAGAAAAAGTTGAAAAAAAATTGAGGAAAATTTAATTTGTTCAGGGGTTTAACTTTTCCATGTCAAAGGTGAATAAGAATTCTCAAAACAAGGCCCAAAAATATCTTGTAATGGCCTTCACAAGTAAAAACTCTAATTATCTATTTGACCACTTAGGCCCAAGGCTTAGGGAGGGTAATTATTTTTATGCCTTTGGCCTTTCCTTTGCTATCCACAACCAATTATAATTGTTCTTTTTTGCTTACTGAAAATCTTGTGATAATTTCATAATACAATTTCCTATTATTAACCGATTTACCCTCTTCTAGTATTCCTTAAAGATGACTTATGACAGTCAGATTAAATGGAATTATCTTACCTGTTATAGTAGAATATCCTTCTTCCATATTTTTGGTGAATTATTTTTTCATCTTCATGTTAAAATCTACATTTGAAAGAAACAAATCGAGCCATCCCCCCTTTTCAAATATTTACACTACCTTGCATCAACTAGTAGATCTGCTAAAATTATTGGTTCATGCATAAGTCTGAACCCAACGATTGGTGGGTAGAGCATAAAACTAGAAAATACTGGGTCACATAACTTGGAAATAGAATGTGGCCAAAATGGAAATAGGAATGGGAATGTAATGGTTAGTAGTGTATGAGTAAAATGGTGGAATTGGGAAAAAGATAGGGGATACAAAATAGTTATAAACAAATTGGGAAAGGTTTGAATGAATCATGAAGTGATCATGATACTAATTAGGTACGTGTGATGATTAATATGGAGAGGTTTTGTGGATTTTTGGGGATATGTGAAGTGTGGGAATGTATTGGAAATGAAGAAGGTAATTATTTTTATGCCTTTGTCCTTTTCTATCCACAACCAATTAAATTTGCATGAGTAACAATAATGAGTAGGATATAATTAAACTTTTCAACATTTAAGAAGGGAATAATTACACATACCTTATTAATTTATCTTGTCACATTGTTGGCCACCATCTCAATGTTGAGTCGATCCTCCATCCATGCATTGTCCTTAGGGATAATTTTAGTGGCAAATATTTGTAATATGGCAAAAAAATAATTTTAGGAAAATTTGAAAAGGTGATTTTTTCGGAGCAGGTTAGTGTCTTGTTCGCCTAAAATTTACAATATATATATATATATATATATATATATTCTGGGGTCAGCTTCACCTACATTTGAAAACATCTCCTATAAAAACCTTGTTGATTCGCCGGGTAGTATACTACCACCAAACTACCAATACCTTACCAATACCATGAAGTTGTGAGCTTGCATACTCTAAGCACTAGAGCACAGTACAAATTTATCATTTGATTACTGAGTTTTTTTTGTTGACGCGTGATAAAGATATTCGTTGACACGTGAGTTAGTTTTTTTACTAACATTTGACATCAGTTTATTTGATGTGTGACTCACTGTGTTTTCTGACATGCGACAATAATAGTTTTTTCAGGTGACAAAGGGTTTATTTTTGACACGTGACAAATATATTCATTGATGTGTAACTCATTACATTTGCTGGCGCGCAACAGGACAAAGTTTATTGAAGTGTGACTTAGTTTTTTTGTTGACGTGATACATAATTTTATCTGACGCGTGAATCACTATGTTTACTGATGTCTAACTCAATTTTATCTAACATGTGACTCAGAATAATGGAAGTGCTAGTTCTCAGAATGGGAAAACCCAAAAAGTATGTAAGAAATCTCAAAAGTCCATGTTCAAGTATTTTGGAAACTCTATTGCTACAGATACCATAACCACTAGCACCCATATAACTACCACTAGAAATAATCAAAGTAGTGACTGTGTGGAAGGTAATATTGAGGTGGAAATGTATTCTACATAGTATCAACCAAATAAAATCTATGATGATACCATGCCAGATCTTGAAGATATAACTGTTGAGATGCCAGATCCAGAAGATATTCTTCCTATTAGGGTGCAAACGTGAGTGCATCAAGATATCACACATACAAATACTCAACAAAATGGAACACAAAAATCAAATTCAAATTCAGGTTCATGAAAGAGGAAACTAGGTGATTGTGATATTGCTCAGAATTCTACTCAAAAAAATAATACATTAAAAATGAACAAGAATATGTGGACAATTGGGAGGACTTACAAGTTCGATTGGGCTGCCAAATTTCCGTTTATCGAACCTGTACAGTCATCTAATCCAAAAGAGATACCATCTAAATGTACATGTACAATATGTACATGGAAATTGGGAAAGTAATAAAAAATGAATCTGAAGCTGGACACTATAGAAAAACACTGTGGAAAACAATATTTGACTGTAACAGGGGAGGATGGCCAAAAAATCAAAACACATAGGTGGAAAATTGAAAAATAATGCATGCATGTTAAATATGTAGCAGAGTATGAAGCATTACAAAAAAAATGTAGACATCTCATAGAAAAGGGACGACCAAACGATCACATCGAAAATTGGTAAGATGAATCAAACAAATCTGCATGCAAAACTCATACAATTCTCTACTTTATTTCACATACTAAAGAAAGGAAGACTGATTTCAAATTTCCTCGATTTCAAAGTTTTGTATCAATATAATGGAATACCCAATGTACCTCAGGCTCATTGGTCTGACAGTAGTGCATGGGAAATGGAAAAAATGTTTTTCGATGATAGAGAAGGAATATTTGAAAGAGAATGTCAAAAAGCTAAGTTTATCTCTCTTTCAATTGATGAAGTGACAACAGTCGACAACACTGAATGGGTATGTATCCATGTCTATACATAAGAAAATCATATAAGGACACCTCATCTGCTAGGTGTTATGAAAATGATTGAAAACTATAATGCAAAAAACCTACATAAAATACTTGTTTCTCATTTGAAAGATATTACTGGAATGAATGATTATGAAATTACTATGAAGTTGGTATGCATTAGATCAGATGGTGCATCAGTCATGCAGGGTCACCAAATGGATGTGTGTTATATTACAAACAATAGTGGCCCCTTATATGCTAGCAATTCATTATATGGCTCACATAATGAATTTTGCGTATAAAATGGTAAGAAACTACGAAAAATGTTGCTAAAGTAGAAGACCTTATAAGAGAACTTCATGCCTATATGGAAAGCAACCCAAATCGATTTCTTGAGTTCTAGAAATTTGTAATTGGAATTACAGATGGAAAAAAACTTCTGAAAGATGTTGAGACGAGATGGATTTCTTTATATGAACCTGCATGCTGTGTTCATGAGGAGTATCCTTCGTTGGTTGGTTTCATGCAAAAATATCATCATGAAGTTGACAGGGTGAGGGACTTGTTGTTCCCTTTAACTGATTTTGAGACATTGCTTACATTGGTTGGTATTCTTCCAATGTTGCAGGAGATCAATACACTCATGAAGCATGCACAGGGGAGATTAATATATATTGTGGATTTTATACAGATGAGAAAAATGGTATGTCAAAGTCTTGATGTCTTGTACTATTCCCAAGATAGTTTTGATACACCGATTTTTAAGAACTGGAAAGCTTTATTAGATCTTAAAAACCCAAGTAACTATTTGAGATTTAATATCCATGATCACGTCTGCATTAATGTTAATGGGAGGGACATACCACTGCACATTTTACGAAAACGTCAAGATATTACATCATCAAAACAAGAAGATGTTCCTGTGACACGTAATATCTTTGATTATGTTATAGTTGAAACAAAAATAAAGCTTAAATTTTTTTCATAATCCTTGTCATCTAAAATTAGAGAATGTTTCTCCAAAGCTAAAATTCTTGAAGCAATGGGTGTGATGAATCCTAACTTTTTGAATACTAAAGGTACTCATGCAAACTTTGTAAGAAAGCATTTCCATAAATCCATGGGTACAATAATGGAACATTTCACAAAGAATTTAGAGGTCAAGGGTATGGAAATCAAAGGTATATTGAATGTTCACTTATTAAAGTCTCAATCAAAAAAATTGCAACAACAATGATGAACCAATATAAAAATTTAGACAAACCTTCTAAGACTGGTGCTATTGCAAGGCTCTAGCGAGGAATCTATCAAAGTACTATCTTACAAAAATACATCAGTGAATATTTTAGATTATATGAGTTATTCCAAACAATGATTTTGGGGTCTGTGGAGGATGAAAGGGTTTTCAGTGCTTTACCATTTATAAAACCAAAATTGAGAAACAGGATGGATAAAAATATGGAGAGCTGCATGAGGTGTTATGTTTCTCGCTACTCCATGGAAACATTTCCTTTCGATAGAGTAATTGTGCATTGGAATTCCCTTTCTGAAAGAAGAGGTGTAAATAATACAACTACAAGTACAATTGTTCCCAATGATGAGACTGGAATTGGTCTATCATCACACTCTACAGAAGAGAATATTGACTTTGAATCAGCTACTGATAATGGATTGTTTCATCTTTAAATAGGTATCTCCTTGACCTTACTTTTATTGTTTGACTGTGGTTATTTATTCAATTATTAACTGTATAGATGAAAATATTGACTATGGATATTTATTCAATTTCATATTAACTCTACATATGTAAATATTGACTGAGGAGGCTTTTTTACAAAATTTTGTTTCAGCTCTTGTTATTATTAAAGATGTTACAAGTATATATATTTACATATTTTTAAATACAATTATTTATAAAAATATGTTTTATATAATTACTATTTTGGATTTTTCAAATATGAAATTCTGTTTAAAAAATATATTTGTTACATGTATTTGTCGCATACTAATTTACAAGACATTCAGAGTTCAGATCTACATATTCTTCCATTGTTATACTCTTCCAGACTTCTACTGTCCAAACATGTACAGGTTATCATTTGTATTTTTCTTTAATCTTTTTTTCTTCGTTAATCCTATCAATCATTTATTTTTTTGAAAACATTGGTTGACATCCATCCTAGGAAGCTCTCACTTCTCGGGACTGACAATGTCAGGCAACTCACCCATATATATACTAATCTATTTCTCATGTTGCATTTTCTTGAATCGAAGGTCTTCTAGCATGAAACACGCTACAAAGGATGATTTCTCATTTTCCTTCCATATGCTTTGTCACAGCCATCTAAAAGACAAGAGGTAACTTAAACCCTATCATATGACATTGCTTGAGTTTTTACAATTATGTTTAATTTATTTTTGTATTTGAAAAATTCTTTTATAAAGTGTTTAAACTTTGTTGGATAAGTTTTTTCCATATTAAGATGTTTGTATCATAACACATTCCAATTTTTCCATATTAAGATGTGTCTATCATAACACATTCCAATTTTTCTTAAAACAATTATCTATTATACAATTCATCATCCACTATTGTACTTAAACTAATGTCATCATCCACATCTAATGTCATCATATAATTGATTCATTAAAAATAGAGAGAAGAAGATTTTGAGAAGGTTTAAATGTCTTTGTCCTACCACATTCCATGATCATGCTTGAAGCGAAAAAGCTATGTCCACTCAATTCATCATAATCCATATTTTTTAATGTCTCCATCCACATCTAATGTCATCATAGAAGATGTAAGTCCTAGTTCAATTGGCAAGTAGAGAGAAGAATATTTTGATAAACCTGATAAGAAGATGTAAGTACTAAATTTCTGACACACTCCAATTATTCTTAAATCAATTATTTATCCATTATCATCACAATTTATCATCATCCATATCTATTTTAACATTCCAAATTTTCATAAAACAATTATCCATTATCATCATTCATCATCATCTATATCCATTCTAATGTCATCATATCATATCCATTAGAAGATTTTGAGAAGGTTTAAATGTCTCTGTCCTACCACATACCAAATTTTCTTAAAACAATTATCCATTATCATCATCCACATACAAGTAATGATAATCCATATCTATGATTCTATTCTAATGTCATCATCAACATCTATACAATCATCATTATAATTTATAAGATGCCTCGGTCATACCACATCCAGATTTTCTTAAAACAAATAATTAACCATTATCATAACACCATCACATTCAAATGAATGTATCTAAAAATTCTATACATAATATATAAGAAGATATAAAATTCCATATTTTAAAGTATTTCAAATTTTCAAACACCATCAGATTCAAGTTTCAAGTTTCAAATCCAGATAATAAATTATTTCAAATTTTCAAACATCATGACCATCAAAATAAAGTTTCAAATTTTCAAATATAGATAACAAAGTATTTCAAACTTTCAAATTCAAAGTTTCAATTTTTCAAGTTTTAACCCTCAATCATGAAATTTGTCAACCCTCAATTTTTTGTACCCCTTTCTCCAATGGCTTCCACTCCTGTAGTTTTACTCCTTTACCCAATGGCTTCTCCTCATGCACCCCTCTGCCAATTGGATTGAATAATCCCAAAACTAATCAGATCTTCCACAACACTGTGTAGACTCTTTACGATCCTTTGTTCTTCCCTTGTCACATCTCCATGGGATAGAAAACTAGGATCTACATCTGCCTCGGCTTTAAATAAAATTTTTGGGTCGAAGCCATGATTTTTAATTATCTTCTTTAGTGTATTGTTTTGTTTATTAACTAAAACAATATTTTCTTTCAAATTCTTTGCTGCGGATAAACTATTCTTAGCGCTTTCCAAGTGAACTTGGAACACCTTTTCTTGATTCTTTAAATTTTCATATTTCAACTGCACAAAAAAAAGTGATCTCAATTAAACATAATACTAAAATAAGAAAAGGTCAAATTAATAAAAAATATTGTTTAGAAGTGATAAAACTTACAACTGCTATATCTCTTTTCAGCATTTGCAATTACTACCATATCCTTGTCCTTAGACCATTTGTTAAAATGTGTATGGGCTTTAGCACTAATATTTTCCAATTTGTTTAATGTTTTATCCAAAATATATTCTTTATAGTTGTTGTTATATGCGATTGTCCCACCTCTTACTTGGGTAAGTAAGGAATCAATCTTCACAGGTTGTATCTATACTGCAGTGTATAAACTTTCTCTTTGCCAATAATTTTCATAATGAATTATTATTTCATTGATTAGCACTTTAGCCTATCTCTCCCATTCTATAAGTTGAATGATATGAGGTACAATAAAATCCATGACATGGGATTGAAAATCATTAAAAAATTAAGTTCTCTAAAGGAAATGGTAGAAAATATTCACCATCTATATCTGAAGAAGATGACGTAGTTGGAGAGGTATGAGGGATTTCTAGTTGATTGTCAATTACTACCTATTTCTGCCTTTGGGTGGCCTGATCCTATTTGTGATAAAATAAATCAATATTCAAATAAATAAATCTAAAATGAAAAGTAATGAAAGTTGAAATTGAATTATACCTACTGGCCTTGAATCATCTCACGTCTATTAAAAAATCTTGATGGGTCATTCCTATCAATGGCCAAGTAATCTTCATCTAAATTTATATTATTTAAAATTGATATGCCTGTTGTGCTGGGCAAGCCACTGAGAGAGGGGATTGGAATTCGAAATGAGGAGGTAATGTTTAGTGTCCCACTAGGTGCCAAAGGAATTGGCATGCATTTACCAATGTTATTTTTCCCTGATCCTTTGGTTGGAATTTTGAATTATAGTGGCGGAGGAGGCAGTGCCACTGTTTGTAAAGAATGTGAAGGAATACAATGTGCTGAAAATTGCAAGAAACATTATATGAAAAACTTTTAAACTATTGAAAACTTAAGTCTTGTATTTAAGCAATTATATCATACCTTGTTGAGGGGTAATGTTTAGCAGATCTTGAGGTGGTCGTGTTGCAGTAGTAGTTGGTTTTGTTTGAGCTGTGTGTTGTTGGGATTGTTGTGCAGGTGTTTGAGAAGAGAAAATTACATGCGACTGAACTGAGTGAGTTGGTGAAGATAGTTGACTTTGAGAAACCATGGTATTGTCCAAAGTTCCTGCAATGTCAGTAACAGTTGATTATATGTGAATTCAATATGGTAAATGGTAAATTGAAAATAAAAAATGGGAATTTGTAAATAGTGAATGTTAGGGTATTACGTCTCTAGAATTTAACAAATTCAAATGCTTGGCAGTTCAGAGATGAGTGAAATTCCATTTCAGATTGTGAATCTGCCGACGCCTCAACGTCTTATTGGTCTCTTCCTCTTGATGCAACTTTTTTTTGCGGAAAGGCCTCCAAAAATATTTTCTATAAATAGTCAATAATTAATCAGATTCCAGATGAACATAATATTAGTCTTATGTCGAAATAAAAACTTATACTTATTGTTCTTGAAATGGAATCGAAAAATTCTTCATTGTCTCGTCTGTGCAAGTAGGAATTAGTTTTTATTTTAATTAAAAAGAGCCTCATAATAAAGCCAAGGAGATAGTTTGTGGAGTGAATAACTCGTTTGTCAGAAACTGATGCATTTGTAATATCAGTTTTTATTTTATTCGATAAAAATGTGCACCAATCAAATTTTTTCTTTATGATAGTTGAAAGAATATATGCAATAGCCCAGTTTGGTATATCAATTTGTCATCGCTGAAAAACAATTCTGGCCTGAAATAAATATATCATAGCATCAAGAAAATGGTGTGTAATTCCTTACATATCCACACCACGTATTGATTTGTTAACATGAGCTGCAAAAATTAAAAAATATAGTTTAGAGATTACAGATTAGAGGTTAATATCAAAAACTGAAAAATAAAAAATAAAAATTGAAAACAGTTTATACGTACAATCAACAAGAAAACAAAAATTCGATTCAAGGTATTTTTTATCGGTTTCGACCAGGATTGTTTTCGTTGTGAAAATGGGTAAATTTTTCTATGGAAGGCATGTTAAGCGATGAATATCAGCTTGATCGACACCGAATTGAAGCACACGGTCGTTGTCCATAGTAACAGTAAAAACATTGTCCTCTATATTTTGAGAGGAGAGTATGTAATTCATAATATCTTGATCTATTTCAAACTGGGGAATTTTAGCGAGCCCATCAAAATCACATGCATCGACCAAATCCTTGTATTCTGAATTCATTTGAAAAACTGTCTAAATGTGGGGGCATAACAAATTCCTGTAGAGTATCTTCCAATTAACTGGATTCTGCGATTGATTTTGATCTTGATCTTGGCCTTGCGTCGCACTTGTAGTCACCATTGTACTTGTCATTGAGTTTGTTTGTACCTAAAATTGACTCCTGTAAACAAGAAATTTCAGGAGCCAGAGAGTGTAAATGATAAAATGATCGGCTGGAGGGTATTTATTGGACAAATTATGGTTTCTATTAGGCTATGGAGATAAATATCTTCGCTGGAGCATGCATTACAAAGTTGCTGGAATATACAGCAACCATCATCGAGCAAGTGGGAACCGACATTGGCTACCCAGGACCGACATCAGTTAGAGAAAGTAGGAACTGGCCGTAGTTAAGGATAACTGACGTTGGTTACCTGTGTGATGATGCTTTCATTAACTCTCAGGAATTAAATCTATCTTTAGCATTAAAGTAGATTTATTGGATGTAATCGCATGGCAAAGTGCCCTAAGTTTATATATGCCTATATAAGCATGAAAGTTAGGGTTTAGAAGTAGAGCTAAGAGAAGGATTGAATTAGATCCTTGATTCTACTAGATTGTGAGGATGAAGAAGAAGAAGAGAAAGAAAGAACATGTTACATGAAGACAAGTCTCCATGGGGAGAAGCTGAACAAAAGGAAAGTGTAGGTACACTATTGGTGAGAAGATGGCACTGTATTTCCTTTGTATTTTTTAGTCTCATGTAATGGATTGCATAGTAGGCAAAGAACTTAGGGTTTCTTCTTGTTATATCCACAGGTTGTTGTGAGATCTTGTTATTAATCATTCTTGTAGATCCACATGTAGTGAGATCTTGTGTTATAGATCCATGTGATCAAGCTTAGTTACACAGTGGCAGATGTAGGGTAGCTTTAGGCATATGAGATTTGGTGGTGTTTTAGAGGCACGGTTGTAGTGCACTTAGGTAGATCTGGCTAGATATATGGAGGAGACATAGGTGTTGGTATGGAGGCATGGTTCAGTGTACTCAGGAAGATTCGGCTGGAGGTCTGGGAGGAGGAGATACTCTTGTAGAGATACATGTACTCTTGTGAAGAAGAGTTGGTTTGTAATCTCTTGTTATGTTATATATATGAGATCTCTATCTTTGGTGGATGTAGCCCACATTGGGTGAACCACGATACATGCTTGTTATGTGTGTGTACTTTTGCATGATTTGGATTATTCTAGTTTATACTTCCACTGATGTAGATTTTGTGGGGATTATTAGATCCATATTTGCATGTTTGAATTTTATATTCTATAATTACAAATGTTTCCGTGTAGACCCATCCCCAATAATTGGTATATGAGCTTTGTTAGCTTGGTTATTTCAGAGCAAGGTTTTTTTTTCTTGATGAGAAGATCACAGGAAGAGATTCAATCTCAAGTGGAAGCTGGAAGAGTAAGATTGCTGGAAATTACAGTGACTGGCATCGGTTAAGTGGCAACTGGTGTCAGCAGAGTGTGACCATGGCTGGTTACTGGGTAGCCTATTTTTAAATAGGAAATCATATATCTAAATAATTGAGAAGATGCATGAAATGTATATTGGTTGCTGAGGTGTCCCTGGTTCTGAGAGGCACAAGCATGTTAGTCAGATTGCAGATCCAGATTATTGAGATCTAGATAGAGAAAAGGAATAGGTATGCATCCTTGGTGCAGTTAGATGCATGGGCTTCGGGAGAGAGGTAGTAGCACAGAACGAAGACAGGGATTCCATCAGAGAAGCATGTACTTCAGTTCAATTGAAGATTTGGTTGAGTATCTTGGTGCTGATAAGGTGATGTATTTCATCTTGATGCAATTTATTGCATGGATTTTTTGTATTGTTTTTGTATGAGATTTGCATGCTTCTTGGAATGACTGGCTCAAATCAACTATCGGCTTCGGTCAAAGTAGGCACATGGTGTGGTGTTGGGTTCATTCCAACAACATTGACATCGGTCTAAAAACTGAGATCGGTCACAGAGGAACTAATACTAGTCAGGTAAACATGGTTGGTTAGGGGATGACCGTGGTTGGTCTTTGTGGCAACTTATCTATACAGGGTTTTTTGTAGCAAGAGAGGGAAGATGGTTCTTTGTCCTAGTTTGAAGGATCAAGTTTCTTGCACAGAGTGTACATGACAAAGACGGTGTAGATTACTTCATGGTTTGGATTAGAAATAGGACGAAGTTGGCTCGGTTAGTCCATTGATACTTTGAGTCAGGTATCTCTATATGGTTCATGTTTTATTTCTTTCATTTTAAGAAATTGATATTATGTTTGGATTGTATGCACAAATTTACACCATGGTTTCTTGGTGTTGTTTGAATTTTATTTCCCTGTTGTGTGAAATATTGAGGACAAGGGTTTCTAGTCTAAGGATGAGATCCTCAATGAAAAGTCATGGTTAGACACAGTTACAGGTAATGAGAGATGTTGAGTACATATGGATGGAAAGAAGGTGATTCACATACTTCACAAGAAGTCCAAACTTCTGTGATGTAGAAGTATTCTCATAGAAGAAAGGGAATCAATTTTATAGTTCTTTCATTTGGTTTTATTTTCTCACTGACATATTAGATTTTGAGCTTGGTGTTAGAGGTAGTGTAGGGAATTTCATGTTCAGTGGGAGCAACCCATGGTTGTTGGAATTGCAAGATTGGATACATGATGTCTATGCAGAGTGAGGGGAGATTATTACTATTCAGAGTGGTAGAGGCGCTAGTTGTTTTTGGAGGATAGTCACGGATTTGCAGGTATATTGAGTTTATTGCTTTGTGATGTCACTTCTGGTTTATTTTGTGGTGCCTGGATATCCCTACAGTTGATGGTTACATTCAGCTGGGTGATGATGGTAGAGTATTTTTTCAAAGTTTCAAGGTTTAAAGGAGAAAATATGATTATTATAGAGACCAATGTCAGTTAGGATTAACCGTGGTCAGTCATCTGGTAAGCATGGTTGGTCAGGAAGTGACCGGTGTTGGTTAGGGGAAACCGTGGTTGGTTTGGTCACAAGTTTGACAGTAGTGTTTATTTACCATTTTTAGATGGTAACCTTGTTTTTCTTTCATCTTGGTTGATTGTACAAAGTATGTTGATGACATGTATGCTAGTATTTGCACTATTTATTAGTAGCATGGTTTAGCATGGTTATTTTTTATTGACATTGATGATCACAAGATTTATATTCAGCTTTTGGAGTTAGTCGGTGACAGACTTGGAACTTTTGGATAGCTGGTGATATGGATGGATGTATAGGTAGAACTCATGTGGGCTGTCTTTACCCATGATCTTGTTTTGCTTTCGCATATTCTAGTTTGACTTGTCTTGGTCAACTACATTGGTGGTTCCATGGAGACATGGATAGATGGATGGAGAACATGGTTGGTTTTATAGGTATGGCTATGGATGCGATTGAGGCTCAGAACTTTGGTTTGAGTTGGATCTCTTACAGGTGTGTTAGTCATGATGGCTTGTTGCATAAGGAGCTTGGTTGGCTTGTTTTCTTGATACCAACAATTGGTATGGTGTTACGATTCAGTGGGAGCTTGAGGCTTGGTGTCAAAAATTAGTTGTATCTTTGTGTAGGTTTGGTAAGTCATGGTATTATCTTCTTTGGTTTTGAGAAGATATTTTGATCTTCTTGGTTTTATTTCTGAGAGAATTTTTGAAGGAAAGAATAGATGGTCTTCACGGTGTGTAGAGGACGGTGATTTACAGGTACAGGTACAAAGATTCAGCAATTTATTTCTAAGTGGGAGATTGTTAGGTTATGGAGATAAATATCTTCACAGGAGAATGTGTTACAAAGTTGCTAGAATATACAACAACCGTCATCGAGTAAGTGGGAACTAACATCGGCTACCCAGGACTAGCATTAGTCAGGGAGGACTGACATCGGTCAGAGCAAGTAGGAACCAATTGTAGTTAAGGCTAAACGACGTCGGTTACTTGTGCAATAATGTTTTAATTAACTCTTGGGAATTAAATCTATATTTAGCATTAAAGTAGATTAATTGGATGTAATCACATGACAAAGTGCCCTAAGTTTATATACGCCTATATAAGCATGAAAGTTAGGGTTTAGAAGTAGAGTTAAGAGAATGATTGAATTAGATCCTTGATCCTCCTAGATTGTGAGGATGAAGAAGAAGAAGATAAAGAAAGAATAGGTTACATGAAGACAAGTCTCTATGGGGAGAAGTTGAACAGAACGAAAGTGCAGGTACACTGTTGGTGAGAAGATGGCACTGTATTTCCTTTGTATTGTTTAGTCTCATGTAATGGCTTGCATAGTATGCAAATCACTTAGGGTTTCTTCTTGTTAGATCCACAGGTTGTTGTGAGATCTTGTTATTGCTCATTCTTTTAGATCCACATGTAATGAGATCTTGTATTACAGATCCATGTGATCAAGCTTAGTTGCACAATGGCAGATGCAGGGTAGCTTCAGGTATGTGAGATCTGGTGGTGTTTCAGAGGCATGGTTGTGTGCACTTAGGTAGATCTAGTTAGAGATCTAGAGGAGACACAAGTGGTGGTATGGAGGCATGGTTCAATGTACTCAGGAAGATCCGACTGGAGGTCTTGGAGGAAGAGATACTCTTGTAGAGATACATGTACTCTTGTGTAGAAGAGTTGGTTTGTAATCTCATGTTATGTTATATATATGAGATATCTATCTTTGGTGGATGTATCCCACATTGGGTGAACCACGGTACATGCTTGTTATGTGTGTGTACTTTTGTGTGATTTGGATTATTCTAGTTTATACTTCCAATGATGTAGATTTTGTGGGGATTATTAGATCCGTATTTGCATGTTTGAATTTGATATTCTATAATTGCAAATGTTTCCATGTAGACCCATCCCCAAAAGTTTCAAACCCTTCCTGATGCATGACAAAAATCCTTCCATTACACGTCAAGAACCCCTCCTGACATGCGACAGCAAGCCTTCTGTCACACGTCAAGCATACTTGTTGACGCATGAAAGAAAACCTTCTGTCGTGTATCAAGTATACTTTCTTGATGTGCTACAGAAGGCTTGCTATCATGTGTCAAAAAGTATGCATGACACACAACATAAGGCTTGATGTCATGCATTAGGAAGGGTTCTTGACATGTGACAGAAGGATTTCTATTACGTGTCAAGTATACTTGTTGACGTGTGATAGAAAGCCTTTTGTCACGTGTCATGAAAGTATGCTTGATGCATGACAACAAGCCTTCTTTCGTGCATCAAGAACCATTCCTGACGCGCGACATCAAGCCTTCTATCACGTGTCAAGCATACTTGTTGATGCACGATAGTAAGCCTTTTATCGTGTGTCAAGAATGCATCAGCATGTAAAGGTGAAATTCTAGTTCTCAAAAACATGGAAAATTCACCTTTACATAAAAGCGGATCCACCTAGATTCGCTGGGGATTTTCCTCCTCCATTTTACCACCTGCTTCTTAAAATGAACCCTGATTGTCCTTCATTTATTACATGCATGATTTAGGGGTGGTGACTTCCATCTTTGGTTTTTTAGCCACCTGTACTTTATTATAAATTTATTAATTTATTTATTTCATGGGTAATGGTCGCCATTTATATTTTTCAGTCAATGCCTCGAAGGATGATGACTTCTATTTCTGGTTTTTAGTCATCTCCTCTCTATTCCTAGAAAACAATAGCTCAGTTCTGAGATGAGTTGGACAAAGAAATGTTTTCCAAACAATTCATAGTTGAATGTTCTTAAAGCAACTTTTGAAATTATTCTCTAGATGTTGGTTTATGGTAAAACCTTAATCTATGTCCATTGACAAACATTACTTTCTTCTCTCCATCAATTGGAATCAATTGAAGCATCCCATTGTCAAATACTTTTTCAATTCGATAAGGACACATCCATCTTTTCTACATCTTTCCTTTGAAATCCTTTTCTTTTGAATCAAATAACAAATCCCAATCCCCTCTTTAGAACTTCGTGAGCTTGATATGTTTTTCATGTCATACTTGCCTCTGATGTTGGACGATTTCAGTTTGATAAAATGATTGTAGTCTCATTTCATCCAGCTCATTCACTTGAAGAATCCTTGCCTTTTGTGTTTTTGTTAAATCAATTCCCACTTCAACAACAGTTCTCAAGGTTTGAATCTCAAATTATAGGGGAAGAATGGGATTCTTCCCATAAACCTACTCATAGGGGGTGAATCATGTGGTTGTTTTCCAAGTAGTATTGTATACCCAAACTGATTTGGGCAGTATTTGAACCCAATTTTTCCTTGATATATCCACTATTTTTGCTACGATATTCTCCAACTCTCTATTAGTAACCTCCACTTGACCATTGGACTATGGGTGATATAGTGATGACTTCTTATGCTTCGAATGGTATGTTTCCACAAAGGAACTAATTACACTTGACATGAATTGTGGTCCATGATTTGAAACAATCAATCTTGGTGCTCCAAACCTCTGAAAGATATGTTCATATAAAAAAATTTGCAACTTTCTCATACCTTACATATTATAGTTCTTGCAACTCAACCCATTTGGTTATATAGTCCACACAAACCAATATATATTCCTTCCCTTGAGAGGTTATGTCAGTTGCTATTGAAATCCAATCCCAACTTCTCAAATGGTTCTAAGATAACTTGAGGTTGGAGTGGCATCTCAGATGTAAATTTTGGCTTCCCCATTCTTTGGAATTGGTCACATCTCCAAAAACACTTCATGACATCCTTAAACAAGGAATGCCAATAATAACAAGCTCCTAAAATTTTGTGGATGGTCCTTTGCACAGAATAATTCCCTCCTGATGAATCATGATGACATGCCCTAAGTATGTAAAATACATAATCTTCAGCTACACACCTGTGTAAAACATGGTCAGGTCCACATTTAAAAATAATTTCATTTAACCATATATACATCACACTTTTCTTAATCAATTGCTTTCTTTGTTTTCTTGTGAAAAAGGTTGGGAACTTCCATGTAGCTAAGTAATTATCCATATCTACAAACTAAGGAGAGATAGTAGAAACTACAATCAGATGTTCATTTGGAAAATAATCATTGACTTGTTCATCTTCTTCTGAAGTGGTCAGTCTTGAAATAAAATCAGATACCAAATTTGATTTCCTTGGTTTATCAATGATTTTAATATTAAATTCCTACATTAACAACCAACTTAAAATCATGACATGCACTAAAGGTTTATTCATTAGATATTTAAGAGAAGAGTGGTCAATGTGAATAATCAATTCATAGCCTGTGATATAATGGTGAAACTTTTTGATTGCGTATACAACTACAAGAAATTTCTTCTCTTTGGTGGTGTAATTCTTTTTCAGTAGGGGATATATTTTTACTAATATAATAAATAACATGCATAGATTCTCCTTCTTCTTATTTACCAATGGAATCCCCTATTTCTTCGTTGGAAGCATCTGTTTGTATATGGAAGGGGAGATTAGAATTTGGGCCTCTTAATACTGGTGTATTTACAAACTTATCTTTGATAGTATCAAAATATTGTTAGAATGTCTCTGTCAATTCAAATTCAGAATCATTATTTAGGAGAGAAAATAATGGAGAATCTATCTTTATAAATTCATAAATAAATCTTCTATAGTAACCAACATGGCTAAGAAAACTTCTTGCCTCTTTTTGGTTTGTGGGAGATGGGAGCTTTACAATAATATTGACATTTTCTAGGTCTACCTTAATTTTTTTACCTGAAATATGATGGCCTAGAAATATCCCTTGTTCCTTCATAAATATTTTTCATGGTTAAAGGATAATTGATTTTTTTCACACCGAGAAAGGACTTTGTCTAGATTTTCAATTTCCTCCTAGAATGTTGCTCCATAAACAATAAAGTCATCTATGTAAATATCTACCCAATCATGGGTGAGATCAGAAAAGATTGCCAATATGGGTCTTTGAAAGGCAGCAATAGCATTACATAAACAAACAAGTAACACCCTATAAGCAAATGTTGCCAAAGGGTAAGTAAAATTGGTTTTATCTTGATCCTCATGTGCTACTATTATTTGATTGTACCTGGTGAACCCATCAAGGAATGAAAAGTATATTTTCCCAAATAAATTATCTAAGAATTTATTAATAAAAGGAAATGAAAAATGATCCCTATGATTTTTCTTATTAAATTCCCTATAATCCACACAAACCCTCCATTTCCCATTCATTTTAGGAACTATAACTAATGGGGAAACCCACTGGTTGTCTGAGATTGGATAAATGAATCCTACCTTTAAAACATTTTCAATTTTAGTTTTCACAATGTCGCTTAAGGAAGGGTTTATCCTTCTTTTTGGTTTCATAATTGGTCTGGCATCAGTTGTGTAAATATGGTGTGTATAAATACTAAGATGAATACCTTTCATATATTTATATTTCAAAGCAAAATCTTAAGGATGAGAGCATAAGAGTTCAAACAGGGTATTCTCTTCCTGACTAGTCTGCCAACTATTGACTGACAATGTTTTCCCTAGAAGGATAAATAGTTGTTTGGTATCAAGATGAAGATAATTCACAAAAGGGTAATCTCTTAATAATCCATTCAACAGATTCATATGGAGAAGTAATCTGTGAACACCAGTGATATTTTTAAAGATAGACTTGGTCAAATCTATATTTCGTGTAAATGGGCGGATGATAGGTTAGTTGTTTTAGATGATAAAATCATCTCTTATTTCTACTAATTATAGTGCAAGATTATAAATATATCCAATGTAGGACTCAGGCGCACAACTTGTAACTTTTCCATTGCTGGAATCATAGTCACCATCCTGAATTTGATGTGATTGTTTTTGGATTATGATCATAGCTAGAGAAGAGATGATGTCTTCTGAGTCATCTGAGTTATTATTACACCACTATTTTTTGTAGAAAAAGGTTTTGCAGTGTGGTGAAATGATAGATTTTTGGAATCATGACCATTGGTAATCACCATATTTGCTATACTACAATCAATCAAGGTGGCAACAGTTGCTAACCAAGGGTGACCTATAATTAGAGGGTATCCAATCTTCCTATTATTTTTTTATGATCATGAAGTTTACCGAATAATCTCAAGACTCAATGGTGATGGTTACATCTTCTATAATTTCCTTCAGATTATTTACAGACTGATCTCCCATTTGTAAAAATATGGAAGTTGACTCTGGTTCAGGGAGTGATAATGTAGACTAAGGTATCCATGGTCATAACATTAATAGCAGTTCCTAGGTTAATTAGGACGCTTGGGATTTGGACATCTCTGATACAAGCTGTAACAATAGGATTTCTAAGGTCTCCATATTTAGGAGAGAGAATATTCCCTTTCAGTATACTAGCAAGTTTCCCATCAACATGAATGGTTTTAGGTTGATTATTTCTTCTTCCTAAAGTCTTAAAACAGAGCTCTTTGATGGTTTTTTTTAATTAACGAATTTCCTTAAGATATTGTAATAGGGGAATCCCAATACTAAATTTTCTCAGTCCTTATTAATTTTGAATCTGGTTATTTAGGAACTATATTGTTGTGTTTTTCCAAGATCCTAGATGGAAAAGGAATATCAACATTTGGTTGAGGTGTTTCTTCAACAACAGGATAGGGTCACATTTCTTCTGGCTTTTCTATATCTACATGGATTTCTTCTATGATAAGAGATTAAGGTTTTGAAGTGACCTTCCTTGAACACAGAAAAATATTCCTACAATCCAAAGAGTTTACTTTGGGATTTTTATCTGTTTCCATGGTGTATATCGGGTTACCTTTCCTCACATTTTTGGGGTTTTCCACAGTTTTTTTGGAACATGTGGCTGGGAAGGTTGATCGGATGGCTCGATCAAGGACTAGTCTCAGAAGATCCTGATCAATTTCTTTTTGAATTCAAAGTCTTGTTCCAAACCTATGATTACACTTCTAATTCCCATAATCTCAAGTTATTTCCCTCACTTTAAAAGATACAACAATGAGATGGTTCATAGGCTTAACCCCTAACTCCATCCATAGTTGGCAGGAGATGGAAACAATTTTCTTGGTTAAATACGAAGATTACCATCGAGTTTGGGATAGGAAGGAAGAAAATTTTAAAATTCAACAAAAGGAGGGTGAGATTGTGGAAGACTATTTTGATTATTCCTCTTTCTTCACAGGAGGTGTGGTACTGGTTTGGATACTAATATACTCAAAATTTTGTTCCTCAAGGTATTGGATGAAGACACATAAGAATCCTTGAATCTTATGGGAAAGGGAGACATAAACAAGTTAGAATCTACATAAATCATTGACCTATGTAGGAATTACTCCCGAACTCACCCCAACCTTCATAGATAGAAGGAAAAAATGGCCAGTGGAGATATGTCTAAACTAAAGGAAGAAATTATAAATTAAAGAATATGCCTCTTTGTTCAACTCAATACAACCATGAATAGGGAGAAAGCTAGGAATACAAATCCTTTGTTCATCTACTGCCCAAGATGTAGAGACAAACATGGGCTTAATAACTACCCCTTAGATAAGACAAACATTTGTCTTCTCTGTGACCTTAAGCATTCCACAGACTAATGTGGGTTACTTCCCTTGATGAAGAACCATTTATTGCAAAACACACAAGAGGAAGCTGAGTTAAACTACATGGGTCAAAGGAAAGGATGGGACTTTCAATCCAATAAAAAAAGTAATAAACACCAAAATGGGCCCTAAATCAATGGAATGCAACATGGCCATAGCCCCATTCTTGGACTCAACAAGTCCCACAAGAGTGGAGTCCTCAGTGGAGTGCACCACCAAGTTACTATCAGCAACCCTGGGCTCCACACCTAAACATTTCGTAGTTTTAATAGTTTAATCCTCAATATCAACAGTAGCAGAATGTGACTCAAGGATCAGGGAAACAATATTATAATAAAACAATACTCGAAGGTCAAAAATCATTGTTGACTAGACCTACAAATGCCACCCACTCCAATCAACCTTCCCAGCCACATATTCCAAAAAAAATATGGAAAACCCCAAAAATGTGAGGCAAGGTAACCCGATATACACCATGGAAACAGATAAAAATCCCAAAGTAAACTCTATGGATTGTAGGAATATTTTCTATGTTCAGGGAAGGTCACTTCAAAACCTTAATCTCTTATCATAGAAGAAATCCATGAAGATATAGAAAAGCTAGAAGAAATGTGACCTTGTCCTGTTGTTGAAGAAACACCTCAACCAAATATTGATATTCCTTTTCCATCTAGGATCTTGGAAAAACACAACACTGTAGCTCCTAAATAACCAGGATTTAAAATTTATTCAAGGACTGAGAAAATTAAGTATTGGGATTCCCCTATTACAAGATCTTAAGGAAATTTGTTAATTAAACAAAACCATCAAAGAGATATGTTTTAAGACTATAGGAAGAAGAAATAATCAGCCTAAAACCATCCATGTTGATGGGAAACTTAATAGTATACTGAAAGGGAATATTCTCCCTCATAAATATGGAGACCTTAGAAGTCTTATTATTATATCTTGTATCAGAGATGTCCAAATCCCAAGCATCCTAATTGACCTAGGAACTGCTATTAATGTTATGACCATGTATACGTTAGTCTACATTATCACTGCCTAAACCAAAGTCAATATCCATACTTTTACAAATGGGAGATCAGTCTGTAAATAATCCAAAGGGAATTATAGAAGATGTAATCATTTCCATTAAGTCTTGGGATTATTCCGTAAACTTCATGATCATAAAAAATAATAATAGGAAGATTGGATACCCTCTAATTATAGGTCACCGTTGGTTAGTAATTGTTTCCACCTTGATTGATTGTAGTATAGCAAATATGGTGATAACCAATGGTCATGATTCCAAAAATCTATCATTTTACCACACTGCAAAACCTTTTGCTAAAAAAGAATAGTGGTGTAATAAGAACTTAGATGATTCAGAAGACATCATCTCTTCTATAGATATGGTTGTAATCCAAAAAAAATTACATCAAATTCAGGATGCTGACTATGAGTCGTGCGCTGGAAAAAGTACAAGTTGTGCACCTGAGTCCTATGTTGGATCTATTTATAATCATGTGCTATAATTAGTAGAAATAAGAGATGATTTTATTAGTGAAAACAACTAACCTATCATCCACGCATTTACATGAAATATAGATTTGACCAAGTCTATCTTTAAAAATATCATTGTTGTTCACAGATTACTTCCCCATAGGTTTCTGTTGAATGCATTATTAAGAGAGTACCCTATTGTGAATTATCTTCATCTTGATACCAAATAACTACCTATCCTTCTAGGGAAAACATTGTCAGTCAATAGTTGGCTGACTAGTCAATGTAACATCCCCATTTTAAGATACTAGAACAAGGGAATTTCTTTTTTTTATACAACGTTCTCTGTTATGAATTATATAATTCAAACACACATTCAAGTTTTAATAATTGTTCTCTGTCCAATTAATGTAATTTGGATCACACAATTTCTTTTTAAAACCAATGTTCTCTATTCACATATTTGCAATATGGAACACACATTTAGTGCCATTCAATCATATAACAGATACCATATGCTGCTGTAAATGACTCGAAGAACTACCAATCTCCCATTTTATGGCTTGGAGTTTCAGCAATCTCTCATTTCATGACTCAACGACTTACCGATCCTTCATGTTAATCCATGCATTGTATAATGAATATACAGGGTTCTCTTACCGTTTCCAGTTATTGAAGTGATCCATTTAAGAATCCTATCTGAATATCTGTTACTGATATTCATCTGACATCCTGCATCTTAAACTAGGTGATTAGGACAACGCAACCAGCACTTGCGATACTTTGGCCAAAGATTTTCACATGCTTTGCATGATCATATTCCTAGATGTGATATACATCATTGGAATATGTCCTTCACCTCACTTCGTCTGTTATCTAGAATGGTCTTTCCTGGTCTCTGCCAGTCCTTCCATTTAAGGTCAAGCTCTAACCCCAACTAGCAATATGATTGAGTATAGGAAGTTACTCGTGGTAACTAAAGGTGAGCAGACATACGGTGTCGTCCCTAGACAACTCTGTGTGTCTAGTTACCTTTAGTCCTCCGGAGTCACTCCGTATACATGATCACGTTCCTATCCCCATCTAAGAACTTAGTATCCAGCGTCTGTAAACTTGATGATTTGATTCGGGAGGGCATTGTAATATGTCAGCTATAAAATTGTGTCGTCATGAAGGCCTTGCCTTCATGAAGACACCATATTGTAGCTGGCATATGCCAATGTCCTACAGAATCCTCTCATCAACAGTACATATCCAGCTCGAGTGTGATTTAATTATAATCTTAATATTTAAGATCAACTTTCAGCAGCCCTGTTGATCCTTAAACCTCGTTCTCATTACAGTTGTATGTAGCTAAGAGATAGACTTAATTTGTCTTCTAGCTTAATATACATCTCCTCCTTCATACCGAAGGGTTGCATATTCTCTTCTTGGTTCCTTTCTTTACACTTTGGACTAATCAGTCCATCACAGATATCGTAATAAGTTTAACCTATTAAACTTAACCAAGTTTTTCCACAACTGTAAACAAATTCATAATTCCATCTTATTAGACATCATTTAAACGAAGTCTAATTCTAAATGAATTTATTTATTTATTCTCCTTAACCTTACTTTAATTAAGGTCTGTTAACAATAGATATGTTTTCTCATATCTATATTTTTTGAATTTAATCATTCGAGGCTATTAACGGAGTACGAATACAAGGTTCGGCTGCTCCTAAGTTATTTTATATTCCTTAGATTTAGAGCTAATCCCGAATACCTTTTAATTAAGAATTCATGTTTACCTAAATCCTTTTTAATGTCAATTTAAAATTCATCTTAAGTCAAGTATGAACTAATTGCACATTCCAACGTAAAAGTTGCATTTAGGTAAAGAATAGATGTTATTTCCTTTTAAATCCATCCATTAACATTTGAATAATTCCAAATCAAGGAATAATGTTATATTCTCAAACTTATTCAACAATATCAAACTGATACAATCATTAAAATATCACACTTTCCCTTGTATTCATCCATCAGTTTTACAATCTATACAATTTCCAGTCCAAACGACTAGACTTTGTTTATATCAAACAACATTACAACTCATAAAGATAGAAGAATGTAATTTCTTCCTTTCTCATTTCCTCGTAGAGGAATAATAGCTATCAATACAATCCATCTTCAGTTAATCAAAAGAAGTATCAGAAAATAACCATGTCTTCATTTATAACCAAGTTCCATCTACAAAATTACTTGCATGGGTCAATTCATTGAACTGAGCATATTAAGCACTTGTCATTAAAATGAGGTGCTTTTTAATTAATTGTCTCAATAAAAGAACCCTGCTTTTATGAAACGTTAAAATGAACAACATCCAAGAATTAAGTACCGAAAAGGTTGAACAGCATAACAACTCAATCATATAGTTACCATCCCAATCAGACAAAGGATTACTGCCCTCCTTCCCAAATAATTATTACAAGAAGTAATTTCCTTCAAACAGTTCCAGATTACAAACATCTGTAAGAACTAAAAACACAATTATGCAAACTGTTGTTCTAGCATAAATGTTGTAATTTCCATTCCTTACAATAGTTATAATTTCAAAAGATAGAGTTTAACTGAAGATTCAACCGAACTACTTTCCTTTGCTTTCATACAACTCATCGGGATTCAAACAATCAAACACTGAAGAGAAAAGTGAATAGAAATTAAATGCAGATGCTTAAACCAAAGCAGTACAAAATTCTATCCATAATAATTATAGATTTACCTAACTGTATGAGAGAAGAAATGAACACTAATTCAAGTTATCCATCCACACTCTTATTCTTTTCCTCATAGCTGTACTGAGAATTTAATCCAAACGTGATACCAATCAATGGTAACACTTCAAAGTGAAATAAATAAAATCAATAATCGAATACAAAGAGGGAGGGTCATGTTACCTCTTGCACTGTTTAACCAAGTAACCACTATTCATCACAGACGTAATCCAACAGTATGATTCATTCCGCATTATATAATTCAATATGCAAAAACTACTATTTACCTTTCCAAAAGTTGACCAGTGTTCATTACAACTGATCCGTAGGCATCGATACTGAAGGAACTTCTAAACACAATCATTTCCCTTCAAAATAATTCACTCTACAGACATTTACGTCTATATAACATGTAAGACTGTACAACAACAACAACAAGTCACACTTTCATCATAATAATGAGAGAATTCACTTTCCAATAGCAAATTAATAAATCCATTCATATTCTGCTCTAATGAAAATGATGAAAGGTTCACAATCCTTATATAATATATATATATATATATATATATATATATATATATATATCCTTGAGTTCAACAAGACACAGTATAATTTGTATGCTCTACTCAGTCTATTATATAGACTGATTTTTCTGTTTCTCATCAGATTAGAACTTCCTTCCAAACAGTCCTATATGAACACCAAGAACCAGCAGGCAGAATACCATATCAAATTAGAACAACAAAGTAAGATGCTACTATAACCTTACTGTCCCAGGGAACCCGTATTCTATGCAATGAAAAACATCTAGGAATGATAACTCGCATAATAGTTTATCAACATCACCACAAATTTGTTTTTTCCCAAACGTTTCCACACAATGAACTCAGGAATACAATATTCGCATAAAAATACCTTTATCAATGCAAACCCGTATAGGGTAATAGATGCGCAAGCAAGATACAGTCAAAAACAATCTCATATAGCAAGCACAATCCTCTTTATTCCACTTAATCGCAAGAATACCCAAGGCCATGTTCCTTCTTGTTATGCCAGTTCGAACCAAACATACAGAATCACCATATCCTTATGTTTATACAAGTTTTGCACAAAAATCAGATTAATACACACATAACTAATGTATTATTCTGCACAAATTCAACTCCTATTGAGTAGAGATCAATTACCCGACATTGCCAAACAACTCACTCATCAAGAGCAGACTTATTTCATTCACCTATTTCACAAAAGAAATTATCCAAGTCATACTCAGCAAGGAAAAAAACTCAGTCCAGATGTCATTCCATTCAAAACAACAACATCATTTAATTAAATCACCCCTCATAAGAGCAGACTTATTTCATTCACCTATTTCACAAAAGAAATTATCCAAGTCGTATTCAGCAAGGAAAAATGACTCACTCCAAAATCACTTCAACATAACAGCCAAATCAAATAACCAAAACCCCCATCATAAGAGCAGGGTTGTTTTAATGAGACGATTAAGCAAAAGCAAGCAGTTTAAGGAGAAGGGCTTAACATGCCTGTTAATTTTTCTTGTGGCTGGAAGAAAACCGCGCCCACAGGAGCTATTCTTCTCCACGGAAGTCAACAATAAATCTTTCCAACCAGTCCCCCTAACTTCCACTAGGCTCAAAAATAGCCTTGCTTCTCCAAGAACAGAGATAATAATCAAAATTCAGCAGGTTCGACAGAACCATGGGAGAACAAAATGCAGAGCAACTAAAAACCCAATGCATACAACAACAAACAAAGTTTCTTTCCTCTATCCTTCTTCCAAGGCGAGGTGGTCGCTAATACCAAGATCATTAATGCATTGAATGCATTGAATTTCCTCATTCCTCACGCCACCGTGGACTCAGGTTGGTGAGTCTTCTTTTTCAAATTTTTGCATGTTATCATAGTTTAGCTTCCTAGCTAGTTGGACGCCTCCAACTTTTCCATGTTCCCGCCAAACTTGGCGCTGCAACCTGTAAGGAAGTCATTCATTGTCCTAATAAATTTCCAACCTTCCCTCCTTATCCTTTCCATCCACATGGGTCCATACGTCCCCTTCCATAGGTTAGGAATAGTTTAGGATTTTTAATAGTCCATATCTAGGTCATTCGCCTAGTTCATAGGTTAATAGAATTTACATCTATTTTCACCCTTATAAAATTTAAAATCCATATAGGATAGTAGTTAGGGTAGGATAAAACTTAAGGGTAGGTTAGGGTTTAATCCCCTATTATTTAATTAATTAGTTTCCAATCAATTCTTTCCGACTGACAGTCATATTCAACACTATACAGGATGTTTCGTCCTATGTTCCACATACCTATGCCCCTTGCATCCAAGACCTTATCGTCTTATGTTGTCTAGCATTACAACGGTGTGTGGTTTGAGAATCGAACCTTTTTCATTTGCATCTATGTACCAGATATTCATACCTGTAATCAGGTGCTGCAACCTTTATATCAACCTTAAGTTTGGTTTCAGAATTCATTCTGGTTTAGAAGTAAATCGAAAAAGCGATCACAAGAAGGCCATAGCATACCTTGGATCAATGGAAATGATTCAAGGTGTGCTTTCAATCAGCTAATAGAGTTCATCAAGCATATGACAAGTCCGTTGTCTCATTAGCAATCACACAAGCAATAATAACTTCTATCCCAAGTAAACAAATTACAGCAAACAAGGGTCCAAATTAGCAACACATTCCTTTAAGATCAAAAGATGTGTCTTAACATATTTATCTTCATTTCTGTAGTTACAACATCATGAAAAGTAATTACCATGATAAATTACAAAAATCAAGGCGTTACATTCCTCCCTTCTTAAAGAATCATCGTCCCGATGATCAAATTATATAATTCAAGGACTTTCTAGGACAAAATTCAATTATTGTCCTTCCATTCATATGTTCATACCAAAAACAGATTCACTCATTAAAACACTGTTTTAAGATAACTGTAAAATAGACCAATAATTGTCTAAATTTGGTAGAATTATCAGTTTTTTTGAAGTTCAATTTCGATCAAACAAGTATGGAAAAGCAGATCTCATTTCTTCAAGATTTTCCCAAGTTGCACTTTCTTCACTAAACTAGTCCCACTGGACCTTACATTGATTCACTTCGTGATTTCTTAAGTACAACTGGCGAGTTCCCAACACTCGAATGGGCTTAACCACGATTATTCCTGGGTCTTGGACCTGCAAGGAATTCCAATTCAACACATGAGATGAATATGAAACTTACAATCATCAAGATTTCAGTGTTGTAAAAATAGAATTATATTGGTTGTAATAGCCCATTTACGAAGTTTTTTCCAAAAGAACAAAAATTATGTCGATTTTCATTCATTGAAACAATAATGAAAAATAAGAGTATATCAAACTTTATGTTTAATAACTAAAAAGGGTGCAGAAAAACATTTTTAATTTCCTCCAAGTTCTCCCAACTTACACTTTATTTACAAAATTGGTCCCACTAGACCTCAAGCATTGACTTATTTCTTTGTTTTGCAAGTGCAACATGCGAGTTTCCAACACCCTTATGGGTTCAACCATGAAGACACCCAGATCTTGAACCTGTATAGAGTTCTAATTAAGTACATGTGATAAATCTGATACATACTTTTTAAGTAAGGAAATATGAAAAACATCATGCATCTTAGACAATGTGAGAGGCAACACTAACCTGTATGCCACACGGATGATCAATTAGATTATTTCGAAGAATCCAAGAAAACAAGGTGACAACTTGGCTGATTTTCCAAATGAAATTGAAATTTTCTTAGGTTTGACCCTTAAGAATACTTTATCTCCTAGTTCAAATTTTATGTCAAATCTCTTTAAATCAGCATAACTCTTCTGCCTATCAGCAACTTCTTTTAAATTATCACAAATTAATTCTCTAGTCCTATTGTTCCATTTCAGTCGACAGCACTGGTCCTATTAATTCTCTTTCTTCCAAGTTGTTCCAACTAACATATGTTCTAGACTTCTATCCATACAAAGCCTCAAAAGGATTCATTTTCAATGAAAAGCGGTAAGTGTTATTATAATAAAATTCAACCGGAGGAAGATATTCCTCCCACTTGTATTGTTAATCCATGTAGTACATCCTGAGCATGTCTTCCATGATCTGATTTACCCTTTTAGTCTGTCCCTTTATATTCTAATGGTATGCAAACCTAAAATTCAACATTTTCCCTAACATTGTATTCAAAGTTTACTAAAAATGAGAAGTCATCCTATGTTCCCAATTTGAAATTATTAGTTCAGGTATTCCGTGCAATATGAAAATCTCAAGCATGAACATTTTTGCAATCACAGGGAATTGTCTTTTAGATTTCTTCGTATAAAGTGAGCTACTTTTATCAGTTTGTCAACTACAACCAAAATTACATCATGCTTATTTTTATACATTGGCATCCATTGTATAAAATCCATGCTAATTACTTTCCATTTATAATGCAAAATGTTGTGAGGGTAAAACAATCCTACTGAGTGCATATGTTAAGCCTTAACACACTGACATTCCAAGCAATGAGATATATATTTTACTTTCTTTTTTCATCCCTTTCCAAAAACATTTTTTTTTTACAACAAAAAACATCTTAGTCACTCCAAGATGTCTAGAATAAGAAATATTGTGAAATTATTTTAGCACTTTCTTCCTTAGTTCGTTTTCCAAGGGTACATATACCCGATTTTCATACCTTAGGACTCCTTCGTTATTGAATCTTAATCCTTTATATCTCTTATCATTAGGATTTATAGCAATTTTTGTTTTAACCTACTGATAATAGAAATATGCTAACATCATTTTATTTACCCCATCTTTGAATAAGGTTCTTAAAGTTAAAAGGGTGGAAATGTGCTTCCTATGACTTAGCACATCTACCACTCAGTTTTCTTTATCTTTATTATAGCTGATATCAAATTCATATCGTGAAAAAAATTATAACCATCTTCTTTGTCTCTCATTCAAATTTGGTTGTGTGAAGATGTATTTTAGCCAGAGATGATATGTTTTCAGCTTAAAGAACTTTCCCAAAAGGTAACGTCTCCATACTTGCAAAGTATGTATAATGGTAACAAGCTCCAAGTCATGGGGAGTATAATTCAACTCATGTACTTTGATTTTTTTTCTCTCATAAGAAATCACATGATCATTTTGCCACAAAATACCCCCTAATCCTTCACCAAAGGAATTTGTCACTGTTGTGAAGTCCCCATTGGGATCCAGAACTATTAATACAGGTGTTGTAGTTAATTTTTCTTTCAGAAACTTAAATTCACTCTCACATTTATCATTCCAATTAAATTTCTTATTCTTTTTCTGCAATGAAGTGATTGGGGCAACGAATTTTAAAAAATTCATTTACAAATTTCCAGTAATATCCAACTAATCCTATGAATCTTCTAACTTTATGCACATTTTTAGGAGTTGACCAATTGATTATAGCTGTAATTTTGGATGGATCTATAGAAATTCCATCTTTTTTAATTATGTTCCCAAGGTACTACACTTCATTTTGATAAAATTAACACTTTCAAATTTTGTCATACAATTTTCTCTTCCTTAATACATCTAGCAAAACCCTAAGATGTTCATTATGCTCTTCAATGCTTTATGAATAAATGAGAATATCGTCCAAGAATACTAGCATAAAATTGTCCAAATATTCTTGAAAGATATTATTCATTAAATTCATAAAATTCACTGGAGCATTGGTAATCCTAAAAGGTAGCATAGTGAACTCAAAGTGACCATACCTTGTCCTAAAAATAGTTTTGTAAATATCCTCTTCTTTTATTCTCAACTGATGATACCCTGATCGTAAATATTTCTTAAGAGTAATTTGATACACCACGCATTTGGTAAAAAATATCATCAATTCTTAGAAGGGGTACCTATTCCTTGATCGTGGCCTTGTTGATAATTCTATAATCAATACATAACTTGAGTGTTTCATCATTTTTTTAAACTAAAATAACCGATGCTCCCCAAGGTGAGACACTCGGTCTTATCAATCCTTTTGATAAAATTTCATGAAGTTGAACTTTCATCTCAGCAAGTTCAATGGTAGTCAGACTGTAGGGATCCCTTAGAGATTGGTTTCGGTTCCCAGTTTGATGTCTATGGTGAAATCAAACTCTATTTTGGGTGGAAGGCTAGGTAGTTCTTCCATAAAGATGTCACTATACTCTCGTAACAACGGATGGTCTTCTAAAGAACTATTTACCTTCTTCACCCAAACCTAAAATTTTTTACATCATAAAGCATGCAACCTTTATTCTTGGCCTTTTTGAGATACTATGGCTAAAATTTACCTAACTGAAAAGTCATTTTTTATCCCCTGAATTTCTACTATTTTATGCAAGTCATCTACGTATTTAATCCACTTTTCATAGAAGTATACATTTGCTTTGTGTTGGGCCAACTAGTTTACACCTATGATTATGTCATACAAGCCTAAGGAAGCTACATATAGCTCTAGTTTAGTGGTGAAGCTTGACATCTCCACTGTTACATCTAATAGACATTGGCTAATCGTGTAAAAAATGGTGTTCCCATATTGGATATTCTATGATATTTTCATATATCCAACCTTTCTTTTAAGTTTAAATGCTAACTTATTATAAATAAAACATTTTGTTGCATAAGTATCAAATAAAACAATTATAGGGAGTGTAAATAACTTACCTGCATCTTCAATAGGCGTTGCTTATTTTTCTACTTGCTTGTCTGTTACTGCAACATGTATTTTATGTTGTTGATTATTGTCCTTCCTTTGAGGAAAATAACTTGCATAATGGTCCAGGACGCATAGAAAAAAACCCACAATAGGTCCATGTTTCCTTTCAAACTTGTTTTTAGAATTGAATGCATTTTTCTGACCATTTGGTTTCTGTCCATTTGTTCTGCAGTTTGCAAAAAACTTAGTTGCTGTAATTTTCTTCCCATTTTCATTTCCATTTCTGTTCTTACTACCAAAATTTTTCCACCCAACCTTTTAAGGTGCAATGGGTAGTGGTGAGTTAAAAATTTTATTTTTCTTTTCTTTCTTATGTGCAAAAATTTCCTTTAATTTTTGCTCCTATCTGATATCTTTTTTGAATACCACTTCCATAGTTGATGGTCCATGAACATCAACTTCCCCTCTAATAACCAAATTCAAACCCACAATGAACTTTCTGATGTGAAACTTTTCATCATTATGATATTCAGGTACATATTTTAGAAGTTTCGTGAACTTCTCCCAGTATTCAGTACCTATCATTTTCCTTGTGATAAAGTCTGAAATTCAGACAACTTTTGATCATAGTAAAATTTTGGTAGCCAACACTATTTAAAATAGGCCTTGAATTTTTCCCACATTATACTAGCTTCATCCACAGTCAATTATACCTTAGGTTTGTCCCACCAGGAGGACGCTTCATTGGAGAGCTAATAGGCTCCCGAAACTGCCTTACTTTCCTCAAAGAAATTTCAAATGGCTAAATACTTCTCCATCTCACTGAGCCAATTCTCGGATTCATTCCCTAAGGTCGTACCATCAAACTTAGGTGGAATAATCCTCTTAATATTGTTCCTCATCTCTACTGCTAAATGTGCCCTCTTGTTCTCAAGTTGATTTATAGTATTTGCATTAGCATTAGCAACATTAGGATCGACTGTATTATTAGCATTCCTAACATTGGGATCCTCAACATTTATGTTATTTTCAACATTAGGTTTTCTGTGAGGTTTCTCGTTTCCATCGATGTCATTCTCATTGTCATTTCCCCATCACTTGTTGTTCAAGAACAACCATATGGTTTCATGTGTCCTAAAGGAAAATGAGTACTTTATCCAACTTCTGCATTCTGGCTTCCTCACCACCTGCAAGTTGGTCATTAACAAAGTGTGCTCTTGTCCTAACCATTTTCTCTATTAGACAAGAATTAATTTTAATTTAGGGTAGGGACTCAATAGGTCTAAGAGTTGCATCATTCAGCTCTACCAAAATGTAACTACCACTTTCCAATACATCAAATTAAGGGTGTATATATACCATGTTTGCCTCTTCTAAATACACGTAATGTAGAAACAACAAAAATCTAATTGAATCCATCCTATAACAGTCAAACCATGTATAGTGGTATGGGTCAGTTGATTCTCACCCCCCATAGAATACATGTTACGAGCGAGTATACAAAATATACTAGTGGTTTTGTTTTTCAGGAATTGATAATCAAGTGTTGTTTTCTAAGTGTATACATGGGTATCTGTCATTTGAATCCCATCTGGTATCCTACACCTTTAGATATTCGTGAAATCAGGATAGTGTAATCAACAACTTACACTACTTTGGCAAAAAATTTAAGACATGTTTGCCATGTTTCACTTCATGACAACACATTTGTCATTGGGAACTCATCTTTCACCCTATCACTTACTTTCAGTTATCTGGATTAAGATCAGATAGTGGAGTTAATATTAGTTATAAGTTGCATACAAGGTACAGAACTGGATCGAATTGTAGGAAGAAGCACTTATATTCTAACTTAGGTTGTCTATGGGAGAGAAAATGATTTCGTAATGACTCGTATCATTACGTAACCATTTCCTTCCCCGTAGCTAACATAGATTGGCATCAAGGTGACATGTACATGCAAGGAAATCATATTTTTCAACTATAATGTAACTCAATTCTTAAAAGTATTACGACTGAGAAAATAAGAGGACATCAAAGGGATGACTCAGGGTATCTGCTATACAACAATATCCCATTAATGACCCACATCATTAAATGGTTACTATGTTACAACAGACATCTGGAGTTGGTCTGCCGAATTCCATTTATTGGGTACATTGTATCTATAGTTAGTTAAATAATAGTTAATTATATTACGACATTTTTTCCTTAAGTCAAAGTGATACTCTTATCACCTTTGAATACATTCTTAAGTTCCTAAAACTTGGAATTCGTGGTAGGTCAAATACATAATTAAGTTATTTATTTACATCCTTTTTGCATCTTAAATGTTGTTATTATTATTATTATTGGTAAATAGTTTTGAAGGCACTATACCCTGTTACAATAATGGCTCAACAGCCAAATAGATTTATAAAGGGACAACAAAAGAGGATCAAAATTTAGATAAAGCATTATGTCCAACAGTAACCAAAAAATAGTTACTAGTAGAAAGTTAAACAGAACAGATACTACAACAAGACAACAAAACAACAGCAAAAAAACAACGAAAAGACCGAAATATAGCAAACTCTAGAATGAGGCCCTCCAGCCCGAGGGAGATTATTTCTTGGAAGCTCTGTTGATCCTAGATTTGATTATTTGTAGCGAAGTGAACAACGCCAAAGTGATGTGTGTGGGGTCACTTGCATTCAAATTCGATATGGTCGGACTTCTCTCCTTTGCATCTTAAATGTAATTTTAAATAGTTTACTGCATTATAGCCACAATCCATAATTTTTTTATTTACGTCAATACAATACCATTCCAAAGAATAGGCATTTAATTGAACTAACAATCAAAATAGATAACCGACATTCCATGTTGTATTTTCCTCACATGTACAACTATAGCATATTTATTCACTAACAATTTAATATGTTATATCCTATCACCTTAGGATTATACAACATTAATCAAGCATAGGTTGCATAATGCTATATCTAGTAAGTAGATCAACACATTTCACAAAAAAATTGATCTGGATATTAATGACGACAACAAATAATAATTACAAGTGCTATATTCCCTTTTTCAAGATAGCTCAAGAATCGAATAAGATAAATAACCTTTTATTATTATAAACAAAACATCAAAGAATATACTCACTTACAGTCATATTATGTAAATAAATACAACTTAACATCATAATAAGAGTATTTGAAATAGAAAATATCTTTCAATAACATTCGTCAAGAAGACTTAATTTCTACCATCTGTTTAATGTTAGAAAAAGGTCAATTTAAAACAACTGACATGAAGGGTTCGTTTTTTCTCACTTGACACCTTATGCCATTATAATATATGAATTAATAAAATACTGAAATATTAAAAATACATTATCAAACATAAGAATACTAAAACTAAAATTAGTATATCCCTAAAAATATTTGACTTTGCATCCACAAAAGAATTGTGCATTGCCTATTATCTGAGTACATTAATGAAAAAATTACAAGGAACAAAATTCATAACAATATACTTATCCTCCAACACACCCCATCTTAATTAAAATATATCAAAAGAATATCAACAAAGCATAGTCTCAGCATAATATTACTATTGAGAGATACTGTTACCTTTTCCTAAGGTCGAGATAAGACCACTATTATGGAAATCCCTTAATTTCCCAGAAATAATCTGTAACCAATCTGCCTTACTATAAAGTAACCTTTCAAATCATTACTTATGATATGGTCAAAGGAGAAGACTAAAATATGATTATCTATTTCTAAGTGTTATCCAAAAAGCATATACGTTGACCTATCAACAAACGTTTTATATTGCCAAGTCGAACAATAACCAAAAGTAGTAAATACATTCTCCAATAATGAGTATCATTGACATTTGAAAAAATTAAGTATAGTATCGTTACCTTCAACATTTCAAAGACCATAAAATAGTATCGTTACCTTCAACATTTCAAAGACCATAAAATATTACAAACGTAGTTACTAGTTTAATACCCCAAAGAAGAGAAACATAAAACAGACCTCTATGAATTCCCTGGAAAGCACCTCCTTTTCATTGATATAGAAAAACTGATAATGTTTTCCTTAAACCATAAATTTATTAATTTGGGTTCTGCGAATTCCATCAAAAATTTCGTGTCAGCAAAAACCATACAACAATTCATTAGCGGACTACCGCCTGTAAAAGGATTTAATAAATAAAAATAATGTAACATTTCCCAGATGATACATCAAGGGTTTTCAACTCGAACTAGCTCATTGAAACACGTAGGTGATGACCCAAAGGTACATAGGTAAGTTGATATAATCATGAAGTCTGTTTGCTTGGAGACAACCGAATATATCATCTAAAACACATAAAACCAGGTAACCAGGTAAAATGACTTCAAATAACCAGGTAAGACTATTCGACCCCAAACAGATTATACAAGATGATACCCTAAAGGGTTACCATATTGTTTTAAGATAGGATTTTAACACATACTAAACAAACATGGATATTATAGTCCTTTCATTTCTCAAGCATTCGGGTATAACCCAAAGTTGAATGAGATGCTATTTCTACTAATAATCATTGAACCCCAAAATAAGGATTTACATCTAGCCAACAAAATAACAAAACACAAGCATTCCCAGTCACCATAGAAAACCATTAGGATACACATTCATTCATAGAATCCACATTCGTAAAAACAAATAATTCCAGTAACATTCTCATACATTTAACCCAGTTTGAAAAAGAACAATATTGCAGAGATTCATTTTACGCAAATATTATATGGGCTAAAATAAAAAGAAGGAAAAATAATGATTCATGCCTAAAGGGTGAAGCTTGAAACCTATATTTTCCTTTTCCAACTTCTTCCAGCAAGATTGAGCTCAGATTCACCTTTAAACCCTAGTTTTAAAAAAATCCCCATAAAGAACTCCATTCCCATTTATTAATAACAATCATCAATGTTTCCCCCAAGATATATCAACTATCAGTTAGAGATATGCATGCAACACTTTGCAAAACAATCAAATGAACAAAAAAAATAGGAAAATAACTTGCTTCCATGCAGAGCTCGATGGGACTAGAAGGTTAATTAAAATAACAATGAAACTAACAAAACACTCCAAACTAACTCAATGGCTTCCTAGAGAAGCTACATGCTTCTCCCGAGGTCTGTGGAGAAGCATTTAATGAAATTAATGCATGTAGGTACCCAGTCTAGTTCCCTTCAAAACCACTGTTTTCTCTTGTGCCAATAAAATTTAGTAATTCCCCCTAGTTCTTTGTATACCTCTCTACCTTTCAACTGGTAATGAGATAACCATACTTGTAAACTTAATTATCTCTCCTTTTGCATGGTTAGTTGTTTGACCATTAAATGTAATTCAATACTAGCCTTTCTGAGGTTGGTGATCTATCGCAAGAATCATCATCATTAAACAAACTCACCATAGACTGTAATATGAATTTTCATACCTCATCAAGCTTGGGTCGGTGGTGATCAAGCTCACTATCCCCTACAAACATGAGATAATAAAATGTAAACTTTATTCACATAGTCAAGGCCCATAATGAGTATTATTAACATAGATATGGTATTAATGTCATTTCTTGTATAATTCCCATCTTATACATTAATTTCGTATTTATTTGGTGTTAGCCGATCAAATAGATATAACACAAATAATGTTTCCACTATCCAAGCGTAAGTAATGATCAAGGAAATTTTATTCCTAGTTCGTCGACATTGTCACATAATAAAAGAAAATAGTATCAACATAAAAATGCTACATAAGCATGTTCAGAAATCAACATAATAAGTTCATTGCTTCTAATACTCTTTAATAATGAACTCAATTATGTTCATGAATCAAAATAGAGGTTAGGATATAGGAAAAATGTACAAGTATGGTGTCAATTCATTCCTTTATTCCCAGCAAGGTAAGTTACTCATAATTTCAAATTTATACTAAACTATTTGTGGTATCTGGAAACTTGCGAAACATGGAGACAAGTGTCGATATGCTGCATTGTTTACGACAATGTATTGAAACCGATTCCCTTGTCCATGAGCTTCCCGATATCGGAGCTTGTTTACGAATTAAAAATAAAAATAGTGGGGAGTGTGACATTAATCACATCATCAAGTATCGATCGACGTCAATAAGAGGTACGCTGCAACATCTACATATAAGCTCTCACCCTAGGGTCATCATCATCATTTTCACTTCCTCTTCTCTAGCTTCCACACTTCACTTCTTATCACTCCACGTTTTTTCTTGTCTCTCTCGACACGTGTTTTTCCATCAATCTACACGGTTATCAGGTACACATATTTTATATACTTTATGCTATCAAGCATTCACTCAACATTATAAAGTGGGGGTAAAGGTAGACACTAAATCATGCACTCTGGGTATATTTCTTGTCCTGATCACATATAATTATTTGTATGATTCCTAAGAGAGATAAGTATTAATTGACGAATGTCTTGAGCCATCTTTTCTTGCTTTATATTTTCTCTCTTGGTCTTACACTCCTTACCCAGTCTATCTTTTCATACTTCAACATTTTTCATTCTGGACACCAGCACCCAGCTAGGATGTCAACGCCACGTGCCCCTATCCCCTCTGGGTACCCCCGACCACTTTGTACTTTTCTCCCATATTTTGGGTCCTTTACTGCTATTTGGGCATCTTTCCTTTTTCTAGTCAACCTTTTAGTCGTTAATTATGAAATTCAACAAGGGAATCTTATAAATACAAAGCTATGTGATCATAATAAATGAACAAGCACTAAGCATTATCTATCATTGCCTAAGGTTGCATCCAAGAGCATTTTAAGAGAATTAAAGCATCCATCTAGCTCCACACAAGGGACAAAGGACTACCATTTCTACATACACACATAGGAGGGGAAGTTTATTCTTTCATGTACACATCTATCTACATTTTCTACATCTAATTATTGCTCGTTACCACATGTGACTCACACAAGAGCCACCTAGGGAATAAATTCCACACAAAACACATAGAAATTACATGGGGTCTACAATGTAGTGCAAAACTCGGTCATAAGTTCACTTTTTTGACAGCCGAGGAAAGTCCAACCTCCCATTTTGCATCTTTCTTTTTCAGTATTTGATGTAGTTTAGGGGTTTTATAGGAGGTTATTTGTGTTGCAAATTTACAGGTACCTCAGCAATCCAAATGTGACATATAAGTGATCATCAAAGAACAAGTGTGAGACCCTAGTGACACTTAAGAAACCAAATTCTAAGATTTTCTAAAGATTAGAGCGCTTAGGAGAGGTCTATAGTGCCCCGAGCGCTCGTGTCCTAGTCATTGTGTGAGTTTCAAAATATTTATCAAACATTTCCACTTTCCGAATCTACATTTTCGTTAGTTCTTATAGTTCATAATTACTTTGGGATAAGGAAAGTTAAGATAATTGTCCTATCTCTCTCATTTTCTTTCATAGTTACATCAATAAAAACTTCTTAGCATTTGTATCTTATTGTACATCATTGTAACAGCTTCTAAACTCATATTTTAATAAAATATTTTGGATTTTATTGAATTATTACCGCTTATAGATAAGGTTTGGAGCATGGCACCACATCCTCCATTTACTGCCAAGTGGAATGAGTGGTGGAAGCGGTGATTTAATGCACCGCCAATTTCCTCTGTCATATTGAAAAGTAGGTTGTTCAAGTTTGTAAATGAGCAGAATTGGATCTACACAAAGAATTTAGAAGGCTTTCACTTATTCTGAGGTCAATCCTTTTCACATTCACCTAAAAATTTAGGATGCTAGAACTTGGCATAAGATCAAGCTCATTGAATCTCATTCAACCTGTCGTGCGCAAATCCGGTCGAGGCTGCACTAGATAAGGTGGGAGAAAAAATGTCAAAGCACTTCTTCAAATACCTATGTGCCAAACATGTTCATCAACTTATCAAATCTATCTATGATTCACATCATTTGCTCACAAATTTGGCCACAATTTCTAATGCCTTCATTGAGTATTATCGGTTATTCTTCTAATCTCAAGAGGCTACGAATGAGTGAGATACTACCTTACAACAATGTATCGAGGTTGTGTTTGTCAATATTTCTCAAAATGAGTGAGACAATTATAATTCCCATCTTTATTTGGATGATCTTTTACATCACCCCGATGTGCCTTTCAGATGCTAAATCTACATGTTTGGATAGTTTTCCTTGCGAATTTTACAACTTAACTTGGTCTTTTGGTTGCCCCTATTTTCTTCATGTCTATAATGAAGCCCTCCAATCCAATTATTTTTTGAGTTTCATCAATTAAGGAAACATAAAATTCATTCCTAAGGCTAGAGATGTTGATTAGATAACTAGTTGGAGGCCTATCACCTTGTTAAATGTCTCATACAAAATTCTTGCTAAGGTGCTAGCTCTTTGTATTGTTGATCTGTTACCGAAAAATTTTCACCGTAAGCAGACAGGTTATGTCAAAGGTGGATACATTATGGATAATATTATAGTTTTTTAGGAGGGAATGGAATGGGCTCAACTTTCTCTGTAGCATCCATTGTTTCTTAAAATTGACTTTGAAAATGCCTATGATCGCATCAAATGGCCATTCATTTTAGCTATTCTCACAACCTTAGGGTTTAGCGAATTCTTTACTTCAGTGGTCTGAAATATATTTTCTAATACATATTCTTTCCTAACCATCAATGGGCATAAGTTAGTTATGATTGGCCTCTTCTGCTCTATCATAAAGGGGTTCCCTCTTGTGCTTGACATGTTTGTTTTAGATGTTGATGCCTTAGGCTATCTTATTACTCGTCAGGATGATCGGGGTTGCATTTGGGTGATTTTCCTTCTGGATCATGGAACACAACTTATTAATTTCCATTTTTCATATGATTCCTTTCTTACCCTGGATGAGTTTGAATAGAATGTGGCTACGATGTTTTACTATCTGGATATTTTCTGCCTCACTTCAAGTTCTAGTATTTAGATGGATAAGACATTGGGCTATAAATAGAGCTGCTTGCATATTCTAGAATAATTTAAATCTTGCCCCTGGAAAAGGATTGGAAAAGGTCAACCATTTAAATTTTTGGTCATTCCTTTCTCCTTTGATAGTGACTCACCCATGTTATGGTAGTATGTGCTTGACAGAATTAAACAAAAATTTTATTAGTTGTCTTCTAAACCCCTCTCTCTTGCTAGTAAATTCCAAGTGTGTATCAATATTTTGGCCGCCACCTATGTGTATTATTTTTATTTTTGGTGAACTTTATGTGATTCCTTTGCCAAGATTTCCAAGCTAATTTAGGACTACCTTTGGTTTAAAATTTTTGGTTTAGCTGGCTTTCATCAGTTGGTTTGGGATGTTTGTTGTCTCCCCCTATGATCAAGGTGACATAGGAATTATTGATATTTACATGCAAAGCATGGGATTTATGTTCTAAATGGGTTGTGTGATGTGTCTCAGGAAATCAAGCCTAACAAATATTGCTTCTCCATTTTATTGCTTCTGGTGTTCCTTACAAAAAAAATGTTGGAACAATACTGGGTTATACACCTTGATTATCTATAGGGACCTAGTGAATATTTCTGGAATTTTCATGGCCAAAAGTATATGGAAAGCATTCAAATTGGTGATGGATTTCATACTGGGATCTCTTTCAATTTTTCAGAAAATATGGTGGTCTCTCATCATCATTGATGATAGTCTTCTGCTTGTGGAAACTCTGTAAATCTAAGCTCTCCAACTCTCTAGCAAAGGAATTCACACCATTCTGGATTTGATATCCTACAGAGACTGGATGTCATCACCCAAGCTCAAGATGAAATTTAATCTTTCCAATTTGTATCTATTTTCTATCTAAAAAATTCAAGAATTGATGTTAGACATTATTCCCCCACAAACTTGGGATTAAACCCCTAGATGTATAGTGGCTAGACTAGAGACGGAATCAAGAGATTTCCTTCCTCCGCTATAATATTGGCACCATTTACCAACTTCTAATCCCTCTCTTTCTTGTTATTTCCAAACTTATCACTCGTTGGATCCTACACTCTGCTCCTTCCACCTAGCTTAGCAGACTTTCCTATGCTTGGAATTCTTTTCCTGAGCCCAAATTTAATCATTTTATGTGGTGTCTTATTTATTAGGACCTTCCTGTTGGTGAAATATTAAGTCACATTGGCATCCCCAATCCTAAATTCCCTTTTTGTTCCAAAAATTAATCTGTTAAGAATTTTTTTTCTTGCCCTTATGCCCAAGCCATCTGGTCTTTGATTCATTCTTTTTCAACCCTTCCACCTTGAATTTTTATACTAGTGTCTGGTTTTGTTTGGGGATTTAATCTCATGGCATCATTATATTGATACTCTATTATAACTACTTAGAGTTTATTTTATTTCATATTTGGAAAGCGTGAAACTCTATGTTATTCCAGAATGATCATTATGTCTCCTTATTTTCCACTAATGAAAAAGTGGTTATCTTGTCTACTATGCGCATACAGATTCTATCTCAAGTGGAGAAAGTTTCCTTGGATTTTTCTCATTTACAGGAGCTACTTGCATACTGGGGGACTGTGCCATGCATGATGAGTCAAGGCCCTCCAAACCCTTTGCCTCTACCAACTTGGCCATATTTTCCTCAGAATCCGCCTCCACCAGGACCATGTCACAGGATCCACTCTCACAACCACCATTTTTCCTCTCCTTGGGGTTGAAATTTATCTCCTTCCTCTTCTGGTCCGGGTTGGAGCCAGCCTCTGAGGGGCAGGGTGTTACTATCTCTCTATGGTGGGCCTCTCCTCTGCTTGGTGTTCAAAATTTGGCAGGATCTACGCCCTTTATTTGGGGGAAAATTGTTCCATTGAAGATGCATATGCCCAACCAAGATGGTTGGTAGGTGGACCCTCCTTTGTTCAAGCAGTCTAGTGGAGTGTACATCCATCTCGGGATGATCCTCCCCTCCTCCTGGAGCAGCAACTTGTGCCTAGTGCTCTCATTTCTTATGTAATTCTTATGCTTTATTTTTAACCATTGGGCATTTTCTATTGGCTACATGGAATTTTTGGTGACCATGAGTTCTCTGGTCGCCTATGCTAATGTAACTCTCTTATATTTTGGTAATATAATGGGAATTTCCAATAGTAAAATTGCAAGTGTTAGGTATTACACTGCCTAAGTAGGTGATGTATTATGTAGAATCTACCTACGTATAAGAATTATATGATTGTTAATCATTCATATTATGCAAAGGTTGTTTGGAAAGTTGGAAGTCCGTGAAGTGCAAGGCTTGTTTGAGTGTGGGATAATATAACATGAATTATGAAAAGGTAATAAGAAGTAAATGGAATATTGCATAATGATTTGTGTAGGCTGCAGGATGAAGAAAAGTTTTTTTCTTAAATGTGAGGCGTTATGGAATAAAAGATAGGGATCCTTAAATCTGGGGTAGCACATAATGATGTATGTGATTTTTTATGGGTCACACATCAAATAGAATGCCATACGAGACTTGATGTTAGGGAAAGTGCACAATGTCTTATGTACATCGTGGTGGGAAGAGATAGTATGTGGTGCAAAAGGGAGTATTTACAATGTCCAAAATGATAATAAAAGCTCATGGGTAAAAAATAATAATTTGAGGAATTCTTAAACACAAGGATTTTCTGAGTAAAAAATGTCATTTCATAGAGAAAGGATGAATGTTTCCATGATTTCACCTATAAATTTAGGGGCATGTTGTGGACAAAGAAAAAAATCACAATTCCAATAATGGATACATTTTCTCTTTCTCACTCTCCTCTAGTGAGTACACATCAATGTTCCTCTCACTCAAAGAAAAATGTGTATCTCACTCAAATCAAGCATGAGCCTTGTCTCATCTTTATTTTCCTCTCTTATGAAAATTCTAAGCTCCTTAAAATTTAGACACAATATTCATATGTATAGGATCACCTAAACTGATTCGGTGCCTATTCAACTTTTATATTAGTTCCTCCTTTCTCATTTTCTCGTGGACAATATGTTAGTTTTTTAATTATCCAAGAATCCTTTGCATTAATATACCACACATGGATCATCTAAAAACCTCAAAAAAATGTTATCTTAAGCATTAATATTCCATTGTTAACATCAGTTTAGTTGTATTCGATTGTAACCAACCTACTAGTTCTAGTCGATTTCTTCCTAACCACTTTCTCCAGATGTATTATTTTTCTTATCCCTGATAGAATAAGAAATCAACCATTTCTTCTCATCATATCATTGGTATCAGAGTTTTGCTAGAAAGATCTATTTTAAAACTTGGAAGACATGGATTTTATGGAGACTAGTAGAGGAAGGAGATTGCATGGAAAAGGAGGACTATTTCATTACAAAAACATTTCTTAGATAACTATTGTTTTTTCCTGTCCACAAGGAACACTATGGAAATTGGTTGAAATGTGGAGCTTTCACAGACATGTTTCTTCTTCCATGAGTGGATTTCCCATGCACTATGCTGGCATGGTGTAGAGTGTTGATTGTCATGTTATGTTCCTGTGGTCGTTTCTTAGTATTAGACCTTCCAAACATTAGATATTTGTGTGGAAGCAAAAATAAATGAGGTTGTTTTTGTTTTTATGTTTTACAACGACCTACAAAGCAGTGGTTTGGTGAATTTATTTCTTTGGCATTTGAAATTGTTTTTTTGATATTTTTTGATAAAAAAGGATGTTATATTATATTAATGTAATAAGATACAAGATGGCTTTTGTTAGTGTGAAATCACAGCACCCCCAAATGAGTTCTACATGTCTTCTTTTCTAAGGCAGGATCATTCGGTGTGATTGCATAACATTGAACTTTCCCCCAAGGTGTGGGACCTTGGAAAATGGAAAAAATCTCTCTAGATTAAAGGTTGGTTCCTTATTCCTCTGTTTAGGTGCATACGTGAAGATTTGCATAGGATCTATATCTATACCTTATCTAAAACTTGGCAAGGAGATAGGGATAAAAGAGTATAATAAATAATAAATAACTAAACTACCAGGTGATGCACTAATGGAATGATGAACATGTATTTTGCTAATAGACACAAACAAACAAAACATCTACAATAAACAAGAACAGATAGCTAGATCTGTAATGGAAGACCAAATGAAAGTAAAAGAGACAAGAAAGGATCTAAGATCGATCAGAGACGTGTTTTATTGCTCTGTGGATTGATATAGTTCATTACAAAGTAGCCAAAAGGTGGAAACATTTCACAGTTTTAATGGAAGCCCTAAACCCCACAAATCCCTTTGCTAGAAAGAAAAGGGAGCCTGCAAAACAAAGAATGTCCAACCTTTTACAACCAATTCTGCCCCCACATTTATAGATTCGATTCAGAGAGAAGAAAGAGAGAGAGAAGTGGGAAAAACAAGCTGAAGCTCAACTACTGCTGTTAATGCCTATGATAAAATTTGTCCCCAAATCTGAATTTACTGCATTAATCCTTCGTTTGGCACCTTGATGGAAGAGGAAATGGTGAAACAGATTGAATCTGATCTTATTGTTGAGGCAAGGAGATCCTGTATTAAAATACTGAAGACATTTATCCATTTTCTTTCACCTAACCTCCTCAAAATTAAATTTGCAGAACTCCATGGCATGGGAGAGGCTGAGATCTTTCCAACGGTGTCAAATTCGCAATATTTCAAACCCTAAGTCAAAATATATGCCCCTTCATTGTTTTTATCGAATCTGTACAAATGGGTGGGAAAAAAGTTTCAAAAATGGGTCCCCCTTTGATATGGGACATGTGGCAGCTAGATAAGAGTAAAAATCAAGCTTGTGGGTCTACAATTTATCTTTTTGCCCCTTTGCGCAAAATGCAAAACTCAAAAACTCCCATAACCCCAAAACTCTGCCTAGACACGTTGCACCCTTTAGTTAGCTGGGGGATGCGCTTCCATCTTTATATTTGTTCATTTTAGACAAAAGGAATTTTTTAACCTTTTCCCCCGACTCTCCACCTTGGGCTTGACTTGGGCTTAAACGCTGACTTTTTCCCTTGGGTAGAGTTATGCGCCATTTTGTAACTTTTACACCTTTTGGGGGACATGTTAGGAAATAAGGGATAAAATATGCAGAATAATCCCTCACAGAATCGCAACAGAAGAAACTAATATGCAGAAATTATTACAGATCTCAAATAAAAGTGCAGAATAAATAACACAACACAGAGAGACAATATTTAACGTGGTTCACCCAATTTGGGCTACGTCCACCAAGAATCACTTGCTCAGATTTTATTACAAGCCTTCACTCTCTCAATACAATACCCAGATCCATTTGGAGCTATGCTCAACAAACTCTACAGAATTCACATCTGATTTCAAAACACATCTGCAATATATTTTGCTCTGTATATCTATCATATGCATAAGACCATATAAATAGACAACTGATTTAAGCAGTTTGATACAAAACCATGGGTATCAAAACCAAGGGCAAAAAACCGTGGGTATCAAAACAATGGGCAAAAGACCGAAAAAACTATGGGCCCAAAAAACAACCCATAACGGTTACCCATTACCCATGGGTTAATAAACCACCCGTAAAAATACCCTGAGTGTAACACATGGAAGGTGTACCATACTATAACATGAAAATAGGCTCCATAAACATAACAATCTCCCCACTTGGAGATTAGTTTCCACTGAGCAAAGCTTCTCAACCCCTTCACATATCATCCGCGAAGGCCAACCAAAGTTGAACATAGGCTTTAGTTTATCCCTTTGTGACCACCTTGGTCATCATGTCTACAGGATTCTGACTGGTATGAATCTTCTCCAACTTCAAATTATCTTCCTCCAAAGCTGTCCTGATGAAGTGATATCTCAAATGTATATGCTTCGTCCTGGAGTGAAAAGCAGAGTTCTTAGCTAGGTGTATAGCACTTCTGACTATCACTATATAGCTTGCATTCCTCCTACTTATGCCCCAACTCCTCAAGTAATCGTCTGTAGCCAAATCATCTCTTTGCTTGCCTCTGTGGCAACAACATACTTAGCCTCCGTGGTTGAAAAAGCCACCAGCTTTTATAGTCATGAAATCCAGCTCACTGCTGTCCCACCTACAGTGTAAATATAACCTGTCATGCTCCTCCTGTTGTCTACATCTCCAGCCATATCTAAATCTACATAACCACGTAAATTAGTGTTTGATCCACTGTAGAATAAAATTATCCCCATGGTCCCTCTCAAATACCGAAAGATCCACTTTACTGCTTGCCAATCCTCTTTAACCTGGATCACTCATAAATCTACTCACAGCTCCCACTTGCATGGGCAATATCAGGCCTAGTGCATACCATGGCATACATCAAACTACACCAACTGCTGATGAGTAAGGTACCTTGGACATTTGGTTTCTTTCCTGCTTTGTCATGGGACACTGCTCCTTTGATAACTTGAAATGGCCTGCCAAAGGAGTCCCAACCGGTTTAGCATCCTGCATGTTAAACCTGTCTAATAACTTCTTAATGTAATATTCCTGAGATAAAGTCAACTTCCGTTCCTTCCTATCCCGAGTTATCCTCATACCAAGGATTTGTCTGGCTGCCCCCAAATCCTTCATATCAAAGGATTCACTTAGCTGTTTCTTGAGTCCTTTTATTTCCTGCATGTTTTTACCTGCAACCAACATGTCATCAACATACAAACACAGGATAATATAACTTCCATCCTCAAATTTCTTTGTATACACGCAATGGTCAGAATGACATCTAATATAACCTTGCTCCATCATGAAGCTATCAAACTTCTTATACCATTGACGTGGAGCTTGTTTCAAGCCATACAAGCTCTTCTTCAGTTTACACACCATCTCCTCTTTACCTTTGACCTCATAGCCCTCTGGTTGCTGCATATATAGTTCCTCCTCCAAATCACCATGGAGAAATGCAGTCTTTACATCTAACTGTTCTAAGTGCAAGTCTTCTGCTGCCACTATTCCAAGAACAGTTCTAATAGAAGTCATTTTTACTACAGGAGAAAAAATCTCATCAAAATCTATACCTTGTTTCTGTGCAAACCCCTTGACCACCAACCGGGCCTTATATCTTTTCTTTCCTCCTTCATCTTTAACTCTGTACACCCACTTGTTCTGCAATGCTCTTTTACCTTCCGGTAGCTTCACCAAATCCCAAGTCTGGTTCTCCATGAGAGACTTATGCTCCTCATCCATGGCTTGCTCCCACTTCTTACTGGCATCTACCTGCATTGCTTCATCAAAGCTCTCTGGCTCTCCACTATCAGTGAGTAATAAATAATAAAGAGAAGGAGAAAAACGTTCAGGTTCTCTTCTTACCCTAGAAGACCTCCTCAATATAGGAGTTTGGGGTTCCTGTTGAGGGGGTTCCTGAACTGATTCATGTGTCACTTTCCCATCTGGAAGATCCTCTACCGCTACATATTCTTTCTTGGATTCTTCCCTGTTTTCCTGCAACTGCTGCTTATACATGACTTTCTCATTAAAGACCACATCCCTAGATCGAATGATTTTCTTGTCCTTAATACTCCAACATTTATATCCAAAGTCATCACCACCATAACCAATGAAAGTACATTTTTCTGATTTAGCCTCTAGCTTAGTCCTATCATCCTTGTCTATGTGAACAAACACCTCACATCCAAAGACTCTAAGAAATGAATAATCAACTTTCTTACCATACCAAGCCTCCTCAGGTATGCCTCCATCCAAGGCACTTGAGGGTCCTCTGTTTATCAAGTACATAGATGTGCTCACCGCTTCTGCCCAAAAAGAAAGAGGCAGTCCTGCATGTAACCTCATGCTCCTAGCACGTTCCATTATTGTTCTGTTCATCCTTTCTGATACCCCATTCTGCTGCGGAGTTCCTGGAACCGTCTTTTGCCTGCGGATTCCATTCTTAGAACAGTAATCATCAAATTCATTGCTGCAATACTCCCCTCCATTATCTGACCTGAGACATTTTAGCTTAAGACCTGTTTCATTCTCTACCAAGGCTTTCCATTTAACAAAAGTGTCAAATACATCAGATTTATTTCTAATACAATAAACCCAAACTTTCCTTGTTGCATCATCAATAAAAGTAACATAATAACTTGAACCCCCAAGAGATGATACCTGAGCTGGCCCCCACACATCAGAATGCACCAGCTCTAACTTACTCTCTTTCTTTGTAGGTCCAACCTTGAGAAACCTTACTCGCTTTTGTTTCCCATATATGCAGTTCTCACAGAAATCCGAAACTTTTTCTGTATATCCAAGAAAATTCTTCTTTATGATGTTCATGCCCTTATGGCTCATATGACCGAGCCTATAGTGCCATAATGTTGTATCTGCATCTGAAGCCACAAGATTACAATCATTAGTACTATCAGTGGTTAAATACAAGGTTCCAACCTTCTTACCTCTTACCACCACAAGAGAACCCTTGGTAACCTTCCAAGAATCTGCTGTAAATATCACAGTATAACCATCACTTCCCAACTTTCCCTGCCGATATCAAATTTCGTCTTAATGTAGGCACATGTCTGACATCCTTCAATAGGCAAGTATTCCCATTCTGCATCTTAACCTAAACAGAACCTTTTCCAACTATGCTGCAAGGCTCATCATCACCAAGAAAAACATGCCCAAACATCTCCTTGAACATAATCAACAAAATAATGCCTATGTGGAGAAGCATGGAAAGAAGCCCCTGAATCTAAAACCAAAGATTCAGTAATATTGTGCAAAGAAAGAATCAAAAGCATCCTGACATACATTACCCGTTGCCACATTTGCCTCCTTGTTTTCTTCTTGTTGTTTCTTCTTATCCCGAAGCTCCCAACAGTCCTTCTTTGCATGCCCAGGCTTTCCACAATTCCAGCATACAATCTTGTTCTTGGATTTTGACCTTGCCCGATCTTTTGATTTTCCACGGTTTCCTCTGTTCTTCTGTCTCCCTCTAGTTTCCACTGTCAAAGCATTCCATGAAGTAGAAGATTCCCCAGAGCTTTTTCTTCGCATTTTTTCGCTTAGAATCACCCCTACAACATCCTCAAACTTCAACTTCGAGTTAGCTGGAACAGAGTTACTTACCGCCATTACCAAGTTGTTCCAACTCTCAGGTAAAGAGCACAGAATTAATAAAGCCCTAACTTCTTCATCAAATTCTATTGTAACCGAAGCTAGCATATTCACTACCGTATTGAAATCATTTAATTGATCTGCTACTGAACTATTCTCAGACATCTTCATATTAAACAATTTTTTCATCAAAAATATCTTATTAGAGGCAGAGGGTTTTTCATACAACTTCCCTAATGCATCCATTAGATCTTTTGTAGTCTTTTCCTTTGAAACATTAAATAATACCAAAGATGCAAGACTCAGCCGGATCGTTCCAAGTGCCTTCCGATCCAACGAATCCCATTCCGCATCTGTCATACTCGAGGGTTTGTTCACCTTCTCAGACAACGGAGTATAAAGATCCTTTTGATAAAGGTAATCTTCCATCTGCATCTTCCAAAGACTGAAATTCTGCCCGTTGAATTTATCAACCCTAGATCTTCCTTCATCTGCCATAGCTCCCACTCAAGCTAAAAAACTTTCCCTGCGATTCAACACTTCAACAAACCAAACCAGGCTCTGATACCAATTGTTAGGAAATAAGGGATAAAATATGCGGAATAATCCCTCACAGAATCGCAACAGAAGAAACTAATATGCAGAAATTATTACAGATCTCAAATAAAAGTGCAGAATAAATAACAGAACACAGAGAGACAATATTTAACGTGGTTCACCCAATTTGGGCTACGTCCACCAAGAATCACTTGCTCAGATTTTATTACAAGCCTTCACTCTCTCAATACAATACCCAGATCCGTTTGGAGCTATGCTCAACAAACTCTACATAATTCAAACCCGAATTCAAAACACATCTGTAATACATTTGCTTGTACATCTATCATATGCATAAGACCATATAAATAGACAACTGCTTAAGCAGTTTGATACAAAACTGTGGGTATCAAAACCAAGGGAAAAAAACCGTGGGTATCAAAACAATGGACAAAAGACTGAAAAAACCATGGGCCCAAAAACAACCCATAACGGTTACCCATTACCCATGGGTTAATGAACCGCCGTAAAAATACCCGAGTGTAACACATGGAAGGTGTACCATACTCTAACATGAAAATAGGCTCCACAAACATAACAGGACAAGGGGTGAAAAACCAAATTTTCCCCAAACAACCCACTTTGACCTGGGACACACGGTAGTCTGACGCTTGTTCAGGGACCTTTTCTCTATTCAACTCTTGAATCGGTGCCATTAAGAGACTTGGCAGCCTCCGCTGGCCTAGCCCATGTATTGACTATACAACTGAATCTTCCCCTTTTGGAATAACACGTGGAGGTACCACACTTGCTTGAAAACCTGACTTAAAGTTTTCCTTTAGAGGAGCATCGAGTTGACACTTGTCGGCCTCCACTGATCTGTGGAATTTTCAACGGCCTTGCAAATTTTGGGGTTCTATATGCGTGGATGCCTAGCGCAAGTTTGAGCTCCCCTTTTTGGATTCACCTTTGGAGAAGCACTGTTGGGACACGTGGCCTCTTCTGCTGCCTCCTCCATACTTAGTCGTTTTGGACCTTTTCCTAAACTGTTTCAAGCCCGAGGACTTCAAATCTTTGTCATTTCTTCCCCTTCTTATTTCTACTTCCTTTGCAGCATCACTCATTTTACTCTGACCCAGCTATTTCATAGTTGAGTCTACCTGTAACTTGAAGAACAGATTTAAGACATGGAAACGACTCGATAGAGTCATTTTCTTTTACGCAAGATCCTTTATTCTCTCTCGGCCTCCGCCACTCCATGATTGAGTCCTTTTGTGACCAATTTACAAATCCAAATGAGTTTTCTCAGGTTCCTTCTATGTGAGGTTTTGGCTTATCCAATATTTGGCCTGGAGGTGGAATATGGATAACAATTTGGTGACTCATAGGGGTATCTTCCTGCTAGATGAGAAGACCAATTTACTTGTCATATCTATTGGGCATGGAGTTGAGAACGATGGTCTGATATTGATTCTGCTTCTGATTCACGAGCCAGGCTATTTACACTCTCAATTCTCATAAAAAATATTGAAATGAAGGTTTTTGAGAGTAGAAAATTGTTTTGACCCAGGGCTTTATTTGACTTTCCGAATGGACTACACAAGAGAAGTAAAATAAGTACCACAACTATGTACAAAAACCATACATGTTCCAAATAGAACATGCAGAGCATGCAAAGCACTTAGGAGAAAAGCAACCTAAACTACAACAAGACAATGTGCACAAGCACTTAGAGGAAAGAGAAACTAAACTAATATCTACATGGTGAGACTTTCCTTTTAGTAGCAGTGCTTAAGATAGATCCCGTTGTTTCACCTTTTTCTTAGATTGTTTCTTTGAAGTGTTGAAGAAACAGATAGGGTAACGGGCGTAGGAGGATTACCTGTTCAAATGTTGGTTGACGAGTTGTTGCACGTGTATGACTTCTGAATCCACAGCTGATCGTGAGAGATTCCTTTTGGCTAAGAGGAACTACCTGTAATGAAAACAAGACCACTAGAAGGAATTAAACAATATGGGCAGTGAACTACCTAGCCTAAGCTAGATCCGAGAAGTATGATACTTCCTAGATGGCTGTTAGTCCACTATTTTTAAACAAATTAATGTTGTAAACAAAGTAAATCCTATTGTTATTTTAAAATGATTTAGGTATCTCACTTAAAAAACACAATAAGAAAATAGATCTAATCTAACAGGCTAAGCTAGAATAGAATCCAAAGGTCAAATGATTGGTTCTGGGTCACTGCAGGTCTGATAAAGGTCTCAGGTAGATCACAGGTTAAGTGGGGGTGAGATAAGATTAGGTGGGTAGGTCTCTATTAAGGGCTATGTGGAAAAACACAGAGACCGGTGTATCGGTCAGGGGTGACCGACGATGGTTAGGTATAACTGGTGCCGGTTACTGTGAGATCTGGAAATGTCACAGAACGGGTTTTGGTCTCCTTTGTGATTGCACAAAGGACTTTGGTTGGTTGGGACAAGGTATTGGGTGACTGGAGTAGGATTTTGCAAGGTTTTAATGGGTCTATGGAGGTGAAAATGTTGGAGGAAGGTCAATAGGGAGCAAGATAAACAATGGGATGATAAAATGATGGTGAAATGAAATAACCAAGGAAAGTATGATGTTGTACTTACTTGGATTTCAGTTCCTGAAGGCTTGTGTGTGATGGATGGAGGTGTTGATGATAGGTTTGAAGGCTGCAAGTGATCACCAACTAAAGAACATCTTCTACATGGGCTGCATGCACACTCTCTTTGCTTGGATAGATCAGATCATGGCTGGGATGGCTGTGCAGGAGAAGATGCTCAATCTCCTTCCCTAGATGTGAGTTTTTCACTGGAATTGGATTCTCTGAAGATGTGTTATCTCTCTGAGATATGTTCTTGCTTGTCAACTTTCTCCCAATGTTTTCCAACTTCTAACTTCCAACCTTGAGAATAAGGTTGTTTTGGGGGGGGGGGGGGGGGGGGGGGTTAAAAGGGGTAACCAACGGCGGTCTGGCTTAACCGGCGACGGTTAGGGGTAACCGACATCGGTCAAGGTGGGATTTCCTAGGTTTACTAAACTTAGGGAGATCCTCCTGATTTTCTTGGATCTCATGTGTCATTATCCTCATGGATTAGACTGGGAGCTTCTTGTGAGCATGCAGGAATGTGGTTAGAGGGAATGTAGGCATTGATTTTTAGGGTTTGGGTAAGTCTTAGTTAGTTATGGGAACTTGCTAAGAATAGGTCTTAGGTTGAGTTAACTTGGTGAGGTGTCTAAGTGAACTATATGTGCAGATATTATTTAAATAAGATATTTAAATAATAAATATAGTGAGGATAATGCATTAATTTAATTAATTAATTAATATTATAGTGGGGTGAAGGGGGTCATGGCTAGGTAAATGTAATAAAGGGTGCTTATAAGTCGAGGGACAAAAGGGGAGTGTGACCTAATTTTAGTGTCTACATTTTTCCCCTTTTTTTTGCGTAGCTTGTATTGGTAAGTGATGCTAACAAAAATAAGATGTGGTTGCCCCATGTGAGGGTGAAGGTGATCCCCCTCAAACCAGGAACTGACGAGGCAACATGTTGAAGCAGTGAGTGGTTTGATAAAAGGTAAATGTGAGGAAAAGGCAAGTGGGTGCAGGGGAAAAGGGTGAAAGGGTCTACTCCAGGAAATCTAGGTAATGGGTCAGGGTCACAAGGTAGCAACAGTCAAATGCACACACACGTATAAACTGCAGCACGCTACCCGGGTTGAAGAGCAGGAAAACTCTACATCGTCTAAGGTCGATAGGTTTATCCAAACAAGGTTGAAGTGAATCCGGTATCCAAGGTATAGGATAAGGTCAGGAAGCACAACATAGGTTAGGGGCAGGAACGTTTAGGTATGTTTCGGTACACCAAAGGTAGGGTAGGATAAACGGTCACGGCAATAGGCTAGGTAAGGTCATTAGGTCAATCAACACAGGTAACAGTGCCATAAGGTATAGCGAACACATGAGGTCAAAGGTCACTAGCGATGGTCCAAGTCTAAATATCTAGGTCACAACATGGGGTAAGGCCAAGGTAGGGGTAAAATAATGAGTCCCCAAAGGAGGAAAAATGGAGGTAGGAAGTGATGAGGTCAGGAAAGGTAAGTAATGGGTTGGGTAAAGGTATGGGGTAAAGAGCAAGGTAAAGGGTGGGGTAAAATGGCAAAGTAGGGGCAATGTGTAGGTAAGGGTGACCAATGGCGGTCATGGATAACCGACGTTAGTATAGGAAAACCGGTGATGGTTAGGTAGGGCACGAGACCGATGCCGGTCTAGGGGAACCGACGTCGGTTAGGTCAGGTTTGGTATAAAAACAAAAAATCCACATTTTTTGATTATTCATTTGTTATTTGCAAAAGTGAAGAAATGAAAAAAGAGAGAGAAAAGTGAGAAAAGTATCTGGAGGAAATGGGATAGTGAGCTGGCAGTGTGATTTGACGAGTGGTTGGGTTGGTGAGTAGCGGGTCCACGAGATCAAGGTGAGAGAGGTTGATTGGTTGGAGGTTACCGGTAGATATTCGGGGATGGAAGAGGCTGGAGAGGGATTGGGTGGACCACCAGCATAGTGGCCAGACGTGCCACTGAGACAGCAGCAATGCATGATGAGGTAAGTACCTAACTCTATAATGTTAATTAGATAGAGTAGAGGGTGTGATAGTTGTTTATTTGTAGGGTTTTGTGGATTTTTTGTATTTTGTGGGTGGGAAAAAGTTAAATCGGGTATGGGGGAATAACGGGGAAAAAAGAGGGGGGGAGGGTAGGAAATTGGATAGGTGGGGTGGGTAGGGGTTTTGGGGTAGTGTAGGTCATTGTAGGTGGGGGTTAAAGGGGCAGGTGGGAGGGTTACAAAAAAGGGGGTTTGGGAAGTCACGGATTTTTCTGTGATAGTGACTGACATCAGTCAAGCTTGGCCGGCGTTGGTCAGGTAGAACCAGGATTAGTCACCTAAATAGGTGACCGATGCCGGTTACATGGTAACCGTGGTTCGGTCAAGTTGAACCGGTATCGGTCACCAAATAGGTGACCGATGCCGGTTTAAGGGTGACCGGAGTCGGTTAGGATGAACTAGACACCGGTCAGGATTTTAGGCAAAAGGGTCCAAAAAAATGATGTAGGCCAGGTGGTTGAGATGGGTAAAGTAAAAATAGGGTGGTGGGTAATGATAAGTGATGAATAAGGTCATGGTAAAGGTAGATTAATGTTGTGCTTTGGATTGGATGTAGGGTCGATCGCAGTTACATATGCGGGACATGGTTCTGCCGCTACTGGTGACATTGCATGGCTTAACGAACCCCTTTGGAGCTGCAACATTTGGAGGCAGTGGGCTTGAGTGGGATTCAGCACTATCGACATGCTGTTCGGTAGCCTAGTTTGATGGTCGTGCTCATCGATAGATGGGACTCCACGACCAACACGTTCCACCTTCTGATGGGTGAGATGACTATCACCCTGGAGGACGTGTTCCAGATTTTGAGGTTACCCATATTGGGGGCCTAGGTGTACTCTATCTCCTCTGAGGCCTTAGAGGAGCTGATCAAGACAGTATTTGGTGAGGGGGGCGGCAGAGCTGAGCTTCCATAGCGCCAGTTTGAGCTATGGCGAGATGTACCTAGCCCGTCCGGATGAGACGAGGCTAGTGGTTTTATTGATGGAGGCATTGTGCTGCTATGCACTACCTGATGTAGAGGGTGGATGCTTTCCCCAATCACTGATGGGGGTGCTCCATGATATGATGGTGCATGAGACATGCTTCACCTGGGCACCAACATTCTTGGTGTAGCTTTACAGAGAGTTGTGGGCATATGGATAGTTACGTAGGTTTAGCCTGTGCTGTACATTTATACTACACTACCAGGCCTACGAGCACATAGTTTGTGTTTGACCTATAGGGATGCCCCGAGTAGATGCATTCCCACAAAGATTTGTGAGGTTGGGATACAGGAGATGGGTGCTGGTTGCAGGAGAGCAGAGGTCAGATAGGCCGACATATGATGTGGCCCATTTTCGGTAGTTTTTGGAGGGGTTGTCCAGAGTGGACATTATCTGGAGGCCATATGTGGGATTCCCCTCATATAGGCACATGCATGAGGAGCTAGCTGAGCTCCAACTAGAGAGGTGGATACAGGGTTGGCGTGCCGGGGAGGATGAGATGATCCCGGTAGATAGGGTCTGACGGCAGTTCGGGATTATACAGGATATTCCTCTACCCTTCCCACAGTATTGGAGAGATGACATGGAGAGGCCCTCTACCTATAGCCTACAATGCCTACAGGAGAGGAGGATTTCCTAGTAGGATCAGAGGATTAATGATGCTGGATGCACTAGGTATGAAGTGGGGTGGCTCAGTTACGAGCCATAACACCTAGACCAGGAGTAGCTTGACTTAGCTACCATTATAGTGTAGAGAGATGCCCTACAGGGGCAAGTAGCGATGCTGATCATGTAGATAGGTATATTGTAGACACAGCTAGAGGGGTCAGAGGTACAGGTAGTAGAGCTATGAGTATAGGTGGCTAGTTTGATGGCCCAGATGGCAGAGGAGAGGGTGGAGGTGATGGAGGAGATGGAGACAAAGATGGTCAGGTGGCAGCCTTACTGGCTTAGGTGGCAGGTTTACAGGGCCAATTGGCCACAACCCAGACATAGATTGGAGCCTTATAGGCCTAGATACAAGCACAGGGATAGGGGGTAACATCACAAGCACAAGGATAGGGGGCACCACCACAGGCACAGGGAGTCTGGTCCCAGTTCACAGGTTGGCGCAGGGCAGGTACAGGGGCCGAGACATATGGGACCACCACAAACCATGCCTATATCCAAGTTATGGGATTCCTTAGGTGAGGTGATGATATTATTAGGACCAGCTCATGGCTGCTGGGATAGACTTCCTCTCTTACGAAAAGTACATGGCATAATAGGCATCTAGTGAGAGGACGACATCCTGCACACATAGTGTGGAGATAACTAGAGGGCAACGAGCTCTGAGACCTGATCAGGGAGAGGCCACCAATGCATGGTGACCAGAGCGAGGTGATGTGCTAGCAGGGACACAGGAGGCTGAGGGTATAGGTAACACAAAGATGGAGGACATCTGACGAGATGTCTAATATGCGGCCACCCGATTTTGGATGTATACAAGTGATTAAAGTTGATATATATGTCGGCCTGTGTGCTGAAGAAAGTGAGGATGTACGAGTTATTTTGTTGATATATATGTTGGCCTATGTGCCGAAGACAATGAGGATGTACGTGTGGATTTTGTTGTATATTTTGTGAGCATATCTCAGCTTGCGTGCTGAAGAGATTTTGTATTGAGTCATTCATTATTTTTGTACACATGAGGCCGGCCTGCATGCTGATGACATTTTGTATTGTATATCAGCTTACGTGCCAACATTTTTGAGATGATGGCCATGATGATATAGGCATGTATTTTGAGATATACATTTTTTGATTTATATGATGAGATTCATGGTATTTTGTGATGTGTTAATATGTTTATGAGATATTGGATGTATGGCTTGTGTTAGAGGAGATATGGATTTATTACTTTAATGTGGTTCGAAATTAAGTGAGTTAAGCATGATGGAGTTAGGTTGGTTTAGGCATGGATCAAGTCAGGTTATAAGCATGGTTGAGTTAGGTTGGTTTAGGCATGGATTGAGTTAGGTTTATAAGCATGGATTGAGTTTGGTTATAGGCATGGCTGAGAGGTTGATTTAGGCAAAGTAGGTTTAGTTATGATACATTATTGTTGGCAATGAATGATACTATGGGTCATATGTGAAATGTTCTATAATCTATGCATAGTGATGATAGAGAGCTAGTAGGTGTAATAAATGTATATGTTGTGGTAAGCAACTTGTTATATATGTGGCTTAATTTCCAATTTTGTTAGAAAAGGGGAACTAAGTGATATGTGATGTAAATGGTGAGTTTGGTATGGTTGATGAACTGTTTTTAGGGTAGGGAATGGCTGGGCTAACCTCCAAGGGCCCCATGCCCTGGGAGTGCTGCCTACATAGTCCCTAGGTGAAAAGGGACCTCTGGTCGATGTAGTTCTCCCATGAGCTAGGGAAGAATATGAGAATGAGTTGGTAGGTTTTTAAGCATGTAGTGGGTTTAGGTTTAATAGGTGTGGGTAGATTATAGGTAAAAGGATACATGTGAAGGTGATTATGGAGAAAGGGGAGGACTAACTCAAAGGTAAGTGTTGAGTACTAAGTCCTATATAAAGTAATCAAAACGTAAACAAAGATGGTTAAAAGATAAGAGGGGGGAAATAAAGCCACCTGATTGGGTAGGATCATACCGAGGATCATACCTTGGAGGGGGTGATGAACACAAGACCCAAAAGGAATTGAATGATTAACTGTTCTATGATGAAGGTGGTCACATGATCACCAAATGTCAAAATTCCAAGATGTCCCTTGAGGCAATTGAGGAAATGAGAGTGGAAATGGTAAGGTGGATGAAAGGTAATTAATTGTATATCTTTTGAGTGACTGAGATTTTGGGCAAGGGGTCCTAGGTCACAATGGGCAAGTCCATAACTAAAAGGTTTTTTGTTTTGATAGACTGATTGATGTGGGAAGTCTATATGGGATAAATAATATGGTACTCCTTGAGGTCTTCATGAAGTTGATCGATGTCAGGAAGCTTCGGTTTCTCTCAGTTTTTTTTTGTTTAGAAAGCTATCACATAGTTGTCCTTTGAGGGAGCAGTCTATTTATAGTAGCAATTTCGTTGAGAGGAAGATGTCATTTTGAGGGAGTCATATTTTTATTAGAAGTTTGAATCAAGAAGTTTGGTCCCATGTGAGGTCTTTGAAATCATGGACAAGACCAAGGTGGAGGATAGGACTCTTGTTCAAAAGGCAAGATGGAATGAGCATGCGATCTCATCTAAAGGTAGACAAAAAGTATCCATGAGAATCATGCTATATGCAATGCCGTGGTACACATATTCAATAGAAGATAAAAAGTGATGGGAACTCACATGATTCTTGTTTAATCATTAGGGAGGTGTATTGAGTGGAAGGCGCTCAAGGGACAAGCCTGTAAAGAGACAAAGGGTGAGGTAGGACAACGTGTCAACAATAGAATGGTCTAAGATGCAATGCGTTAAGGGGCTCAGGTTCGGGTTTATCATCTAGCAAGGATAAATGATAGGCACCTGATCCATAGGTATGAGTTACGATGTATGGTCCCAGCCAATTAGGAGTGAATTTTCCCCGTTTAATTTTTTCTATTTTGGTTACGTGTTGATTTTCTATCAAGACAAGGTCACCAACTTGGAAGGTTTGTTCATGAACATGTTTGTCATAAGCACATTTGATACGTTGTTGGTAAACTTGAAGGTGATCCAGAGCGTTAAGACGATGTTCTTCTAATAACTCTAGTTATGCTAAGTGGTCTTGATAAAAGTCATCATTAGTAAGCATGTCATGGAGAGAAATGTGGAGTGAGGGGATCTAAATTTCAAGAGGCAGAACAACCTCTGTACCATAGACCAGTGAAAAGGGTGTGGCCATAGTGGAAGTGCGAATACTAGTGCGGTATGCCTATAGGGAAAAAGGAATGTGTGTATGCCAATCCTTCCTAGTATCGTCAACCAATTTCATGAGAATTTTGTTGAGGGTTTTGTTAGTGGATTCGGCTTGGCCATTGGTTTTTGGGTAATAAGGTGATGAGAAACTAAGTTGAATGCTGAAGGCGTCACAAAATTTTTGTGATGTTTTGTTTTTGAATTGTTTTCCATTGTTAGTGATGAGGCGATGAGGGACACCAAAGAGACAAATGATGTGATGGTTAATGAACTCACATATATTCTCAAATATCATGGAGATGAGTGGTATGGCTTCCACTCATTTTGTGTAGTATTCATTAGCAGTTATGATCCATTGATGGTGTTGGGAAGAATGGGGATTTATTTCTTTGAAAAGATCCAAACCCTATTGAGAGAAGGGCCATAGGTCACGAGCGACCTGTAAGGCATGACTGGGTGTATGATGAAGGTTGGAATTTTGTTGGCATTTCACACAATTTTTGACATAGTCGTAACAATCATGCTTAAGGGTCGGCCAGTAATATCCCATGACGAAGAATAAGCTTAGCAACGGCAAGGCCACTAAAGTGACCTCCACATATGCCATCATGAGCCTCCTTAATGTTATAAGGGATTTCAGAACTAAGGTGAGGCGAGTCATAAGAGATTCATCATCCTGATCATTGAATCCGCACGTTAATTGTAGGTGTGTCATCATCGATCATCTCAGGATATACAAAATGGAAGACCTTTTTAAGGAAGGGGCCTTGCCTGTCACGAGTGAGATAAGTCAGGTAAGGCCCCAGAGGGAAATGGTAGTCGGAGTATTGTTTAAAAAAAACGTTAGGGGGGATAGGGATGTCAGGATCTGATTGACTAAACTATCGGTGAGGGAGGTGATGAAGGTGGATGCGAGGCATTGTACAGTGATAAGTGATTTTGAAGATCGACAGGTGGAGGAGGGCTATTTGGGAAGCTAAGTAGGCAATGAGTATCAATAAAGGCCTGTTGGTTAAGTATGCGATGGTTTGGGGAAGGCTGATAACCATCAAAGGTGGTCATTATGTTTGTCTAGGTGGTACATGGAATATACAGTATGGTGGCATTATCTCGTTACAACATCGCCACAAAACATTGACCCTGGTCCATGACACAATGGTGAATCACCAAAGGTGTGGATTGAAATGGAAATCTAGGTAATATGTGGCCTTGAGACCTAGTACGAGCGCTTCAAAATGGGTGGGGTTGTGATGGTGCATTCAAAGTATAGTGTGTAAGTAGTATGTATTAAGTTCTCCATCCATAGGAATGAGGACTAGTACCAGCCCCAACCCCACCCTGAGGACTTGGAACCGTCGAAGAACAGTGTCATTTGGTAAGAAAATTCATTGAGAGGAGACTGAGTAGTAATTGACTCATTGAGCATGGTCAAAACTAGATGTGTGATGCTATTAGAAATGGGGTACGTGGGGCCACCAAATAGTTAGTTTTAGCCTATGCCCTGTAGATGGTACTGTTGGTGTATCGGATTGGTTGGTCAAGGTCAGCTAAAAGCGATAAGCCATCGTGCGGCTTCTGCTGCATTGTGATAAGGTTTGACATGTATCATGTTGATTTGAGGGATCAGTGTTGGTCACGACATGGAGGTGTAGTGGTTGAGTAGGTATATGCAACACGAGTTTGGTGGTAATGAAAACCTACTGGCTAGGAGAAAAACTTTTGTGGATGGTCAGTATCAGGTTTCAATAGACTATTTGGGTACGGCTGGCATAATAAACCACCTGCTCCCTATGTTGTTCATCGCGATGAGCAAGCATGGCTCCCAATTTAATGATCTTGGTAGCTGATATGCTCTAGGTAAAAAGGTTTATCGTCTTGAGGGTGGAATGAGTTGCGGGTTGTTGGAGTGGGTATTGTTTGCGGGCCTTATGGGTGTTGGTGACAGTCAGGATCCTCATCGAGAAGGTTGTCATCCATCCTAAGCAGTTGGTGAAATGGTGGACACCAATTGGATAATTGTGAATGAAATTTTCAATGGCCTTGTAACTCTCCACATCATGCCCTAGCTACATGATGATATGTGTAAATTTTAGTGGGCATCAAACCCTTTACAGAATGGCCTTGGGTTTGAGTAGGGTCATAAGGCTTCTAGTGGCGGTAACGTGAGGGAAACAATAAGTCTCAAGGAGGTTGGTTAAAATTTTGAGCATAAGACCCTACGAAGACATGGATATTTAATGGGAAGCTATGAACGATGGGTTTCGAGGATGGCGAGGTGCTCAGCATGACGTTTAGATTTGGTCGAGATATCATCCAAGTAATCTTCCAATATGCGATGCATGATATCATGGAATGATGTCAAGTTATAGCACGCTGATATATAGATGCCAGTGTGGTTTTAAGGCCAAGGGGTACAATAGACTGGATAGCAAAAGGTTCCCCAAGGGGTAATGAATGCTTGTCTTGTGACTGACCTTATTATAGGGAAAGAGAGGTTTTGTTTTTGGGTGAGCAGCTATTCTTGGGTAAAGAGTGATTTGGGTCTACAAGGTCTAGTAAGGTCAACAAGTAAATGGAGGAAGAGGGCGAGTTACCCATGGGGATAATGAGGGTGCTGTGAAGGCTAGATGACGTGGGTCATGGACTTGAGTGCAAATGCAGAGTCCCCCTGACTGAAGTGTAGTAACAGGGACAGTGTTAGGAATCCAACTGAGGGTAATAAATGGGGGTATTGGTGAAGTAAACGAGACTATAGAAGTGCACTGTAAGTTGTGTCTGTGTGCCTAGGTAGGTTAGAGGTTTGTGAGGGAGCATTTGGGTCATGTTGTGTTTGATTGGTTTATGGCATCGAGTGAAGGTCGCTTGACCATATTGTGGACCACTATGTTGAGGTCTTAAGACTGGGCATGTCTGCGATAAGTACCAAGCAAAAGTGTGATTGATGATGGTCGGGGTATCGAGGTTAAGTGAGTTTGCTTTCTACTGGTGTGGGTGTAAAGATTAGGTGTGGTCTATAGGATGTTGGAGGTCATCCTGAGCTATGAATCTAGATTTCGATAGGGTCGGATTGAGTCAAGGCATGGTTTGTGTCTTAGAGGGTGACCCCTAAAGTGGTAATAGGTATTAGTCTTGAGCACCAATGTTGTGGGTGTGGGTTTGGGTTTATCATCCTAAGGTTGAATGATGTTAATGGGTAAGGTGTGTCAGGTCTTCGAGTCATCTCAGGATACAAGAATGGTATCGTGGAAGGGATTGCGACAATAGTGGTTGTATTTGGTTTGATGGGTCAAAATGTGGTTTGGGTAAATAGTGGAGGTATCAGCGAGGGATCTCTGCATCTGTGTTGAGACAGGGAGTAAGAGGCGTCTGCATAGTAGAGCCCTATCCACATAATCTAAGTGATCCGCCAAACATGAGAACGACATGTCTATGGGTGGAGTTAGTGAGGACCTAATGGGAATTCCCATGTAAAATACATCTTAGAGATGGGGAATTGGCTAGCTTCAACTTCCGTGGGTAAGAGAGCCGAAAGTAGGTCTGTTGGATTTTGGGTAGCTGATGGAGAATGCTCACCTAGAGGCAAAGGTATCTCAACTGGGTCTATGATGGGTGGATGAGATGATGGGAGCTCCTCTATAAGTGGAGGGGATAGGTGCTCCTATGGAGGTGGAAGGTGTGGGTGCTCCTCTATGGGTGGAGGACGTAATGGGATCTCCTCTATAGGTGGAGGAAGTACGTAGGTAAAGGTTCTCATAGTGGAGAAGCCAGAGGTGAGATGGTCTCAATGTTAGTGGAAGACCCCTCCGTAGGTGATGAAGGAGATGAAAGGTGTTCCTCTGTTGGTGAAGGAATGGTGGAGGTTGGTTCCAATGTGGAAGGAGGATTTTGGGCTAGGATTTCCTCTATGGAAGGGATGTGAGGTAATTGAGAGGCGACAGGTACCTCGTTAAAGATTGCATGAACCTCACGGGTATGGGTATCATGAGTTGATGTCTCACCGGTTTGATTGGATGAAGGGGCATGGTTGGGGAAATGGTTTTTTGAAGATTTGTAGATTTTGGTTGGCGGTGGCATTGGGATTATCCATAGTTAACTCACCTTTCTCAAGCATTTCTTGGACAATATTCTTGAAAGTGATGCAGTTGCCATCACTATGACCCTTTACTCGATGATAGTTACAGAAATCATGTTCTTTATACCATGTGGGCATGGGGTGAGCAGGGTCAAAACCATTGTGTGTGGTTTTATGGGTGGAAGGGTGATGGCTCCAACTTTGATAAGCTTTTCTAAGATAGAAGAGTAAGGTTCCCCAATTGGGGTATATTTTTGTTGCTTTCATCTGAATTGAAAAGTCTAGACAGGTGAGAGATTAGATGAGGGTGTAGCCTAATTCGATGGATGAGCTGGGCCGGCCTTGAGTACCACTGCGTTAGCGGTTCCCTTAGCCTTTGAATAATTGGTTTGTGGTTTGGAAGAAGGAAGAGGTATCATTCGACTTGAATGTCGAATTCTTATTACGTAATTGGATTTTCTTCTCTTTGATGGCCCGAATCTCTAACTTTCGTGCCATAGTGAATGCTTCATCAAATGTTCGGAAAGTTTGGACCTATAAGGTCAGGGAGATATGTCTAGCGCAAGCTTGTGTGAAGAGCTTGATGAGTTCAGTTTGTGGTAGTTGGAAGGTAAGTTGATTGATCAGGCTGCGCCAACGAGCAATAAAATCTGTGATAGATTCGTCCTTATACTGACGTGTGGAATATAGATCAGTCATGGTAAGCCTTCTTGAGCGATATTGATAGAGAAATGATCCAAGAAGGCTTGGGCTACCTGATTGAATGAAAATATAGAGTGTTTAGGTAACCCACTATACCAATCTAATGCAGGTCCAGTGAGGGACATGGGAAAGGTCCTCAAAAGTAGGCATCATCATGAGCGATCAAATAACACCCATGTTTGAACGACTGCAAATGTTGTTGTGGGTCTTCTTTGCTATTGAAGCGGTTGAATTTAGGAATTTCCCAATGCACAGGGTATGAATGGATAGGAATGGATGGGTGAATAGGATCGTTGCAAATCTCATCATAGGTGAGAGTGTTGCGAGAGCCAGAAACTGATGCCTCCAATGTCTGCATCTTGTCCAACATCAATTTAATTAGGTCATTGGTGGGTTGTGATGATTGGATGCCTCCTATAGCATGAGGAGATTGGTTTTGGGCATATAATAGGGGTGGCATTCCAGTGTATGGGGCTGCCATGTAGGGTGGTGGAGAATAAGGTAATGAAATAGGGGGTACGTACCCAGAATGAATAATAGATGAAACAAGAGGTTGTTGGTAGTACGTATATGGGGGTGGAAGGGTCATGGTAACCCTAGTGGCAATAGGGTCTAATGATTGTGGAATGGAAAGAACCACATTTTGAAATGGGGTAGGGGTCACCAACACTAGAGGTGGGAATGTAGCTACATGTATGTATGAGACATTAGGGGTGGATGAGGTTGTGTTTGGGTAGTCGTCAAGGGTATGGTGGATGTAAAGGGTGCCACAGAGATAACAGACGTGACAGTCATGGTGGGTATAGAACCTAACTACGAAAATGACTGGGGGTAAGGTGGATGTGGGCAACATGGAGCCAGATGGGGCCAATGCGGAAGTGGGTGCGAGAGTCAGCGGGATAGATACGGGCATGCCATATATCAACTGACCCGAGGCGTCTTGAGTGGATGAGTGGGAAAGGTAAAACTGTAAGGCGGTCAGGGTTTTGGTCAAGGAGTAATGCGAACTCCTCATCTCTAGTAGCGATAGTAGTAGGTTGGATGGGATCCACGGCTGGTGATAAAATAGAAGGTGGTGAAGGACTAGGTGCGAGTGGTTGGCAACTGGCATGGAATATGAGGGAACTTGCTTTGTCTTCGGGTTAGCACCATGTGAACCAGTACTGATCAGGTAGGGTTGCTTCTCTGTAAATGATACAGAGAACAACAGGAACAGGTGAATTTGGTGATAAAAAATGGATGAAGTAAAAAATGGAGGGAAGAATGTGAAACAGGCTAGCCAATGCCGGTTAGGGAAAACTGACGTCGGTCAGGGGTAACCACTTCCGGTCACTATAGAAAATGGAGAGTGAGTAAACAATGAGGTAGAAGGTAAAATCTTATAGGTATGCCAAATTTGAAGATGTGTAAAACGTCAATGGGAAAAATGATGAAAGTGATAGAGACTGTGGAAAGTGGAAGAAAGTGAAGTGAAAATTTCCTTTTGAGTAGGTTAGAAAAAGGAACTAGAACCGATGTCAGTTGGGTATAACCAGTGATGGTCGATAAGAGGTAACTGATGACGGTTACTGTGAAATTGAAACAATGATGAAAGAAAGTGGTTGTGAATTAAAATCTGATGTAGAATCAGACCCAGAATTCTAGAAATGATGATGATATGGCCCAGGCACACTCAGGTGAAGCTAGAATACACCATCTATGATGAGGAGTGTGCAAGGATGAACAAAAGAAAAGTGAAGAACGTGATCTCTCACCTCAAAACATAAGCCAAGCAGAAACACTAAGAAAATGTGATCCTAGGAGTGCCTTTTCTATTATGTTTATTTAGCTTATGCTATTTAGGGACTCGCACATGAATTTTGAAATAGATTTTTTGGTGAGGATGGCTTCCTACAAAGAAGGAGATCTAAAAGGTGAGGTTTCAGGTATGTTATGGTGGGGGCGGGATTCACTCTGAAGTATGACTCGACAGAGCAGCGAGCTGGGCACCCAATGTGTCGTGATTGTGTGATCACCTACAACTTCTTCCATGTATGATGTTGTTTAAGAATGTATTTATTTTGAATTTTTGTGTGGTTTGGTAAGACTCAGAAAAAGAGAAAAGGATAGAAGTGTTTTTCTATGATTTTTTTGTCAACCATCAGCTGGTCATGACTTCCAGTGTATAGGTTGCCCTCAATTAATGTGAGCTAATGTAATAAATCAGAATGGAATGCAATTTTTTTAAAACCCAAATAGAAAATGTGAAATTGGATGACATAATAAGATGAAGAGGAAGAGGGATGCTCTTTCACTACAATGCAGAAAACATGAAGAAATGATTCTTTTTAATTACACCAAAAGAAAACTTTCCTTTAGAGTAAATAGAAAGAAGATGTGGATTACCAGGGAAGAAAATTAGTGTGTACGCTTTTTAAAAGGGAAACAAACACACAATTTTTAGAGCATGCAAAGCACTTAAGAGAAAAGTAACCTAAACTACAACTAGACAATGTGCAATTAGATGCAAGAGAAACTAAACTAATATGTGCATGGTGAGACTTTTCTTTTAGTAGCAGTGCTTAAGATAGATCTCGTTGTTTCACCTTTTTCTTAGATTTTTTCTTTGAAGTGTTGATGAAACAGATAGGGTAACAGGCATAGGAGGGAATACATGTTCAAATGTTCGGTTGATGGGTTGTTGCATGCATGTATGACTTCCTTGAATCCACAACTGATCATGAGATCTTCCTTTTGGCTAGGAGGAACTACCTGTAATGAAAACAAGACCACCAGAAAGAATTAAACAATATGGGCAGTGGATTGCCTAGCGTATGCTAGATCATGGAAGTGTGGTACTTCCTGGAAAGATGTCAATCCAATGTTTTAAATGATTTAATGCAAGTAAATAAAGTAAATGTCTATTCTTACTGTAATACATACGATTTCAGGTATCTCACTATAAAACACAATAAGAAAATAGATCTAATTCTAACAAGCTAAGTTAAAAAAAGAATCTAGGGGTCAGGTAAATGGTTCTAGGATCTTTGTAGGTCTGGTAAAGGTCTCAGGAAAAGGTCACAAGTGAATTATGGGTGAACTCAGGAACTAAGTAGGTAGGTTTTTATTCTAAGGGTAGTATGGGTAGATATAGAGACTGATGTTGGTCTAGGGGTAACTGACGGTCGATTAAGGGTGACCGATACTGGTCACTGTAAAAAAGTGACAAAGGGCCACATAACAGAGTTCTAGAGGATGTCCTTTCAAGCTGATAGGGAGCTTAGTGGGGTATTTATGGTTGGTCTAGGTGAGATATCAAACCAGTGGGTAGACTTTAGTTGGGGTTTGGATGGAGCTAGGATGAGTCTATGGGTTGGATTGTAAAATGGTGGTATGAAGGCCAATAGGGACTGCAAGCTAACCGGCGCCGGTTAGGGAGAAGCAATTTTGGTTACTGGTGATTCTGAGAGTGATCACAGAATGAATTTTTGGGTCCACTTTGTGGTTACACAAAAGGGCTTGGTTGGTCGAAATGAGGAATCAAGTTGTTTAGATGGGGTTTTTGTGAGACTTGTGACAGGGGTATGGAGGTAATGCTACCAAAGGATGATAGGCAAGTTGTTGTGGGAGAAAAGTGATCACAATAGAGAAAGATGAAAATATTAGAGCTAATGAAGTGAATGAGATGCATTAGAGGTTCTACTTACTTGGAATCTTGGCCTGGATGCCTGTGAATGATAGAATGGAGATCGATGGATGAGGATGGTTGGATGCTATGGAGGAGATCACTCAAACTCCTTGGGGAGCTCTTGCATGAGCTGCCTATGCTCTCCTTCTTACTGGAATGGACCAACTCTATGCTAGAATGATGTGCTAGATGGTCTACTGGATGATTGTGGGACTTTCTCGTGCGAGAGTTTATGCTTGCTTCCAAGTTGCATGCATGTGTGAATAAGTGTTCTATCTAACTACCAACCTTGAGAATGAGGTTTCCAACGAAGGTCCGAATTAACCGGCTGATTGATAGGTGGTTACCAGTCTGATTGGCATCGGTTAAGGCAAGATTCCCCTAAGTTAAATAAAAATAGGGAGATCATGGTTGTAATTCCTTGCCAGATCTCATCTATGTCCTCCAGACAAGAGCCGATAGTTGGAGCCATCTTGTGATCATGCGGGGAATGTGGTTAGAGGTAATGTTGGCATTTATTTTTAGGGTGTTGGCTAGGTTTTAGTTAGTTATGGGAACATACTAAGATATAGGTCTTAGGGTGACGTTGGCTAGTTGAGGTGTCTTGGTGAACTGTGGAGGGGTAGGTATTAGGTAATTAGAGATTATTTAAATAATAGCTATGAGTGAGGATATTGATTAATTTAATTTAAATGAATTAAATTAATATTAGTGTGGGGTGAAAGGGGTTCATGGTTAGGTAAGTTTTTTTAAGGTTGATTATATGTAAAAAGGGGCAAAAGGGGAGTGTGACCTGATTTTGAGTGTCTACACAATGATACACTGGAATATTGGGTAAGTCTTCACCCTCCAGGATGTAGATCTTTTGAAAGCATAGATACTATTTGCATCTTTTGATCATAGTAGGAGACACTCTGAAATGGCATCAAAAATGGAATGCCTTCCTGGTTTTGAAAAAGAAACAAATCATGTCAGGAAACCAGGTCTCCTTCCTAGAAGGTCATAACTAATGGAAATTATTACCAAGGGGCATGCAATAGGATTGATGGACTGATTCTATAATATTGCTTGGAGTGCTTTCTCTCTGACTTCTTCCAAGGCTATTAGGGTCCGCATAACTAAGCCTCCATTGGTTCACATATTCAGATAGCTCTAGTTACTTCACATAGCTTTAGTGTTGGAAACTCGAGTGATATAGGCTACACTGCTTCAATCCCATGGAAAAGTTTCAATGGAGATCATTCCTGTAGATCTATTTGGTGTTACTTTATCATCCCATTAGGATTAAGTGAGTTGTATGTGAATAGGTTCTCCGATTTGAAACAACATTCCTTCTAATGATCTCTAGCATGTTTTTATTGTGTTGGTAATCAGCCTGATAATAAAAATTTAGGGTAATAGTTTCATACGAGAATTCTCAAATAATTGAGATTATGTAACATCCAATCTTGTGAAATTTTGGAAACTATGAATTCCAATGCATTATTTGATATGATGGTAGCCGACACTCCAGTAATCTGGTCACTATCCCTTTGTAATAATATTTTTTTATGCTGAAAGCACTTCATTTAGCATCCTCGAGTGCCATTGTTTTTTAGAATCCACTTTATGAAATAATATGTCATTTTCACAATCAACAATAATTGGCCTTGGATTAAATATGGACTTGATGAATAAAATTGGAAGTCCAATCCAAACTATATTCAAGGTTGATACGACTTAGCATTGGCCATGCACCATGGAAGTGTAAATACTAGCCCTTCCTTGCCTTACAAGGGAATGCACAATGTGTTGCACCTTCTCGATCCATGTGTACCCTAGTCAATATATACCACACCTAAAGCCAAGTAGGAGTGTAACCTTGTAAAATGAAAATGAGTGCTATTACTCTTGGAGAAATATATGGCCTCCAGCTTCTTCAGAAATTGGAAGTCTTATAACACTAACTCAACTTGATCTGTCTGAGTGCATCTTTACAAAGGGACATAGGACGTCTCTTTTGAACAAGAGACCATCAATAAGGACATGTGGGATGGCTTATAGGATAATACATGTCTCATTTTAGCTTTACACATCCCATGAGGAATTTTAAAGAAAATGGAGCCCCAATTTTTTGAGGTATAAAAAAAAATTATACACTTCCTATAATACATTAAGAGGCTCTTTAGAGAAATCCATGACACCTATAAGTGGGATCACTCAAAATTTTCATAGCTTTGAATTTCAACTTGATCATGATTCATAATGTTTTAAATACCTCCTGTTTTTATCAATAAAATATGTTTTATAGGTATGTTTAGTTATGTTGGTGTGAAAGTTTGATCAAGGAGTATTTTGGAAATGATTTGGAGTCCTCTAAGATTCAATTACTATGAAAAATGTTTAGTGACCTTCATGGGAGACCAATATTTGGATTTTTTTGTTTGAAACCAAAGGCTTAAACTTTTTCAATCCTCTGATCACTACCAGGACCTACTTCTTAATGAAGGAGTATCCCACCTCATAGTCTTCTAGAGTCTAGCTGAATAAAGCAATTGGTTGTTTTGTACTTTATCTATTTTGCTGAACCAAGATTGCAAAAATTGTATCACTGCCACTAAAGGCATACAGTATAAAGTCCTTGGAAAAATATGGATTCACAAGAGTTGGAGCTTGTGATATGGCTTCCTTAATAGCCTCAAAAATTTATTTTCATTCAGCTGTCCACTTGAATGCTATGATCTTCTTCAGCATCAACGTTATTGTCTTAACAAGGGCAACAAATTTTGGAACAAATCTATGGACAAAATTGATTTTTCCCAAGAATCTCTAAAGATCCTTCTTGTGACTTGGCAATGATAATGCTCTTATTGCTTGAACTCTCTCTAGGTCAATTTCCAATCCTTCCTTTAATATAATATTGCGAGATACATATGGAGACAACTAGGCTAAAAATTCAAATCATAAGGGTTAATTCATCAAATTTAAAATCCTTACGTTTTATAATCTCTTCAGTGGATTTAAAGTCACATGAATAATTTGTAATTTTAAAGGACTATAAAATGGTTACATTAAAATAATAAGAGATTAAAACTATACTTTTTATTGTACTAAAATATCCATTTCCATTTCCATATCCAGGAGAAACACAAATGAAGACAAAAATGGAAAGCTTCCTTCCTTCAGCCGGCCTTCGCGTTGCAATAGAAAAACAAGTAGAAAATGGATCGCTTCCTTCCTTCAGCCGGCCTTCACGTTGCAATAGAAAAACAAGTAGAAAATGGATCGCTTCCTTCCTTCAGAATTTTGGATGAAGTTGCAATAGAAAAACAAGTAGAAAAAACACATGATTACGATGGAACCAGGATATAACTACTCTTAACATCATTTTGGAGCCACTTCCACTGTCAAAATACTTCAAGGAGGGCAACCTAGCTTGAGTGCTTGATTGGAAATATGATACTCACCTCTATTAGCTTGTTCAGCTCTTTCTTCATCAGAGGCTCAATATGTGGGTTGACTGGTCTCTGCTTCTACCTGATGGGCTGAGCAGCTGGATTCAGTTGGATTGTGTGTTGTGCTAGATTTAGTTTGAACCCTCTTAGGTCTTCATAACTCCAAGAAAACACATCTAGAAATTCTTGGAAAAGTTGTATGAATTCGTGCATCTCTTGCTTGGTGGACACTTTGCCAATTTGAAGTGTTTTGTCTCCTCCAACTAGGATTGACTCTGAATATTCTCCTTTGATTTGCATGTTATCCTTCTCCTTTCTGAACTCATGATTAGGATTGAAAATAGATTCTAGTGTCACTAAGCCTTTGGGAAGTTTGTTTGTATGCAGTTGTACTATTTAATTCCTATACTGCTACTCTAGTCTATTTTGGTTTCTAGCTGATAATTCAGCTTCTTCTTGTATAAAGTTAATGATCTGCTGATCATTCTTGAACACCTGCCAGCATGTGTTGTTATATAGCACTGCTGGTCTCACAACTATATGGATATGTGGTTGTTCTTTGTCTCTTTTGATGTTGTCAACCACATCAAACGTTTCTCCCACTGCTGCAAGTCTGTCAGCAGATTCATTGTCCTTCCTAGGTATGGACACAATACTGAAGGCCTCGAAATCCTCCATGAGATCCCATACCATACTCTTGTAGATTTTGAGAAGGTCATTTTTGAAAGCATTAAGTCCTCTGACTTGATTGGTAACTAGTTCACTGTCACCGAACACCTGCAAGTTCTTGATTCCTAGCTTCCTTGCCCAGTGAAGACCTTGGACCAGAGCCTCATATTCAGCAATGTTATTTGAGCAAGAAAACTATAATCTGAAGGTTGAATAATATTTCACACCTTTGGGGGATACAATCATAGCTCCTCCTCCAGCTACTTGTTTACTCCTTGAGCCATTAAAGAACAATTGCCATACCTCGTTGTCATCCTTGTATTCTGGCTTAATTAGGTCAGGAAGGGGATGGTTTTCTTCATGTAGGTAGTAGACACCTAGCTTAGATTATTCCATCTCCCTATAGGGGTCAAAAGCATGAATTTTATTGGCCCAATCATCAAGATTCAATTCTGGGATACATCCCACCTTGGTATTTGCTTCAGAAGTGCTTAGGAGGTCTTCTTGATCAAAAGCTGAGCAATTGGCATTGATTGGGCTAGGCACATAGGATTCAATATGATAATCAGAAATAGGTTTAGATCTAATTGTGGCCTTCACCCCATACCTTGTCCTAAAGAGCATATGTGACCAATAAGCAGACAGGTAGCCTTTAATTTTGGCAGTGAAGTCCATGTACAGACATAAAGCAAAATGTGGTGGAAAATCTATTATTAACACATTTTGCAAAATGGTCACATTAGGGCAAGCATGTAGAGTGAGACTCAGATCCTTGATGATTCTAACAATGGTCACTACTATCCCATCTAATTGGACTACTCCTCTAGAGATGAATTTTTATTGGAGACCCAACTGATTAGCTATTCGTTTGGGCATCACAGAACTACTAGCCCTAGAATCAATCATAAAATTGTGCCCCAATTTGTCTCCAATAATCAATGAGAAATAGGAGGAGGTCTCAGGTTCTTACCTTATTGTTCTCCATGGTTTCTCCCTAGTTGAACTGCATTGGAAAGCACCCTCTCTTGTTGGTTAGGGGGTTGATTTGAACTTGACCAATTCTGCATGGCAGTCTGCAACAGATCTCTCTGCCCTGGAATGGCTAGTGATTCCCATAGTGAAATGTTCACACTTTTCCTCTTCATTTGCTCAATAATATTCAATGTGTTATCCTTTTTTTGTCCCTTCCCAGAAACATTTCTTTCTTGCACATGGGTTGCTACAACCGGTACTTGACTGGATTTAAGAGGTGGCTTGGGTTGGTTCTGTATGTTGAAAGTTGTACTTGGAGCACCAGGACCTTGCTGAGTGATGGGAGGTTGAGGGTCACTTGATTTCAGCGGTTGGCCCTCTCCAATATTTCTCCTTTTGGACCGTGTGTTGGTAGCCACACTTTGAGAAGGGAACTGATTCATCCCACAAAATTCTTCAACCTGCCAATTTACTAGCATAGTTTCATCTAGGGGTCCACCTTGTTGAGCTCCTTGTTGTTGATCTCCCTCTTGGATAGGTTCTTGTGGCACTATACTAGTTTGCACCATCAAGGCTTGATTTAGGCACCATTAAAGCATGTTGATTGGTTGTGTGGCTGACTGCATGGAAAGCACCAATCATATTCTTGTACCATATTGTTCTGTGTAGGAAACAATGCCTTTGATGTTGAAGTTGTGTTTGGATCATATGACCTGAAGGGTCTAGTAGCTTGGGGTTGTCCTTGGTTTTAACTTTGATTTATATTCTAAGGTGGTGGCCTATTGTGTTGATACTGGGGTCTAGCTTAATAATGCACATGGGGCTGAGCTTGAGGTTGATATGGCCTAGAACTATGATCTTGTTGTCTTTTGATGGTTACCAGCTCATTCCCTAGGTTATAAATCTATTTCATGACTTCCTAGAGTTCCTTAGAGGTGTTAGATGATGAAGTGGAAGCTTCAACTGAGCTTTGACTCTTGGGGGTGGCTATAGGAGCTAATGTGGGTGCTTGGTTGGTATCTAGGTTTCCTAACTTAGGGTATAGAGGCATGGATGGCCTAGGAGTGATTTTGCTAGCCTGAATCAAATGGTTCTCAGCCCTTATGGAAAGGCTATAGGTTTCATGTAAGGTTATAACCCCCCATTGACTGAATCATCAAAGAGATATCAGAATTTAAAGCCCTAAGAAAGTATAAGAATGCACCTTCATTAGTGGGCTTTACTGTTGTTGGAATCTTGTCCCAAGTCCTCTGGAACATGAGATTGAATTCCATCAGTTTTTCATTTGGGGCTCTCTTTATTGTTGTCAACTGCTCCAACAAAGATAAGTTATCACCCTTCTCTGCAAACTGGTCATGAAGAGTTGTGCATAACTGGTTCCAATTTTGGATAGATCCTGCTGTAAGATTCCTGAACCATTGTGAAGCTTTACCTCTGAGTGAGAATGATAGTAACTTAACCGTAATGTCTATCTCATGGATCTCGTGGATTGTACAGACATTTACAATATCTTGGACATGATCACCAGGAAAAAAATTTCTTTCTCCAGTGAAGTATGGAATGCTCTTTAATGCAGCAATCAGGACCATATTTTGTGCATTCAGGGTGAGTGGTTGTTGTCAGTGAAGTTGACATATGGATTTGGTTGTGCCATTCTGATTGGCCTAAGAACCCTTACACACTACAAGAAAGGCCTTGCAGGTGGAGGTGTTGACAAGGTTCTTCTTGATAGAGATTGAGACCTCTGAACTGTTCTTCCTCTCATCTCTCTGCCTGAGGATAAATGTAAGTATTAAAATATAACTTCTTTCCTTGGTCTAGACCAGGTTTTTCTCATGAATTCTCAAACTTGGGCTGCTGAAACCAGTGGATTCTTCCTCTATTGGAGTCGTAAGATATGCAAATTTGAAACTTCTTATAAGCTGAAGATTGCAACAAGTGCACATCAATCTTGCTATGATGAAATGGAGACTTCTTTGTCCCACCGGGCGTGCTAAAATTGTTAGTGCGAAATCACAGCACCCCCAAATGAGTTCTACAGGTCTAATTTTCTAAGGCAACATCATTTGGTGTGATTTCATAACATTGAACTTTTCCCCAAGGTGTGGGACCTTGCAAAATGAAAAAAAGATCTCCAAATTAAAGGTTGGTTCCTTATTCCTCCGTTTAGGTGAATACATGAATATTTACAGAGGATCTATCTCTATACCTAATCTAAAACTTGCTAAGGAGACAGGGATAAAAGAGTATAAGAAATAATAAATAACTAAACTACCAAGTGATGCACGAAAGGAATGATGAACACTTATTTTTCCAATAGACACAAACCAACAAAACATATACAATAAACAAGCACAAATAGAAAAATATGTAATGGAAGACCAAATGAAATAAAAAGAGACAAGAAAGGATCTAAGTTCGATCACAGACATGTTTTATTGCTTTGTCGATTGATACAATTCATTACAAAGTAGCCAAAAGGCATAAACATATTACAATTTTAATGGAAGTCCTAAACCCCACAAATCCCTTTGCTAGAAGGAGAAGGGAGCCTGCAAAAACAAAGAATGTCCAAACTTTTACAACCAATCCTGCCCCCGAATTTATAGATTTGATTCAAAGAGAAGAAAGAGAGAGAGAAGCGGGAAAAGCAAGTTGAAGCTCAACTACTATTGTTAATGCCTTTGATAAAATCTATCCCTAAATATGTCTTTACTACATCAATCCTTGGTTCGGTGCCTTGAAGGAAGAGGAAACGGTGGAACATATTGAATCTGATCTGGTTGTTGAGGCAAGAAGATCTTGCATTAAAATCCTGAAGATGTTTCTCCATTTTATTTCACCTAACCTCCTCAAAATTAATTTACAGACCTCTATGGTGTGGGCGAGGCCAAAATCTTTCCAGCAATGTCAGATTCACAATATTTCGAGCCTTGAGTTGAAAGATATGCCCCTTCGAAGTATGTATCGGATATGTACAAATGGGCAGGAAAACAGTTTCAAAAATGGGTCCCCCTTTGATTGGGACATGTGGTAGCTAGATTAGAGAAAAAATCAGGCTTGCAGGTTCGTAATTTATCTTTTCACCCCTTTATGCAAAACACAAAACTCAAATATTCCCGTAACCTCGAAACTCCACCTGGACACGTTACACCCTTTAGTTATCTGGGGGATGCACTTCCATCTTTATCTTTGTGGATTTTAGACAAAAGGAAAATTTCTACCTTTTCCCCCGACTCTCCGCCTTGGGCTTGACTTGGGCTCAAACACTGGATTTTTCCCTTGGGCGGAGTTACAGGCCATTTTGTAACTTTTACACCTTTTGGGGGACAAGGGGTGAATAAAATACTTTTCCCCAGACGGCTTGCTTTGACCTAGGACATGTGGCAGTCTGACACTCGTTCAGGGACCTTTTCTCCATTCAAATATTGAATCAGTGCCATTAAGACACTTGGAAGCCTCCGCTGGCTTGGCACATGCATTGACTATACAACTGACTCTGCCCCTTTTGGAATAACATGTGGAGGTATGGCACTTGCTTGAAAACCCGACCCAAAGTTTTCCTTTAGAGGAGCATCAAGTTGACACTTGTTAGCATCTGCTGATCTGTGGAATTTTCAATGGCCCTGTAACTTTTGGGGTTCTAGATGCATGGAAGCTTAGCACAAGTTTAGGCTCCCCTTTTTGGATTCACCTTTGGAGAAGCGTCGTTAGGACACATGGCCTCTTCCGTTGCCTCCTCCATACTTAGTTGTTTTGTACCTTTTCCTGAACTATTTCAAGCCCGAGGATTTTAGATCTTTTTCGTTTCTTCCCCTTCTTATTTCTACTTCCTCTACGACATCGCCCCTTCTACTTTGACCCTACTATTTCATAGTTGAGTGTAGTTATAACTTGAAGAACGGATTTAGGACATGGAAACGGCTTGACAGAGTCATTTTCTTTTATGTAGGATCCTTTAGTCTCTCTCGGCCTTCGCCACTCCATGATTGAGTCCTTTTGTGACCAATTTATACATCCAAATGTGTTTTCTCAGGTTCCTTCTATGCGGGGTCATGGCTGATCCAATATTGGCCTGG